>VZTU01006215.1:116078-153311 GCA_013400835.1 Zapornia atra | reverse complement strand
CCCTGGGCAACCTTGTGTAGATCCAGACCTGGAGATTGGTGCTCCTGCCTGTGGCAGGGGGATTGGGACTCTATGATCCTTGGGGTGCCTTCCAATCCAGACCATTCTAAGATTCTATGATTCCAAAGGTGCAAGTACAGGACCACCTTTATGGGAAGCACTACTGGAGATGGGGCTGGTAGAAATGCACCTGGTTTCCCTTCACCAGTCTTGCTGAGTGGGGCCTGTGGTCAGGATGTCCTGGGAGGTAACTCTGGTTTGACCAGCCTGATCTTCTTCTATGATAAGATGATCTGCTTAGTGGATGAGGGTAAAGCGGTGGATGTTGTCTATCTGGATTTTAGCAAAGCTTTTGGCACCATTTCCCCCAGCATTCTCCTAGAGAAACTGTCTGCTCTTGGCTTGGCCAGATGCATTCTTCACTAGGTGAAAAATCCTGAGAAGGATGTGGGGGTGTTGGTTGACAGCCAGCTGAACATGAGCCAGCAGTGTGCCCAGGTGGCTAAGGCGGCCAATGGTATCCTGGCCTTACCAGGAATAGTGAGGTGAGTGGGACCAGGGAAGTAATTTTCCCCTTGTACTCAGCACTGGTGAGGCCCCACCTTGAGTATTGTGTTCAGTTTTGGGCTCCTCGCTACAGAAAAGACATTGAGGTGCTGGAGCGTGTCCAGAGAAGGGCAACCAGGCTGGTGAGGGGACTGGAGAATAAATGTTATGAGGAGTGGCTGAGGGAACTGGGATTGTTTAGTCTGGAGAGGAGAAGGTGCAGGGACACCTAATTCCCCTCTCCAAGTAACTGAAAAGAGGTTGTGGAGAGGTGGGGGCTGACCTTTTCTCCCTAGTGACAAGTGACAGGACAAGAGGAGATAGTGTCAAGTTACACCAGGGGAGGTTTAGATTGGATATTAGGGAAAACTTCTTCCCAGAGAGGTTTGTTAGGCATTGGAATGGGCTGCCCAGGCAAGTGGTGGAGTCTCCATCCCTGGAGGTATTTAAAAGCTGGTTAGATGTGGTGCTGAGGGACATGGCTTAGTGGTGGGTGGCAGGATAGCGTGATGGTTGGAGTTGATGATCTAAAGAGTCCCTCCAGCCAAGACAATTCTACGATTCTATACCTTATGTCCACGTGCCCATTCCCTGTTAGAGAGTACCCAAAGCTCCTTGAGATGAACATTATGCACTGGTAATACAGTCAAATCTGTGAGGCAGTGATGGCAACAGGGCAAGAATTACACCACATCAAGCCCTGTCTTTTGAGCCTTTAGTTGCAGTTTGAGCTGATCTGTTGGTCACTTTATCAACTGTAAATGGTCACAGGAAAGGAGTTTATCAGTCAAATTACTCATGGGGAGGGTGGGAAGTTTCATATTTTAATTTGGTTTAAATCTGCTTAAGCTTTGCTTGGTGCTGTCATGTGGAGGAGACAATGCACACCTGCCTCACACTGCTTTAGGAGAGGCCAGAGCTTGCCTCTGTAGAGCCCGCACAGTCAGCTGAGAGCTGTCCTCTCCCACCACACTATGAACACCCAGAAGATACGGGTGAACCAGGGAGTTGGTTTCTGCCTTGATTATAAATTTTTTCCAGGATATTATTTTTTGAGTCCAAGGAGATGTAAAAGCAGCTCAGTGCAAGACAGTCAGAGTTCTTAGTGGCTGAGGGAAATATAACTACCTGTGGATATAACCACAAGTGACCTGGGCTGGAAATGCCTGATTATTTTGTTGTTGTTTACAGCCAATAGACAATGAGCAAGTCAACATTTCTGTGCTCTTCAGATATTAATTTTTACATTTGTATCAAAATGATGCAACCAGCAGCATTTTAATGCAGTGCTCTCTCACACCAGGTCTCTTAACCTCTCCCCAGTCTGCCTCTTGCAAGTTTTTACTGGCTGCAATGGGAAAGCAGGCCTTCACACTTAAAAATAATAGGAAAACACCAAAACAAGCCTTGGTTTTGCCCCTGACCCTGTGTGATCAGGTCTTCTGTAACCTTCATGCAATCCTGGGAACAGTCCCACCAGCTCCTGCTCCGACAGCCATAGCAGCAGTTTTTATGTCCCTGTTGCGGCAGCTGAGGGGAAAAAACATCTCTTGGATTCCACCAGCATGAGAAGATTAATTATCCGCCTAGATTTCCAACCAGCCTCTTCCACCCTTGTTAAAGCCTTGGCATTAATATTTAAAATTCTTGTGTTTTAATTAGCAAGTGGAAAACTCCCTGGCCTGCGCCAGGGAAAATAAAAAAAGAGCCCTTAAGATCAAAGTGGTCTCTAATTCACGTTTGTGCTTGGCACGTTCAGAGGAGCCTGATGGTAAAACAAGTGTCACAGTTGATGGAGATGGGGAGACACATAATCCATCAGTTGCAAAACGTGAGTGCTGTGTCCCGAAGGAAGCAGTGCCTTTCAGTGTGGCTACAGGCAAGGGAGAGCACTGGGTGATTTTGCCAGCGTATCTGCAGTGCTATTTTAGGCTACTCATGGGGGAAAAATACCATCACCTCAAACATAACTGTAAAATCATTTACAAGGTGAATAAAATATTCAGGATCTTCTACTAAACCATAAGAAAACCCAGGAAACTCTGTAGCTCAGGGGAAAGTATCAAAATCTTCCAATGTACCCTCAAAAGACTGGGAGAAAACTTACTTGTTTTGTAAAAGGAGGTCACTTGTGAAAGTGAGACAGACACACACACACACACACCCCCCTCCCCTCCAACTTGAGTCATCTGCAAGTACCTCTCCAGTTCTGGATTCATCTGGGTGCAGAACAAGGGGTGAAGTGAGGGAAATGCCAGTCTCCCTCGCTGCTCAGAAACATGAACCTGACATGAAATCCTCCAGACCAGTATTTAAGCGCAAAGTCATGGCCACCAAAATGTCTTTGCTGGCTCCAAATACATTTTTTTTCTACTTATCACCCCCTCCCTGCTCCTATGGTTCTCCTGTGCCATGGCAAAAATTCATAACCCTCGAGCTCGTGTAAGACCCTGGGGTCTGCCTTCACTCCAGGGTAAAAGTAGTTGTGGTAAATAAACCTAAGTTGAGTACAACCTCAGCTTAAGCATCACTGACTTTCTTCCTTAGAGTGGTGAGGTGCTGGAACAGGCTGCCCAGAGAGGTGGTAGATGCCCTGTCCCTGGAGGTGTTCAAGATGTTCATTGTCCATATTATGGAAGGCATCTTGGTTCTCATAGGGGAACATGGAGCTTGTTGACCATACAACAAAAACCTGTATTTTTTCAGGCCAGCTGAGCCTAGAGATGTCCCCTACTGAAGGCAGGGTTTCTGAGATTGTCCTGGAGACCCAGGTGTGAGACAACACAAGGAAACTCAAGCTTTTACCTTCGTCAGTGAAATCATTGCATATACATTGAAGCAGTTCTGCTATTTAACTCATCTTCCTCACAAACTGAGATGGTGTTATCTATAAAAACTAAAGATGTGTCATTACAGGCACTCTGCTTTTGTTATTAGCTCTCTAGAAGATCAAAATGTCTATATGCCTTCATGCACTCCCTGGTGGAAGTGTTCAAAGTACACACAAACACAACAAAACTGCACTAATCTCAGACTTGTGCTAGATTTAAAAATAATTCTGGAAAAAAAATTAAAATCCTCTCCTTTAGTGGCTCTCAGTGGCAGATGCCAACAGTTTGATCATCACCTCCAACAAGGACTGGGAAAAATGGGCGAAGGTCTGCAGTGGGAGCACACCTTATATGGCTGAGAATCTGCTGAAAGATGGCAGGCAAAGGATATTAACGAGTATCCATCATTAAAAAAAAATTAAAAACCTTGTAACCTTCACTTTGTAGGGGTTTTTTGTCTATCTTAGTCAAGGCCAGAATGTCTTGGATTGGGAGGAAAAAACACTAGATCTGCATTGCTGAAATCTGCTGCTCCTAAAGCAGCTCTGCTGACCAAAACCTAGGGATTGCAGTGAAAGCCAGGGTGGATGGGGATCAACCCTGCCCAACTGCTCACTGGGGCAGGAGCAGTATTCCCTGGAAGCACAAGGGAGGAGCAAGACTAGGGGAGAAATAAAAGGAGGCACCCATGGCGGTAAATGGAGCTTGTAAGACAGAAGGGAGGACAGCTGACACTGGGCTGGGTAACAGTGAGGGAAGGTTGAACAACTAAGATGGATGAGTAACTGGGACAACAGGCTGGGACCTGATGCAGTAGCATGGGGGTCTGGGTGCAAGACTGGGGGCTACAGTCATGGACACAGCGAGATACACAGCCAAGGCGTTGTGGGAGGAGAGGTAGGGATGGCAACGAACTCCCCAGGTGAGGCCTGCATGCAAACTGCTCCTCGGAAAGGTGACAAAATTGCCTACCACAGACATACTTGCTCCCGACTCCTGTGAGCTGCTGGTGAGGCAGCTACTCTTGGTACAGGCTCCTGAGATGCCTGCAGGGAGCTGAGCACCCCCTTCTTGCACAGCCTCCCTAAGGACACCCCAAACCTCTACCTGAAGAAGCTCTGGTATTTCAGTTTGACCCATCACTTCCTAACATCCCCCAAGCAATGTTCCCCCTGTACTCCTCTCTGCAAAATTAACTTCCTTTGCAGGAAGTTTGATGTAATCAGACCGATACCCATCTTATGATCAAAGAAACCCCAAATAACCATGTCAAATCAGGTGGTAGACAATGCTGCTGCTTCAGTCACGAGGTCTAACTGTCTAGCCACGTGGTGGGAAGAGCTAGAGGCGTGCATTAAACATTGGATAATGTCAACCAATACAAGTACCCGTGAAAAGACAGAGCTGGAGTTGTCAGCTGAACTACTTTGGCATCACCCCTTCCATTATGCTGTGTTAGGACTTTATTTTGTATAAAAAAAGTACATAGAATTTAAATGCCCAGTCACATTCATGGAATTACCAATTCATAGGATCACAGGGGTTGGCAGGGACCTCTGGAGATCATCTTGTCCAACCCCCTGCCAGAGCAGGATCGCCTAGAGCACATTGCACAGGACAGCATCCAGACAGGTCTTAAATGTCTCCAGAGAAGGAGACTCCACAACCTCTCTGGGCAGCCTGTCCCAGGGCTCTGTCACCCTCACAGTAAAGAAGTTTTTCCTCGTGTTCAGACAGAACTTCCTGTGTTCCAGTTCATGCCCAGTGCCTCTTGTCCTGTCACTGGGCATCAATGAGAAGAATCTGGCCCCATCCTCTTGACACCCACCCTTTAGATATTCATAAGCACTAATCCGATCCCCTCTCAGTCTTCTCCTCCCCAGGCTAGACAGCCCCAGCTCTCTCAGCCCTTCCTCATACAAGAGATGCTCCAGCCCCCTCATCATCCCTGTAACCCTCCTCTGGACTCTCTCCAGTAGTTCCCTCTTGAACTGGGGAGCCCAGACCTGGACACTCACTGTCTTATGGTCAGCCATGTCTGGCTGTCATGCCAAACCAGGCAATGTCAAGAAGTCTGTGCCTGTCTCAGGCTGGAGGTTGCAGAGTGCCCATCCATACGCATCAGAGGGAACAAAAGCAAACCCAGGAGCCTGTGTTGTAGGATGTAGGTATTCAAAGGGGTAAGCATAAATATCTTTGACATTTCTCAAGTTTTAGGAGGAGAAAAGGGTCTTCTAGAAATCAGAGCAACTGTTACTGGGTAGCCCAGACCTGGACACAGTTCTTCAGCTGAGGCCTCACTAAGGCAGAGCAGAGGAGAACCTCCCTTGACCTGCTGGCCACACTCTGCTTGTTAAACCCCAGGATGCCATTGGCCTTCTTGGCCACGAGGGCACACTGCTGGCTCACAGAGAGCTTGATGTCCACCAGGACTCCCAAGTCCTCTGCAGTGCTGCTTCCCAGCAGGTCAACCCCTAACCTGTACTGGTGCTCGGGGTTATTCCTCCCTACACTTGCCCTTGTTGAATTTCATTTGGTTCCTCCCTGCCCAACTCTCTAGCATTCCTGGTGTTTCTTCATCACCATATTACCTCACTGATGACTCCTGATGGCTTATTAATAGTAACATAGACAAGAAGTTACTTTTTCAAGCAAGAACTGTTTATTATTGGGAAAAACATTAGCACTATATTTTCTTTTTCTCTTACATATACTTGATTTGAATAAAAATAATTTAAAAAATTTTAATTTCTTTTTATATTACATGAAAATAACTTGAAACATGGACTGTCAATTTTGGAAGCAAGAAAACATAGACAGAACTGTTGTTTAGCTGCTGAGATGTAGTACTTGGATTTTTTAAAACTCAAATAGAGAAACAATCACAATTGTCATTCCAGTGAAGAAAATTCATCCATCTATAAAATATCTTGGAAGTTTGAGAACAGTATATAGTTACACTAGAAAGTATTCTTAATATAGTGTGTGAGTTCTAACATATTACGTAAAATATATAACTTCTCAGACTTTACAAGGTCAAATATTTTAGACCATATTCCAGTGGAAAAACACTACAAACCTATTATGACCCTTTTAAAGTTCTCATTGAATTAACTTGCATTTCCTTTTGAGGAATTTTAATATAATATTTCAAGCAATAAAATATTGCATACAAACTAGCTTGCAGAACTTTACTCACACTTACTTGGACAACCGCTGTTTTACAGGATGAAGCACCCTTAATAACAGTGATAAAGCATCACCATTACAGTAGCTGATGAAGAAGCAGATTTTGTGCACAGATCGGTACAATTTTCACAACATTTCTGTAAATCTGATAAAAATGACTGTGTTTGGTAATAAGAAATTAAACTAACGGGAATTAAAGTATGCTTAAGGCTGGCATAGGATTACAGTGTTACAAGACAAAGATTCTATTAATTAATCCAATTCATAAAATCTGACAAAGACTGCCAATAACACACTGCTTTCTTCCTTTTTTTTGTCTTAAAAATAGATGCAACCTACCACAATTTCCATTCCCTGCTTTACCTTGTCTCTCTTTTCAGTTGAATGTGAATATAGTTCATTTGTTCTTTAAGTTCTAGGGTAACAAACAGCATTCAGCATCACCTGGATGGATTCTAATTTTTTTTAAAAAGCCCCAAAAAGGTGGGGGGGGGGGGGGGGGAAAAGCAATTGGCATGCCAAAGGTTTCACTTTAGGACACAAACTATTATCTGCAGAAATACACAGGGCAAAAACAAGATGGAATTTTCTTAAGTAGTTACTGCATCGAGTACCATATTAAATTGAATGGAACTGTCCCAGCTGTGGCTGGCCAATGGATGATGGAAAAACACTCTTCAGCAAGTAGAAGGAAAAAAACACTATTAATATAGGTCATCAGAACTGTTCTCCTACAGCAGGCTAACCTCAGGGGTCAGTTCACTGTTACAGGACGCTGGAAATGCTGGCTGGTCTGGTCTCACAGCTCGACAAACAAGCCGATGCCATCTAAAGGGCCAATGTCAAGCCCTTTAAAAACAAACATTTAATTTCAGTATATTTTGGGGCGGGTTGCTTTTTTATTTAGTTTTGTTTTGTTTTGTTCTTGGCTTTTTTATTTTTGTAACCCGTCTGCTGTTTCCAGCACCATCTCAGAGGCTGGAACGTTTCATTCCTCCCTCTGCCGGCTTTGTCATTTTCCACTTGGCAGAGACTCACCACCACACCCCGCCGCTCCTCACGGCGCAGCAGTCACCCCTACCGCCTCCTAAATTTCCTTGTCTGCTCTCCGGATCGTCAGCGGGATTTATAGCCCTGGAATGTCATTTCTGAATTAATAGGCATTTTCTTTTCCTAAGGAATGCTTTATTTTGCAACCACAGCTCTGCAAAAACAGTGTAATTTGAAATAATGAGTGGGCGGTGGCTCTTGTAAGATAAATCACTGATCCTGTTTAGAAAGCCAAGGAGGGATTTTCACCCGACTGCAACTGTTTTAAGGACAGGTAAAATTTTGGACCTAAACTATGCCATGTGTCTTCCTCTGTAAAGTAAGAAATGCTTTCAGCTTTACCAAGTAATATTCTACTGGTACGAACTACAGATCTTTTGAAATTATTCTGCATATTTATGTTTTACTTCTCTAATATATTACTCATTTGTTTAATTCATTCAGGCATCTAGCATACTGTCAACCAACTACAGTAACCCAGAAATATTTTCTGCTTACGGAAAGGGCTTAATCACTAAGCCACAACTTCCTTCAAAGCTTCAGCATTTTTGATTGGTAAAAAGCATTCCTCATTGAAGTAATACTGAAGCGGAACCCAAGCCCTCCTCCATCCACACGACTGTTAAGTTAATTAACTTTTCAGGACAAAACGCTGATCACATTCAATGACAAGATATACTGTTCTTTTCAGGACAGCTCCAGTGGTAGCTCTGGTGGTACAACAGTGTATCTTGGGTCAAGTTTCGGCGTGAAATCCTTGAAGTTCTTAGATGCTTCAGTACCAAATACATCTAAAACTTTCCGATTCATGAGAGCAAACCTGAAAAAGAAGAGAGATGAGAAGGTGAATAGACTAGTCGCTAACTTTTGAAAGAATAAAATTCTTGAAATTTATTTTATTTATGAAATATTCATTAATTTATTTTGTTGATAAAATTATTTTACTTGATAAAATACTACCCAGATCCAAGAAATACAGGCTTCTGCCTGCACTGTTTAGGAAGCGCAAGTTTTTTATCTCAGGCAATAAAGTTTAAAAAAAAAATTACATTTGATAAATCTGATTAACGGTGCTTTGTGTAGCTACACTTCACATAACACAACTTGTGGAGAAGGGGAAAGGAGATAGTCCTCTTCTACCTATAACTTCATCAAAAAAGTCAACCCAGAATCTACTACTCTTCTTTCTCACCCTAGCAAAGCAAACTCTGGCCATGCCTGCCCAAGTCTGGATAACAATTTTAAGGATGTTACAATCTATTTCCATCATCTGAGTCTTCAAAGTTGTTGAGTGAAAGGTGCATGAAATGTCAACAGTCTGGCTCTATGAAGGGTGTCAAAATTATTGCTATAGATAGTTGCTTCAGACAGAATAAATGAGAACTGTTTCTCTTCCCTCTTTTCTTACAACAAAAGCAATCTTAGGATTAGCACAAGAGGGGAAAAACGCAGCCGAAATTGGACATCTGCACTGACATCATCCCCTGTATCATGTTTGTACAGCCTCAGAGGTCACCTGCAGACCGCCTCCAGGCATCCCAAGGAGACCGTCCCTCTACATCTGGCAATGTCCAGCTATGAGTGTACCGTGCCATGGGGAGTGTAGGCTCAAGATGCTCCAGGGACTGGCCTCTGATTTCACTTCTATTTTTACAGCCTGGGGAACTCAGTCATGTACCTTTGCTAATCCCGTTCATAAACTGATCTACATCACGATTCGGATGCCTTATTTCTGCCACATGCTACATCAGTGTAACAGCATACACTTCACTACATTGTATTTTTATAAAACAATTACAGCAAAATCTGTTTTAAGAGGTAAACGTTTTAGATACCCACAGCAAGTAAAAGAAAAAATATCCAGTAAGATATCAAAGTATAAATTCATGGTTATAATTAGTGGATATTTTTCATTAATTTTCCAAGAAAAAAATGCCCTTTCCCAACTGAAATGTGTCCTACTGAATCTTCAAAGTACTCTGACATTTCTAGTGATGGTATTAAACACGTAGCACTGCCACGCTGTCAATCACTGCACATACTAAGCGATTTCTTCAACCTGTGTTGTTTACCAGACTCTTCCTATTTCACTGAAATCTGAAAGCATTCCACTCTCCAAGTGAACTGAGGATAAAAAAGCCCTCAAGTAAAACATTCATCTGCTAAACAGTCTTAACGAGATTTAAGTCTTTCCTCCTGTCATTAGACTAAGCCTAGCACTGTCGCTTCAACAGGGAAGAGCTTCACGCAGGCTGGAAATCATCTGAAAAGCAAATACTCAGGAAATCAGCCCCAACATACTCTGACAGCTCCAGTGTTGACAGCGAATGACATGGGAAGATGAATGTGATCAACGGCGTGTTTAGACAGGCTATAACATACCCCCAATTACATACCTGCCCTTTGTTAGTCGTAACAGAAATTTCCAGTACGAAGGTCTCAGGTTCTGAACTTCCATGACAGCCTGCAAGGAGAGTATTCTGTCAGAGCCAGCCAACAGCGTCAGGGAAAAGCTTCATCTGCTACATTACATTGCCAAAACCAGTGAAAAGACAGTTATAGAAATATATATATTTTTTTAATTTATATTTTTAAATTCATCTCATCATTCATGTACGGAAAGCAGCAGTGATCACCTGCCAGTGTCCAGCGCTACCAGTAAAAGAACCATTCACAGATGAATTGGATGCTGTCTATGACCACCACCAGCCCAGACTGATATCCCCAGAAGTCTATCTTTCAAAAGTGGTGGCAATTAACTTAGATCTTAGTTATTAACCAGTATTAATCCTACAGACATGATTTTGCACTGGTGGGTGCCAAATTTACCTGCTGTATTATCCCCCACTCACTGCATTTGTGATGCATTTCTTGTAGTTCGCCTTCCATTTCTTGAAGTTGCCCTTCTATTCCACATTACTTGTCTTAACTAATGTTATATAACCAAAATCCTTGTTTTCTCTTCCATTATTTTCCAGGTTATTTATGAGTAACAAAACATCTCAGCATTATCCCTTTGCTAATTTCCCTCTCCTTCCTTCCTCCTAACTGAACAATTTATTTCCAGTCTTGGGATCCTTATCCACGTAGTTAGCAATGAAAAAACCCTTTTTTCCCCTTTTCTCACATTTATATTTCTGCTAACCTTATACAATGGTCCTTGCCAATAGTATTTTGGAGATCTCAATGCTGCAGACCTTCAGGCATATCCCAAGTACTTAACTATCAGTTCACTTTGGTACTAGAATAAGAGATCTTCCCAAATACATGGGAGAAATGGGGAGGAAGAATGGAACTGTTCTGCTAATCAAGAGACAGCGGGAGACTGCCTTAGGATAATTTTATATTCTCTTTATTGAGGGGTAGAAGAATATGCATTATAGACAAATAAAAAAGAAGTTCCAGGGATATTTTAGCAGATCTAGAAAGGGGAAGATGTATCACAATAATGCCAAGTAATTTGGGTACCACTGAAAAGAAGTTTTTATGGCTGATGGAGCTGATAAAGGGATTGGTCATGAAAGCACGTGATTTAGTTGGGAAGGGCAAAAGATGGTAACTATGGCTTGTTTCAAACATAAAACTTAAGATTTCCTGGCTAATTTTTGCATATTCTTTCAAACAGGCAACTTGAATTCAAGTTAGCTGAAACTGAAAAATTCCAGTTGATTAAAAAACCCCTCATAAAATAGAGCAATATATTGTTTGTCTCCTTGAAAAAATGGTCCTTTCATACATTTACAAAAGTCTATACATTTATGTTTATCTTCTGGGACAATCCATTTTAAGATCTTTTCCAAGACTTTGACGCTTTGCATAATGTATTCATCTACACAGAATCATAGAATCATTTAGGTTGGAAGAGACCTCTAAGATCCCTGAGTCCAACCACAGCCTAACCCTGCCTAGTCCTCCTCCAAACCATGTCTCCAAGCACAACATCTACACAGCTTTTAAATACTTCCAGGGGCGGTGACTCCAGCACTTCCCTGAGTCCTAGAAATGATCTTCCCACTGTGACACTCAAAAGCAGAACACAGGAGACCTGATTCCCAGCATCTTGCTGGAATCACTACATTCCTCCATCTTTTCTGTATCACTTATCCCTGTGGCTCCTCATTTCATTCAACATTTGACTTAGATGAGAAGAACTTCATATTCTGTTAGAAGATGCCATACTTACTGCCTGAAAGCATATTGATGTAGAAATGGCATAGATGATGCTGTCTGCATGGGGAAAGTAGGGAACCTTCCCTGCTTCAATGCCTTTGAAATATATCGTCTATAAAAATAAGCCAAAAGAAAACTGAATGAAACAAAATTAGCAAAGTAGCTTTTCCCTTTTTGTTTACCTTTTCAAAGTAACAGGTCAACTTTACTTACCTATGGATATATACATTTTTGTATGCATCCACAAATGTGACATCGACTGTGCTAGTTGATGTTATCAAAGATCACATCAAGTGATCGACATTATCCAAGATCAATAGAGTAAGAGGCTATAAATGCACACAACAGGACCTAGCTACAGCTTGGGCTTTAAAAGGCTACTATAGATCTTAAAGATTTAAAAAAAGGAAAGGTTTGCTATATTAAATTCTTAATTTTAAAAAAGGGGAAAGAACAATGCAATATGTATTCCAACAAAGTGAATATTCACTGGTCTTAAACAGCTTGAAATCACATACTTTTCTTTCTGAGAAAACATGTAAAGTTTATTTTCCTGAGCACAGCTTGACCTTCCAAAGCAGCACACGCCTCTTTGGTCAGTTACCCTTGGCTTGCGTAAGATTATAAAAGTAGTTTAAAACAACCCCCACAAAAAAACAGAAAGAAAGAAAGAACACACAGCACTTTTCCTATTTTACTGCAGCCACAATGTCTTAAAGTCCAGAGAAAACCATCAGCAATACAAGATAATATTGGGTTTCCAACTGGTGCTCTCAAAGTCAATATGGATAACTCATGAGTTTCTCTTCTATAATTAATATCTGAACTACCTTCAGAGCTTGATCTAGGATTACAAGGAGCAAGAATAAACTGAGCATACCTTTCCTTTTTATGTTTAATTTTATGCTTTTAAGAAATAAAAGTTCCTTCTTTCTATATTCTTTGAAATTAATTCTGCGCTGGTAATGGAGGTGGATAAGTATCACCAGGGGACAAGGCCCTGGAGGTGTGCAGGAGGAAGCTTTGTGATTCGGGGATGATGCATAAGAA
Source organism: Zapornia atra (assembly GCA_013400835.1). Classification (NCBI taxonomy): domain Eukaryota; kingdom Metazoa; phylum Chordata; class Aves; order Gruiformes; family Rallidae; genus Zapornia; species Zapornia atra. Next base: position 140,475 of record VZTU01006215.1, on the reverse strand, counting down.
GGGAATGCTCCCAACTTATTCCAGTGGTGCTGCTGGGGAAATAACCATGACTAAGTCCTGATTTTATGGAAAAATTGCAGTAAGAAATCAAGGGCTGGTTAGCAAAGTATAATCAACATACTCAAACTCTACAAATGTTTTTCTTCCTGGGGTCCTAATTTTAACAAATTTATAGAAATAACTCAAGTCTGAAAAGTGGTAATTAGAATGAAGTTTGTTGCAAAGCTGGGAATTCAATCAATTGAAGCTCACTGACAAACAACTCCTGCTATAGACTAAAACCTAAACTATTTTGAGTTATCTTAGACTGCTGAATGCCAAAATTAGGGAACAAAGGCAGGAAGTTAAGCTGTAGCTTTTGGCAATAAATCTGCAATTAAGGACTAGGTCTGATTTATGTTTCTGGCAGAACAGACATTCTTGGAACTTTAAGATTTAAAAAATCTCCAAAAGCTAAAAAGCAAACGGCAATCAGGAGATTAAAAAATCATGGAGAATATACATGGAGACCAGTGGATAAAGGACCTTTACAATGAGTCACAGAAAGGAAAATACGAAAGGAATTAGACCACAGAACGGCACTGCCTCTTGGCACGCACCTACTGAAACACACCACTGCCACACAACAAAGCCTGTGTTCATTTTCTTTCTCTGCTTTAAAAAAATAGATTAAATAAAAGACTGTTTCAAGAGAAACATCTTACCTCTACTAATTTGGACACCAGATACATAGAGATAGTAGTACTTTTGTAAAACATCATAGAAATTCCTGCTAGACACCCTGTAACGATTAGAAAACAAAAGTATTGTTAAGATTGTGATTTATTGTTGCTGTTGCAGTATGTCAGCTCAACACTGCACAAGATCATGCTTTCTGTTGCTACAACAAAGTTCAGTGATATCCCTGTGCTGCCCATTGAAATATGGTTTATGTCATAAAAAAAAAAAAGAGAATTTTGAAACCTTGAAACAAATCTATGGTTCAGTGCTCTGGAGCAAAGTATCACCAGAGACCTCTGAGGCTCCAATAGATGCACAAACAGCAGGAAAGGGCCTGCAACATCACACAGATTTAATGGCAAAAGGGTCCTCCTTTGGATCCAGTAGAGCTTCATACTTTCAAATGTGTGTTCTGTCATGTATGGGAGAGTCAATATTTCAGCCTCACCTCTCTACAATAATAAATGTAGGATAATATAGGATAAGTTCTATGGCTTCTTCCTGCCAAGGAGGAGAGAAGGGACAGGTGCCGATCTCCTCTCTTTGGTGACCAGGGATAGAACCCAAGGGAACGGCATGAAGCTGAGACAGGAGAGGCTTAGGTTGGATGTTAGGAAGAGGTTCTTTCAGGAGAGGATGGTCAAGTACTGGAACAGGCTCCCCAGAGAAGAGGTCCCAGCACTGAGCTGGACTGAGGTCACGAAGCATCTGGACGATGCCCTCAGTCCCATGCTCTGACTTGGTTGGGCCTGTGTGGAGCCAGGAGTTGGTCTCAATGATCCTTACAGGTCCTTTCCAACTCAGAAGACTCTGATTTTATCATTTACACTTGTGTGTACAATAATATATTGTCCTCAAAGCTGACTGTAAGAAACACACCATTTCATTGAATTTGTCTGACAATTTTAATTGCAACTCTATCTGAAACCACTTGAAACCCAACTGTGATTTTCATGCAACCTTAACACATACAGTCCTGTTTTCATCACACGAGTCTGGAAAAGGAATAGGTGGACGGACACCCAACTATGTGCACAAGAAAAATACTTGCAGAGTCCCCACAGAGGCAATACAGACTTCTTTGCATGGATTCACCTGCTACAAGTGCATGAAGCTCATCATCTAGGTTTCGTACCCAACGCAGGAAGCAACTAGTACCCTGTGAATAACAGAGAGCAGGATTAACCCTAGGTATTCTCTTCCACAATGCATGGAATGACTGGAGATACTCCTCTATATGTCAAACAGTAATACGTCAAACAGCATGAATGAAGAGTGTAGCATGATAATAATCCATAATCCACAGTACCTGAAACATTTTAATATTGTAATTAAGTTTACTGTCAACATTTCCTTCAAAATCAGAGAACAGATCAATCTAATTTGAACACCATTCCAATTTCAAAGCTGATCTTGATTTCACATCATCCTCATTAGCTGTAGCTGCCTAGACGATTTCTCAAGATGAAGTCTTTTTCAACTACACACCAAAAAACCACCTTGATATTTTTCCATGCATCCAACAAATTCCAGAACCAGGAAAACACATCAATCTAAGATGTTAGAACTGCATATAATTAAAAGACACAGTAAAACTCATAATAACTTGACTGTTGACACAGATGACAATTCACAGCTGTTCAGGCCAGAATGGATGCAAGTAACTGGGGCTTAGGCTGTATTAAAATATAATTCACTTCGATGACTGCAGGTTACCAAGTGATCCAGATTGTTCCACATCTGCCACTTCCTCTGCATTGTTTTTACAACTGTTTGAGAAATCCATACGTTGTCCCCAAATGTTATCCCAGGTAATTTCCTGTTTGCTTCTGAATGGTTCAAGATCTGCTTAAACAGTCCCAATTAAGTCAGTTAACCCAGTACTGCCAAGCCCACCACTAAACCATGTAGCTAAGTGCCATGTCCTCACGTCTTTTAAATACCTCCAGGGATGGTGGTTCAACCATTTCCCTGGGCAGGTTGTTTCATGACTGATAACCCTTTTGGTGAAGAAATTTCTCCTAAAATCCAACCTAAACCTCCCTGGTGCAACTTCAGGACATTTCCTTTTGTCCTTTCACTTGTTACTTGGGAGAAGAGACCAACATTCACCTGGCTATAACCTCCTTTCAGGTAGCTGACTAGAGTGTCAAGGTCTCTCCTCAGCCTCCTCTTCTCCAGGCTAAACAACCCCAATTCCCTCAGCTGCTCCTCATCAGACTTGTGCTCCAGACCCCTCACCAGCTTTGTTGCCCTTCTTTGGACTTGCTCCAGCACCTCAATGTCTTCTAGTGAGGGGCCGAAATCTGAACACAGCACCTGAGTATATACTTAATAAACCATAAATAAAGGTCAGAATATGCCACCCTCACAAAATCAGTACCTACAAAACTAAATCACACTTTGCAATTGGAGCTTTTTAGAGATACCAAAATAATTTCAGCTTTTGCTGAAAATTCTTCTCTAAAGGTTCTTTTCTTTACAGTTGAGGAAAAATCTAATTTTCAAATAAACTCTTAATAACCCATTTGCACTTTGCCATCAAAAATGTTAAACTCTGTAACCTTAGAGTAGTTCTTATCTCTCAATCTGACTGCAAGCCAAGTAAAATGCTGTTTTGCTTACACTACACTCATTTATTTTTTTTTAAATTTTCGGTAATATTTGCCCTGTACAGTAGAGAATGATCTTAACTTTGCAGGGTAACTAAAGTGGCAGTTGAAAAATGACATGTGGCATTAAGACTATGAAAGCCCAAAAGGCACTCCACACTGCACCATGCAATATGTTCCCCCTCAGGGCGCGTGTTTCGTCACGTTCACGTCTGGCGCAAATAAACATCAATTCAATTAATTCCAACAGCGCTGTATGAACACGGATCGATTTGCAATCTGTCATCTTAGAATGGGGTAGAAGGGTAGGTTTCCAAGGGGATAGTGCAGTGTCTCCTCAGCTGCGTGTGATACACGTTCTGCAGTCTCCTGCTATTCAGCGTCAAGAAGGAATTCCAGATATTTAAGCCAAAAAAGAAATCTGCAAAAGGCTTCTCTCCGGCAATGCTGCCACTGCTGCACTCACACTCGTGTCTGCACTAAAATGTTTCTGTGTAACAGCAAGCCCCTCTGAAATCTGAATTCATTTTCTCTGAAGCACTCCATGTCTCCTGAACTTTTTCACAATGAGGGTGACAGAGCCCTGGGACAGGCTGCCCAGGGGGGTGTGGAGTCTCCTTCTCTGGAGATATTCAAGACCTGTCTGGATGCCTCCCTGTGTGACCTGTCCTAGGGAACCTGCTTTGGCAGGGGGGTTGGACCCAATGATCCCTGGAGGTCCCTTTCAACCCCTACAATTCTGTGATTCTGTGATCTTGATGCCATGCTGCAAAATCCGTCTGGTTTATTCAGACATGACAGAAATAACCCACATGGAATGGAAGGCTCTATTTCTCTTTACAGTTTGACTCCTGTAGCACTGTAGAACCTGTTGGTGACATGCTGTAGCAAACAGCATCAGTAATATTAAGCAGCTAGATCTTTTAGCTCTTTGTGAAACTCCAAAAAGTGAAGTAAAAATCATGGCGTTGGTCATTTCTGTATGTTACAAGCTTACTTTGTATATACTGACGAAAGATCCCAGAAAAGCTCCAAGCTGGAAATTTTCCTTGTTGTAGAAGAGGGAAAGTAGCCGCGACGGCTCTGTAAACAGATGCCGGAAGGTGGATGGAATCCGCAGGCAACACTGGATCAGGTAACCGATGCTAAACATCCTAATGAAGCCCTAGAGAAAAGAAAGAAATATTCTGTGGTAAGAAACCACAAATTCAGAATGAGGAAAAGCAAAAACATCTACTCAAGAACTTATTTTTGTCATGGAGCAGTTTAAAACCCAGTCTGTAGATAACGTAAAATGCATCCCCATCTTCAAACTTGAGGCCAGTTTGGTTGGATTATTTTTCCCCCTGACTCCCTTGTAAAATAGCAAAGGCCATACAATCCTAGACAGTTGATTCTCCTTTAATTTCTATGAATATTTGAAAAGTCTCGAGGGACAAACTCTATTTCTCTTCTGTTCCAAAATTCTGTCCTTTGAAATAATCTTGATGACTTCATTTCCAGGTTACTGACCACAAATGGGTACATAGAGGAAAGTAATTTGGTGGAAAAAAAGAGCACTTCTACACTCAAATGTCTGGAGAAAGCACTAAAGGAGGAAAAAGTCCACAAAAAATACATTTCAGAAAGTGTGAGAATTAGAAATTGACCCTGGTGGCTTGGCACATGCTCATGGACTTTCCCTCAACCAAACTGGAGCCTGAGTGATGCCTGCAGCAAGAGAGAGGGCGAAACTGGAAAGGAGATTATGTGCAGAGCTACTGAGAAAGGATAACATGAGTTCCAATGAATTTTTCTTACTACTTCACCTTGGACATAGATCTGCTTTTTTATACCATGTCACAAAACCACAATGGCTTTTTCTTTCCAAATTCTTCTCCTCAGTTTCTTATAACTTCCTCCAAAGCTTCCTATCATTATTCTTACCCTATGGCTGAACTCTAATCACCCTGAATAAAATCTATCCATTTTTTGGTTGGAAGATACCTTATCTGGAAACTATCTGTGCATGCACCACTGGCAAAAGAGGCAGGGATACAGTGCTCATGATCTGAGTAGCTGATTTTTCAGAAGATACTCAGGAACAGCAATACAATTCGAGCTACAGGGGCAACTGGCAGAGGGTTTGATTGAGCAATCTTTCAAACTCAGAAACTCCAGACATTTTTGCCTCCTACAGAACTTTGTAAAGCATCATAAAGCTCATAAAATTTTATTGTGGTTAAACATCTAGTAATGAAGTCTTCCTGAAGCAATTACTCTTCCTGTTACTCAAGAAATGGCGTATTAGAATCAAGTGGAAGAAAGTATGTTGTGTCACCTAATGATCTGCTAGCTATGAATGAAAGTTTTCCACTTCTTTGTCTGCTGGTCTTAAAGGTATGTAAATTGCACGTACCCAACAGCTATTGACCCATTGTTTTCTGACCACATAATGAAGATGTGTCCTGAAAGGTATGTGAGGTAGGCAGAGATGTAAATGCACTGTCAATTTTGTATAGTTAAAATGTCAAAGTTAAGAGGAACGTATATTCACCCTTGAAATGAAGGGGAACCCCAGTGTGAAGCTTTCCCTTGCCTTCCAAAAAATTTAGCTGATTACGTTACCAGTCTATAGAAAGACAGTCCTAGAACCAGCAGCTATGCACAAAGCCCAAAACAAGAGAACAAGCTACTCTGATGGGGTGAGGAACACTGCAGTAAGAAACACACTCCAACTGGAAACACTCAAATATATCCATGATTTTATTTTTACGAGGAGCCTACTAGAAGTGCTGAACTGAAGGACTGAGGTGTAGTTTTGATGTTCACCAAACAGCAATAAGTAGTGCACAAAATCTTTTTATTTAGCTCATTTGATCAACCAGGTGAATCCATATCACACTTCTAGGTGTCTTTCTCTGAGTCACAGAAAGTATTCCATCTTACGGTCAATGCAAAAATATTGTAAATTTTATCTTCCATAAAGAGACCTCAAATAATAGTGGAGGTAGAAAATAGTAGAGTATACACAGGGCACTATAGAAAACGTAAGTGAGCGAATTCTAAGAGCTGTTTCTCCACAGAGATTTTGATTTGGGACTCAGATCAGGCAGAAGTAGCAGCACAGTAAAATTACATATCCAAAAACCTCTTTGAATAAACCCTTTTTTTTCCCTTCTTTTTATAAATAAATTTCTTAAAAACTTAATAATACAGTTGAAATATTGGGTGTAATTCCAATTCAGAAAAACGTGTGTGTGCATAGAGTCCAGAAGCATACCAAAACTTAGTCAACCTGTTGCAGTATATTAGAAATTACTTAAGAAATTGAAAACAAATTGGTTAGGATATTTAAATTTTGTACTGTGTATACAGTTGGTCCTTGTTCCTTCAAGAGTCAGAATGCAGAGATTACAACCATCAGAAAATAATCTCATATTCTTATTGGTCACCCCAGTCATTAGTTAAGATGTGGGGGTTGTTTAATGTCATCTGCAGCATCACCAGAAAAAATGGACAATCGGACTACTGCTGTTGACTGAGGTTGGTTTGTTTGATTGCTTGGAGCAGCTTTTTTCAGACCTTTACAAACCCAAAGCATTTTAAGTGTTTAAAATTTGAAGGAAAGTCTATGAAATCAGGTGGCAAGTCATTACTTAATGTCATTTAAAAGCTCTCATGTCAACTAGCCAATGTGCATTTAAATGCAAAGCAGGAGAAAAAGCACAGGCAGCAGTAATTAAAGCACAGACATGATGAGAAGATGAGATGTTCAAGGTTAAGGGAAAATACAGCATGGACAGGGAATTATGGCAATAAGCAGCTCATCATATTATTATAAGACCTGAAAGTTCCCTTACAGACACAGAATTACAAAACATAAAATGACAGCATCATAGAATGCTCTGGGGTCGGAAGGTACCTCAAAGCCCATCTAGTTCCAGCCCCCTGCCACGGGCAGGGACATGCTCAAATCACATCAGCTGACAGTCCTGACTGACTGACTCAGGAACAGCCATAGAGAGAAGTGAAAATACATTAAAAATTCAGGAAGTTTAAAAATCCAAATAAATCAAAAGAAATGTTTTCACCTATGTTTTTATTTTAAAAAAGAGAAAAGGCAGGAAATTAAAATATCTGGGTCCCACTTCTGTGATATTTCCCCAATTATGTTATTGCAGTCAGGAATAATTTATACCAAAATACATGACCGGTACAAGAATGAAGTACAGTTCAAATGCACTGTTGGTTTCTCTAATGAGAGAACAGCCTTATAAAAATGTCTTTTAAAAATACTAATTTTAGTCAGATCAAGACTTAGTTCAGCTCCATTATCATATAAATGATGCTGAATGAACAACTGAACAAAGACTCCTGAATATGTCCTTTTTGGTTTTCCTGTTCTTTTCATCATTAACACATCTCCCTACCCACCTACGAAAGGACAGAGAGTAGCATGGAGATGGCCTACTGTAATCTGAGGAACTCACAACCTGAAATCAGGTTTGGGTCTCTCACCTTGAGTAATTCAACAAGATCAACTCCTATTTCTTGGTCACCTTTCTGTTTTAAAGGCACTTCAAGGTCGTCGTATTCCATAGTCACAGAATCATAGAATTGCTTAGGTTGGAAGAGATCCTTTAGATCATTGAGTCCAACCATAATGGCCAGATCACCTCTCTCTTTACCCATTAATTCTCACACACACAATCCACCTTCCAGCAGGTTACGACAGTTTTCCATGGAGATGAGCACCAGTACCGTTACAAGTACTCTTAACCGAAATCCATGCTTGTTTGGTCTAGCTGCCCTTGTACATTAGGAGTACTGTGAGGGTGCTTATAGATTTGACTGCTTAGCATGTAGCACAGAATGTGGAAGGATTTTGTGTGAGAGATTAAAAATCTCAGAAAAAGAGTCTGGACTAACTAATTAAGAGCTAATTACTGTAAAATATGCATAAGTAATGAAAGATCCTTTATTTTACATAAAGTACAGCACGCTGAAGTCATAGCAAAGGTTGTAAAATAGTTAAATTTTAATCTGGGTTCTGTTAAATACATGACATACCTACAATGGAAAAGTGACATCACTATCCCAAACTATTCATGAATGCTCTACTGCATATTCTCATCCTAATTCAGCAGAACAATTATGCACCGTCCCAAATCCTATCAAGTCCAGAGCAACTTATACCCACGGTACAAAGCGGTATGCTAATATACTGTAGAGAAGAAAGTGTAAGCAGCTCAACACCACAAAATTATGATGTTAATAAACATATATCAATAAAAGTTGTGCTAGAACTCTTCAGGTGTTAAATTATAGCAGAACCCTTCTGAGATAACATTAACTGCCTATAAAATCTTAATTTTAAAATGCTGATTTTGAAAGTTGCATGTACCAAAAGCATCCAAAGATACTCAAATCCATTTTTGCTGCTCCATAAATAAAACCGGGTAAATTATGAAGTGACTGGGATCTTCTGGAGGCTGACCAACTCCTAAAACAGCCATAGCATGTGGTACCACCTGTGCCAACCCAACGCCAGCCAAAACAAATCTCCTCTACACAGTACTCCTCTGGAAAAATAAATAAAATGCGCTGATCACATTAATAAAGGAGGATGAATTATGCCACCGGACATAACCAGCTCTTCCTGGGCGCAGCAACTGCGACCAATCTCTCATTACCCTGAGCCCTTAAAATAAATGACGGCGGAGCGAGCCCAGCGCCCGGCAGCAGCGTGCCAGACCCGCGCAGCTGTACGCACGCCGAAGCAGCACATTCCAGGTGCTTTATTTAGGGTGGAGTCACAAGTGGGCTCAGCCGTGAAGTGCACCACATAGTTAACCAAGTTCCTTGCTCCCTAGTCCATGTTTTTTCCCACACGTTTTATGTTATTCATTCACTCCAGCTAATCGGAGAGACCAGAGAACTTTAACCCCACCACCACCCCGTCCTAAATTGAGAAAATCTGTTTTCAGGCTTGTCACATTTTCAATAGAAGAATGAGTAACAGGCTCTTTTCTCACCTCCTAAGTAAACACTTTTTCTGCCTAAAGAGTTTACCTGCCTTTGCTATAGTTTGTCAATCTGCACTTACTTTAATACAATATGAGATGCAATTATCTTCATAGTGTTTACAGCATCTATGCCTTGGGCCATGTTTGCACCTGCAAAAAGCACAATGAAACACATATTAACTTGTAGCTGTTTTCAGCATAATCGACAGGAGACTTCATAAATCCTTCTTGCCTAAAAATACATAAAGTGCTGTTTTCCCACCGCTCGTTCTCCCCATTACCCCTTGAAGGGCACTGTGAACTTTTATGATGCCATAAAAGGACAATAAAAACTAACAATACTTTATTTGTACAGTGCAAAGTGTCTGCACACTTATTTGGATCCAACCTCTTGCTGCATATTAAAAGCAAAATTAAAGAACATATTTTCTGCTGTGGTCAACAGGGAGAAGTGATGTGACCCATCCCAGTCTGTCTCTGCTCTGTGGTTCTGGGAGGATATTTGACTAAGGATCCGATATCTCTGTCCTTACATCTTTCAAACCATTGTAAGGTTCACTGGAGGACAATGCAGGACATACAAACACACCGAGATACCCTGGGCAACTTCTCAATTACACCCCTTTAACGCCTGGGCTATTTCTTCCGCCGTGTTGATTTTTATGTAGCTCCTCCTTCAGACTGAGAATGTGACCTTGAACATTTAAAAGAGACTGGCATGGGATGCTGGGATGTGTGGATTGTACAGTTGTTAGCTCTGCATTATGTAGAATTAAAAGAAGTCATGACAGACCGGGTTTGAACATTGTATTTTGCTATAGCCAAGTATTTAAGTTTTAATGCAAAATAAATTACACAATTTATATGCTGTGCCAAGTATCTTGGAAGTTTTGAATCGTGTACTATAAAGTCTAATGGCTATAAATCATTTGTGAGGTCAGTTTATGTAGCAAAAATTGTAATGAGAATGTGATCAGGTTACAGGCATTTAGACTCAATTATACTGAAAAGAACCATATGGAAGAGAAACCTGTGAGAGCATTAGGACTGAAAATTGAAAGTTTTCTGAATGTCTGAGTCAGGAGTTTCAAAACCTTAAAGAAAAACTGCTCCTCTCCACCAAGTCCCTTGATCTTTCTATTTAATGAACAGCAGGAGAGCTATGAGCTATCTTTAGCAAACTAAATAATGGGTATTTAAGACAAAACAGGTATAAGCAACTCAGTTAAAAGAACCAACGTATACCTGGAGCTGTCTTTTCTTTCTAGGTTTTTTGTTGTCTAATACGGTGGTGCCTGAAAAACCACTGGTTTTTTTCAATTAAAAACCACAACAAACAATAAGAAATCACCATAGGATGTAGGTCACTTCATGTTTGTTCATCATCTGAAGCAGGTAAATTAAGCTACTACTTTGAAAACTACTTCCAATGGACTTGGAAGACTTCCTTATTTCCTGCATGTCAGCAGGTAAAGATCTGGTCATAAAACTTCTCCTGGAGAGATCAATGGAAGTGAAGATTCACAGGTGTGGTATGATCAGACTCCTAATTTTTAGTCCATCTTCCCTACAAAGGAATGATTCCTTGTGGTACCCTACGTGCCTGAAGTGGACACATCAAGCACAGAGGAAATATATCACCTGAACACACTAGACTGAAAAAATGTGATGTTACTTCTTTAATCTCATACTAAAGGACCATAAATTGTATGCTGTAGACCAGGAGAGAACATACCTCACCTAACTTCAGATGTCTAGATCTGACCTTGTGCAAAACAGTTTTAGACTCAGTCTTTGCTTTGCAATTTCCTATTTCCTGACAGTGGAGGCATGTGCTCCCAACTGTCCTCAGGCAGGTCTCCTTTATGCAATTCAGGGAGTTAGGTCCACAAAGAGACAATGTTACTGTCACGGTGACCTAAGTAAGGCCTGCTGCTGTGCAATTTCCTCTCCCTAATATCACTACCAGCACAGCAGCTCATGGCATGCCATGAGCTGGTTTTGCTGAAAACTGCAGACAAAGCAACCACCACTCTGCCACTTGGAACTGATCGAGTTTACGGTCCCTTGTCAGATAACTGCACACTGAAGTCACTGCTATGACATACAGGTCTTAAATTTTGCTTCCATTAAAGTTCACAATTTGTCACTGCTAATTACCCAGTAAAAGTGAAATGCAAAACTCTTACATGCAAAGCAAAAATATCATAAAACTTTGTCAAAACCTTAAAATGAGCTAAGTAAGGACGATTCCTTTTGTTTTCTTTGACTCACACTTTGTCCATGAGCTTTTTTGTTAGAGCCAGTATGTTCATTGGCTGAGATATTTTTTCACAATGCTTTATCTTTCTATCTATTTTTGAAAATGCTGCTTCAGGTGAAAAGGAATGAGTGGGGATTTCCTCTTTCCCTACGATGAACCTGAAAGAAAAAAACAAAACAGAGACACAAAAATATATATAAATAACTCAAATAAATACATGACGTCCAATATAAGTCTCTAAAGTCTTTAAGCCAAGCTTGAAGTTATTACCCACCGGTCTACAAAAGAGAACACATCCTATACAGTTTCCAAACCTTGTATTCTCCTTGAAAAGATCAATCCACAGACATGTATTTTAAAACTACATTTAAACTTCAGGTAACAGTCACGATCGCTGCCAGGAATTTTTTCAAACTAGGAACTTTACAGGGGAAGTCCATTGCTTGTACAAAGCAAGAACACCAAGTAAGAAAACATAAAGGCACATGAAATATCTCAATTACTTCCAGCAAAATGGGTTACATAAAGGTTGACAGTAACTACAATATTTTAATGAAATACCCATTTTGTAAAATCTTCAAAATATTTTTGCTCCCACCAAGAGCATCAACTTTGTTTTGCCTGGCTTCATCTTCAGCCCTATTTCTCCACCTAGAAGTTGATACTGTCAATACACCAGTTCATCTTAGGTGTAGAATTACTGTATACCAAGGGCAGAGGAGGTCATAATGGCAAGACGTTTCCTCACACTTTGCACTATAATTCAAATTTGCACTATGTTAGTCTTGCTGTGGGTGATGAAGACTTAAAAACCCTGGTCTGTGACTGAATCTCCCAGTAAACCAGTGATTTCAGAAAGCACCGTGTCTGCACATTGCCACAGGAGCATTTCACGTCCAGACTTCTGGACTAAAGACCGAATTATTTAACGGTTGGTACCTTGCATCACATTCTAAGGCTGTTTCATAGCTGCAAACTCTTTATTGTCCACTCCCAACAATGGTAAGTCTGCCTTGCCTTTAGCCCTTCAGTTCACCTGTGAGATGAACGCTGTCCATGCACCGAGCTGTCTGACTGGCAGACAGGGCACAGACTGTATAAAGGACAGATAAGAACAACGTGCCTTTGTACTTTGTACTTCTGACACGAGATATGATGATGGGAGACCTTTGTGTGGCTACACAAATGAATGAGCAACACCAGAGGGTCCCATCATAAAGTAAATTCTAGGAGAGCCTGGACCACTTTGGCAGACACAAGGCTGAGTGGCACATTTAGGATCTCTCAAACAATTACAGAATCACTAGGTTGGAAAAGACCTTTAAGATCATCAAGTCCAACCGCTCCTGTCCTACGCTAAACCATATCCCTCATACACCTCATCTGCTCTTTTTTAAAACACATCCAGGGATGGTGATTCAACCCCCCTCCGGGGCAGCCTCTTCCAGGCCCTGACAACTCTTTCAGTAAAAAATTTTTTCCTAAGATCTAATCTGATCCTGCCCTGAAGCAGCTTCGTGCCATTTCCCCTTGTCCCATCTCCTGTCACCTGGCTGAAGAGACCATCGCCCACCTACACCGTAAATCCATGCTTTATTTGGGGTTGGCCACAGAATTGCTGCTGTATTCATCCAACATTTTTTAAACACAGCAAATAAAATCCAGGTCAAAAAGCAGTAGCCATCTGTTCCCATGAGAATATCAGGAATCAGTTTTAGGAAGAGATTAACTCTCCTTCAAAAAGATGCAACCATACACTCACGTTTCCTTTCAATAATGGTCCCATGCATGGAAAGACTCCTCCCTTTCCAGCATAGTATGCCTTCTTCAAAGTATGCAGTGTACCCCAAAAGTTGGAAGTACTAGAACCGCATGATTTTTCTTAGGAACACCCTTTTCAAGCCATGCAGCTGCCACTGTGGATGACTCCTCCAAATCTTCACTTGAAGCTATGTAGTCAGAGCAACTTTACTTACTTTAGTGCAGAGTATGTAAATCCTTTCAAGCCATCCTTGCACCTGGAACATAAAACCAACAGTTTTTTCTACAATGGGCTGCTTGCAGCAGAATATAAAGTGTTATGGATTAAATATTGCATAGAAGGGCTGCAGAAAAACACCAGCTTCTCATAAATGGAAAACAGCATATCTGCAACAACTCTGTGGCTATCCCCGACTCCACAGTTGTCACCACGGATTAGGGACATCTCAGAAACAAAGGGTACAGCACATAAATGCCAGTGCTTCTCCCTTTTATCCAAACCAAGAGTGGAGACATTTTTAAAGGATGGTGACAGAACCACTGGGGTGACAATGGAAGATTTCCTATGACAAAGAATTGCTGCTTTATGGAAAAGAAGACATGAGCTTTACATAGTATAAATGTTACTGCGAGGTCAGAAGGAAGGGCTGGACCTTGATAAAATACCCACCCTCTTGTGACTATTCCGACTTTGTGATAAATTATTCTCCTTCACACAGTGCTGATTTCTGCAGCTCGTTACTTTAAGATGACTCAATCTGAAAGTCCCGGTTTTTCAATTATATAGTGGTTGTAATGATTCTGAGCTTGATTATATACATCCTTCCTTACAGGCTATAGAGTTTCTTCTGTGAATTATGACCCCAGTAGAGTCCTTAATTGGCTGTGAAAGATTTAGGATATTGACGTTTTTCTGCCCAGAATACAATGAAAGGAGCTGGAGCTTGCAGCTGCTACAGACTCCTCCTGGAAGACTTCGCAGTGTCATGTTGGTAGCAAAGCAAAAAGCAGATACTTGGGGTTTATTTCCCCTTTTCTTTTTACAGAATTGCCTGGGGAATACATCATGGTAACAATGCATCCTGACACATAATACATAAAGCACAAGCTAGCAACTTATCAACACCATCATTTCAAGAACGCGCCTACTCCAAGAGAAGACAGGACGGCAGTTGCAAAAGTTCCCTAAGTGGGAGCAGGCGAACGCAATCCTTTGCTTTCTGCCAGTGGAGACTGAGATGTCCCTGGAAAGTCAGTGCCTGCACCCCTGCTGAGAGCAAGTGACATCATCTCCCAGAAGGCACCATGTGTGGTCATCACACGCTAGAGATGGCTGGAGACACACGAACAGCGGGAAGAACATAACGAGATGAAAGATGTTCACACATCTTGACTTCCCAGCACTAAACACTTCTGGAAAACCCTCCCCAAGGGTATGGCCTTCAACATACATATTGCCAAGGACTTGATTTTGTTGCCATGTTCACAGTGCTAAGGAATTATCAGGCGCAGTTCCACACAAGCACCAGAAAATTAATCCTAAAAAGTTTCACTTTTAAAATGAACACACTTTGGTTACATACACAGGATCTTATAGGGGCTCAAGGTAAACACATACAAACAAAATTGCTCACTGTGTCTTTAATTAATGTAGAACTTTACGTAAATGTTTTCCTTTTTATGCTTCTTTTACCTATGGAATTCAGAGGCTGAAAACTATTACAGAAAGATGGACTGAAAGATGGATTGAAACAATTAGTGAGAGATGGACTGAAACAGATGAAATCAGCTTTACCTAAAGATCACAGCAAATCACCGGCAGAACTACAGAGCCCAAATGCACGGGGTGTACATATACCCACTCTGTCCACAGAACCACAGTCCAGTATCATGAGTTTGACTGGAAACCTCAAACTGACTGTAAGTTAAATGCCCTTTGAGCTAAGGGTGGTCAGCACCTTATGTCTGCAAGCTGCCAGCTCAAGAATAGGGCCTTAGTTTCTACTTCTCTTTCCAGTAAATTAAAACAGTACACAAACTAGAACCTAAACACACCTACAAGTGTTTCGAGAATAATATCAATAAAGAAAAGTAATTACAGCATGGCCATAATGAGCCTGAACTGCTCCAATGCAACCGCACTTTGAGTTGCGAGTGCTCAATTATTCCTTGCTCGCACCACCAGATGTCCCTACCCAACTAGGGCTCGGGCCGACCCGACCGACTGATGCCATCCTACTGTTCCCTCGCTTTGCCTTCTCCTCAAGGAAACCGTCACTCAAATCCTTCCTTCACTAATATAAAAAATGAGAAGGCATCTGAGAGAGAAAGCAACACCCCAACCCCTTCCTCGTAACTCCAAGGAACATGAAAACGATTCCCAATGCCTATACTATTTACACAATTAAAGTAATTTATATGCAATAAGTATTGGATATATCAGAATTTTATTAGGGTTTTTTTTTATTTTATTAGTTATTCAATGTTGTTATAAAGCTGCAGCTATTAATCCTCCTGCAAAAGGCATCAAAGGTCCATATGGAATAACGTTAAAGATACAATCCCATTTTTAACTAATTTTTAAAATTATAACACAGTATAAAAGGGCAATTTAAATTCTTAAATAGAACTTAATGTTGCTGGCTGTCTAAAATGCCTTGTGTGAAGTCATTATGCGAAACTGAACAGGCATGTGGAAATACTGGGTTTCATAAACAGGAGTCCCAGAGAAACAGCACTTCTAAGCAAGAGTAATTAGCACTGTAACTTCCCCTTCTCTGCCATGGTGGTTTTGCTCTTACAAATGAAACAACAACAAAACCAAAGATCTCCTTTTTTGGCTTTACCTCACAAATTAAATATGTAAGAGATTTCAATCTCTTACCCATGTAAGAGATTGAAATTGCCATATTTATTCACTGACTAGGTACATAAAACTGGCAGCACCAACAAAAAATCCTCAACACTGACTCCAGACGCATGTCATTTTTTGGGGAACAACAAAAAAACCCAGACAGGGACAGCACAGAGACACCCCAACTTCAGCAACTGGCCTCACCAGTGGCTGCTGAGCCCCAACACTAGCTGCACATGGCACGTCTCACAAACACCTGGCTGCTAACAACTGAACTAAGACTAATGAGTTGCTTCATACAGCCACTAATTGCTAATAGTAATGCCACCACTAATTGGTAATAATAACTTTTACCCGATGCTTCACTGCTCAAGAGGTAAAAAAGCCTCCACTCCACTGCTGACCCCACCAGCCATTCAAGCTGCAAATGAACACAGCAAAACATGTGCCCAGGGTTGCAGATATCCCCGAGATGGGAAAAATCTCAGGAGGTTATTAGGAGCTTGGTTTTTAGGGTATTATTCAGTCTGGAAGATCTGAGATAACAGGCAAGTTGTACACTGTCAGAGGTGCTCAGTGTAGCTGGCCTCCGCTACTATTCCCAGCACCCCAAATGTCCCAGGGACTGAATCCCAAGCTGCAGTAGAGCCACACCATTTTTTGTCCAGTAAGCAATCACTTAAAGGGCATGTAACCTGCTTACATTTTCCCATCAGAGGGGAATTTGTCCCTGGCACAAACCCAGTGGCACCAGCGATTTGGCCAGTTGTCCTCAATGGGCACCACATGCCTGATCAGACAGCAGAAATGCTCTGCTCCACTCCTGCTTGGCTTTGGCCAGAGCCATGGTTACAGCCAGAGAAGTAGAAGAACCAAAGAGCCACAGCAATAAATTTGGGTTCTCCAAATTCCCCTGCTGGGCCCATTTTGGCACACAAGCAAATAATGACAATTTAAATTGTGCATATTTATAACGTAAAGTTAACTTATGGTCAAACACATGTTTTTTTTTTCAGAAAGAAAACAGCAAAAGCGGAGTTGAGCCAAAGCTTGATACTAACTATACATCAGCAGGACACAAACTAACTCTAATTATTTATGTTTGTGTATGTAAGAGGTGCTGTACATGAGCTTATGCTACTCTCCCTCTATCCTGTGGGAAGAAGTTCCCACACTGAACTATAAGGCTGTATGCCAGCAGTTTATCCTTTGGGCTTTTTATTAGTAGGTCTTGTCTTCCAAAGATTTTCTCCATGACCAATTGACATCCCCTGTGCAAGAAACAAGCCTGCTGAGGAAACAAGTCAATTTTCACCCACAGAACTGGTAAGGAGAAAGCAGCTCACGGCAACAACATATGCTGTGTTTAACAACATCCCCAGATTGCTTATGTTACCCTTCAGGGTAGGAGCAAATGAGGAGCTCCTATACGCAGGGCTCTTGCTACGGCCATGCGGGAAGCGCGCACCGCAAGCACAGGGCGCTGGTTAGCGGATCACTGCAGCACATCCGCCCGTAAAGGCTGACCAAGGGAGGGGGACACGACCACGTCTCCAAGTTAAGGTCTCTTGTTTTATGGAGAAGGTAGGACCATAGTGATGAATCATAGAATCATAGAATGGTCTGGGTTGGAAGGGACCCCATGGATCATAGAGCTCCAACCCCCCTGCCACAGGCAGGGCCACCAACCTCCAGGTCTGGATCTACACAAGACGTGACTGTGTCTGAGCACGCCAGCTACGTCCCTTACTATTAAAGCCCATGCTACTAGGAATTAAAGGCTACCTACACTCCTTTGAGAGCTCTGCTGAACTCTAGAGGATAATCCATTTCCTGGTTTAAGCTACATAGAGAGACTGCTATGCCCTTCCTCCTCCTGTTCTTCTATCCTTCATTCCTCATCTCCTCCCCAATGTTATCAGCCAACAGCAACAGCCATCATTTTTCCGACATCTTCTGTAACCATTTCTCCCTTTTCCATCTCCGCTTCTGCTGTTCTTCCTGCAAGTTGAACCCCTCTATTTTGTATTTCCTCACATCCATTCTCTAAATGTTATTCTCAACATCTTATTTCTTTTTCTTTCAAAAATTATCCATCTGCACCTTCTCCACACCTCCTTGTGGTCTGACACCTTCCACCATACCGATCAAGTGGGTGGAAGTGCAGAATAAGCACCACTGAAAAACAGCACTGTAAAGAAATTCAAGACCTGGGGACACATGTTTAATCAGCCTGAATCAGAACAATGAAACAAATAGCTCAAACTCATTTCTAAGTTGTTTGAGACTAATTTGCTTATGTGGTGACTGTAACAAAAAAAATCACGTTTTGGAAGTATTAGTTTTGCAAAAGGCACTGGGAACCAAGAACAACTGCAAACCAGTAAGATCTTCCTCACTATGTAGAAAAAAAATGACTTTAAAATGAATTAATTTATATCCACAGATATAACCCAGTCAGGCCTGATGTGAAGAAGGAAACTGTAACCCAAAGTTTTTCAGAAATATGCACCACCAGTATTCTTCCCAGTGGAAAAACACACACTTTCATTTTAAGTGGTAAAGATAGTTTCTAAAAAGTTTGATCAGACATGCTACAAAATCTATTTTGACTTGTCATCACTTAGTGGTACCAAACTTCCCAACTATCTGAACAGTATCTAGATCCTTCTGTGACCAAAGGAGGGCATGATTATTGTGCTAGTCCTAATGCCCAAATCCATCGAGCTGTCAGTGGTTTATGATGAGGGTGCAGAAAGACATTTAGGTCCTCATTTAAATAAATCTAGGGGAAGCTGGATCCTAAAAATCTTTGTAGATATGGTTGTACAAGAGTCTTATCCCTTTAAAAACTGCTCATGACTTTCACCTTAATATCCAACCTAAATCTCCCCTTTTCTAGTTTAAAACCATCACCCCTCACTCTATTGCTCCATGCCCCTGTGAACAGTTCTTCCCCAGCTTCCTTACAGGCACCTTTCAGGGGTTGGAAGGCTGCAGTAAAGTCCCCCCAGAGCCTTCTCTTCTTCAGGTTGAAGAAGAAATTAAATGAAACATCTCATCCGACCTTCCAAACCAGGTTGATAGCTTAACTTTTTTGTGTTTAAATAAAGAGTGAAAATATCCGTGACATTCTTTGAGCTGTGCTTGAAGTAAAAAATGATCTTTTGAAAAGGCCTAGGTTTTGTAAGTATTACATATAGTGAATATAAAATTGTATTTTTAAAAAAAAATATATACACAAAGAAAGAGCTGGTAGTGTCAACGTTCAAGGAGCACAGTAGAGCATGCACATTGTTTTTTCCTAGACCTAAACTGTCATTTACAATACTTGGAAAGAAAGGGTGAATGGAGATGACAAACGGTGCAGTCAACAGTGAACGATGGTCCCATTAAACTTTAATGTAAATCCAGGGAATTACATTTTTAAAGAAAAATTCTGCAATTCTTCCAAGAGTGTGACACTGCCGTTGAAAAGAAAGCTGTGGTTGCTCAAGTTAAGTTACAGTCCTGGATTCAGGATTGTAAACCAAAGCTGTTCTCAATCAAAGCTTCACATCTGATTGCTAATCAAGATTTATGTGTTGCTGCCAAATATGAAATCAGATTTTTCATCATGTTAATTATCCTGCTACTTACAATGCTCTAATTTATTCAGAGATTTGTGCTTCCTGAAATGAATAAACAAATATTTTCTCAAGAGATCTTAAACTCCCATGGGCTCAGGACCAGTGACGTGTCACTCAGATGGCCACGTTCTCTTCTCAAAGCCCTTTATCAAAGCCCCTACCTCACACAGCTAATGGAAGAAACCAACATCAATTAAAAGCGCTGAGTAAATGATAAAGTTCAGGATTCATCTTCTTAGTCCAATTGGTCTGTTGAGTTTTGGAAAGTGATGTCATTTTTCCACTACCCAATTTTAACCTTTTCCTTTACAAGTGTTGTATCAAAAAAATGGTAACATTCAGCTACAGCAAACCCCAAACACTCTCTCCAGACACAGAACAAAAATTGGAAATGGCAAAAAAACCCAACCCTGGATGCATGAAGATGGGAAGTCAAACTGCCTCCAGAGGCACGAGGATACAGAGGAACGTACCTTGACACATGCATGAAACCACAGCCCCTCCGCGGCAACGTTGCGCTGATGCTGTTTCATTGTTTGAACAATGAGAACAGTCAGTCTGTCACCAAACGGACATGCTGTTACCAGATTAATAAGCAAAGGATCTTAAATTCATATCGGGTTCGGCTGGGGTTAAATAATGGTGGCAGAAACCTCTGCTAAATTTATCTCCTGCCAAATTCCCCTCTGGTGTTTTCTATTGGCTCTCTGCAATTGGGAAAAGGAAAAAAAAAAAAGAAAAAAAAAGGAAAAGGAAAAAAAGAAGCTAAGCTGGTTGGAGTTGTTTTCTGTAAACACACTTCATGCTATCTGCAGGTGATTCAGAACTTCAGTGAGCTAAACCTCCCTCACAGAGACCAACTGATTAATTCAAGGATTTGAGAGAAATGGATACAACATTTGGTTTGCCCAGATGATCCTGTAATTGGATTTGTGGGAAATGTTTGGTTGTTTGCTTTGTTTCACACTGGGGAACATGTGATTTTGAGGAGATGACCCATTTCTATTTTTATGCTATATTACCCATACACTCTCCTCCCCTTAATAAAATTGACATCTATAATCAGAATAAGCTTATAATGAAATGAAAAGCTATAAAAAGATTTTAAGGAAATTAGCAATGATTCTGAATATGCCCAGAGCACTGAGTTAGGTTACAGAGTGAAGATGATATATGCCTCTCAGATCAGTGAGTAACTACTCGTAATGCATTGACTCTGAGTGACATTTTAACTCTCTTACTCAAAAATATTCTTAATTGTCTACAATGTGGAACACTGCCAAAATCACAGAGACAGTTAAAACTAAGTGTTGAGCCCCAAGCACTAGGACAGCAGCAGCTGGTTGGTACGTTCAAGTTAAATGACCATGTTGCAAAGTTTATTGAAACCTAACCCTTTTATTTCTGCCCCTATAATATTTCTCTGTGATGACTGCCCTGTGCAGATTTACCTGCTAACCTGGAGTTCACACACAAACCATGATGCTGTGCTATGTAGGCACGCCTCTGAGGTTCTGAAGTATCACAGGATGTCTTGAAAATACATTAAGATCCCAAAACTGTGCTCAAAGAACCACAGGGTGAATAAAGGATCAGTACACAGCCTCAGAAAGGACTATTTTGAGGACCAAATTTCAGTGCTACCAAAGAAATTCACTCCGAGTAACTCCCCTGCTGGCTTAGACACTAGCAAAGGACCAAACATTCTTCTAACATAGTTTCATTTTAAATTACTACAGTGATGTTCAAACATCTTATTTTTAGCACTGCACATCCCAGATGCAGGATCTGAAATAGAAAGTTGCATCACGAAAAAAAAAAAACCCAACCAAAAAAAAAAACAAAAAAAGGGAAAAAACAAAAAAGCATTTGAGAGACTGGTCATGAAACTTGGAGTGATATAATACAAAGCCCAAACCTACAGTCAGAGGGGGGAAGTGTCACCTCTGTGTTAGATTTCTGGTCCCTTATTATTCTAATAATCACATACATGTGGCTTCTGAACATCTGTAATGCTTCCAATTTCGATTTCTTACAACAAAAAACTGTAAAAAATGTGATGAACCCCATGCCAAGAATGTGAGCAACCACAGGGATAAAACTTGTAATCTCCCCAAAGATATGAAGGGGGAAAAAGAAAATCATTATGTAACATGGAATAATTTCTGCAATTAACTAATTTAACAAAGTGAAAGAAAGTTGTATTTATGAAAATAAACCTCCAAAAATTATTGCAGGGAGGACAACTGCTATCATCATTAATGAGATCAATTAAATCTCCCACAATTGTTTCGCTCTGCAAATATACCAGGGGTATTCACAACTACTACACAGAAACAGCATCAAAGCCCCGACAATGCCTATCACTGCAGCAAGAGTGCCACCACATCTCGACTTCACCACAGTGTCCCAGTTCTTGGCATGACTGGGTTTCAAAAGATTATCAACTTGATCTAATTTTCTAGCACTCTGAAGAGGCAAAGGATGAACACGTGGACTGAATCGAGGAAATTACAGAATGTTAAGTCCAACCTCTATGTGTTGGCATCTCACAACAGATAAAAAGCTTCTAAGGGATGGATTGTGGTGGGTTTTTTGAAGTTGGGGTGTTACTTTGTCAAACTTAGGAGACTGGAAACACTGGCCCAGATTTCCATTACATCTCAGTGATACAGAAAGCTCTGGACATTTGCTAACTCCTCTGATCTCACACATAAGAGAAAAAAACATCATCAGAATTAAGATTAACCAAAGTAAGGTATTTTCCAGGGTTATTATGATGAGCACTGTCTGTACTTCTCTTGTGGAGCACAGAGATTACAGCGGGCAGCAGAGAGAATGCGCCCACTTCAGAAACACAACACAGTGTGACTGGATCACTGAAAAGTCACATGAGAAAACTTCTGCTACTTTTCTAACCCAAACTATAAATATATTAATTATGTTTTGTTGTTCTTCAGTGCCACATGCTAGATATGTAGTTACATGGTTGTCCAGTTCTAGAATGTTTCATCATAATACACATCTACATACAACTGATGTGCCTAATCAAGTACTTATGGCCATCAATCAGATTTCAGCATAGTGGTGATGTGGCCAGTGATGTCTGATGACTTCCATGTGAATGTAAGAAGGAACTTTTTCACAGTGAGGGTGACAGAGCACTGGAACAGGCTGCCCAGAGAGGTTGTGGAGTCTCCTCCTCTGGAGACATTCAAACCCACCTGGATGCATTCCTGTGTGATTTAGTCTGGGTGACCCTGCTCTGGCAGGGGGGCTGGACTAGATGATCTTTTGAGGTCCCTTCCAGCGCCTAATGTTCTGTGATTCTGTATGATTCTGATATGAGGAGCAGGGCTTTGGACTTCACACTCTACCTTGCTTCACCTCCATCCCATTTCTTACAGAAGTCAAGAAGGTTTTCAACGCAAAATGCAGAATGCTCCTCAGAAAAGCAGAAAACAAAGCTGGCAACGACACTTAATTAAGTTTTGGGTTGTGTCAATCTGGCAGTAAGTAACTCCCATAAAAATCAATATCCATAAAAAGGATGCAGTTTTCCTTCATGTCACTGCAGAAGTTACCCAAAAGTATGCTATCCTGATGCAACTCTGAGAGCTAGAAGTAATGCTTGCTTTAGTAGGAATAAGATGATTTAAGTGGAGAAAGCAAATGGCACTGTGTTCAGGGCCTCTGTTTGCCTTTGAAAAAGATTTATAGGAGATGATAAACATTTAAACCAGCTCACAAATTAGTATTATTAACCCCAGTTTGGTTTGTGAGATTTTAAAGTACGATTAGCTCCTCTCACCATTTCCTATTTATTTTAAACTTTTATTACCTTCAGCTAGCTGAGACTGAAAACATGAGACACTACATACAGGAAGCCAGAACTCACACATTAAAAATGTAAACTTACTTGGCAAGGCAAATAAGTGGCACTGACAGAAACGAGACAATCCAGAAATACTGGGTAACATTATCTAAATGAAGACATGCCAGAAACCTCTAAGGTAGAGCCAAAGTTTGCTTTAGGTCTACAAGTCAAAGTTTGAATCAAAATAATTTGCATATCATAGAATCACAGAATCTCCTGAGTTGGAAGGCACCCCTAAGAACCATCAAGTCCAACTCCTGGTTCCACACAATGACAGCCAAGTCAGAGCTTGGTACCGAGGGCATCATCCAGATGCTTCTTGACCTCAGTCCAGCTCGGTGCTGTAACCAGTTCCCTGGGCAGCCTGTTCCAGTGCCTGACCATCCTCTCCTGAAAATCCAACTAAAATCCAACCTAAACCTCCCCTGTTGCAGCTTCATGCCATTCCCTTGGGTTCTATCCCTGGTCACCAAAGAGAGGAGATCAGCACCTGCCCCTTCACTCCCCCTTGTCAGGAAGCCACAGACCACGATGAGGTCTCCCCTCAGTCTCCTCTTCTCCAGGCTGAACAAACCCAGGGACTTCAGCCTCTCCTCACAAGACTTCCCCTCCAGACCCTTCACCATCCTCATTACCCTCCTCTGGACACTCTCCAAGAGTTTTGTGTCCCTCT
>VZTU01006215.1:91370-116054 GCA_013400835.1 Zapornia atra | reverse complement strand
GCACTTGCCCTTGTTAAACTTCACGCTGTTGGTGACTGCCCAGCTCTCTGATCTGTCCAGGTCTCTCTGTCAGGCTTCTCCACCCTCAACGGAGTTAACAGCTCCTCCCAATTTGGTGTCATCTGCAAATTTACTTAAAACACCCTCTAGTCCTGTGTCCAGGATGTTTATGAAAATGCTGAAAAAAACTGGGCCTAAAATGGCGCCAAATGGGGAAGCCCACCAGTGACTGGCTGCCAGCCAGATGTAACCATATTCACTAGCACCCTCTGGGCCTGACCCTTCAGCTAACTGACCACCCAACACACTATGGCTTTTTTCTAGTTGTACGCTGGACATTTTGTCCAGGAAGTTACTGTGAGACACTGTATCAGAAGCCTTGCTGAAACCCAGTGAAAAAGTAACATCAACTGGTTTCCCTTGGTCAGCCAGTTGGGTGACCTTGTTGTAAAAGGAAATCAGATTGGATAGACAGGACCTTCCTCTTCTGAACCTGCCTTCTGAACTGTGACCAATGACTGTGTTGTCCTTTATGTGTTTTTCAGTAATTCCCTATACGATTTTCTCCCTAATTTTACCAGGCACTGAGGTGACACTGACAGGCCTCTAACAGGGTGAGGCCAGTCAAAATGAAAATTGGGACAATGTTTGCTCGCTTCCATTCATTGGGACATCTCCACATACAAATTTATCACTGAAATCACAGAGAAAAAATGTCAGAAAATTCTTGATTCCTCTCATTTTTAGTCAGATAACTTCTGATTTTCAACAGCTTCTACACTCTATGAAGCAAAATCATAATCAAACTCCACTTCTTTGCAGTTGATACTGCCCCAGTTAACAGACAACGGTTCTCTACTAACACATACTATTAAAAGCGCTAATATGGGAATATTTTCTTTTCCTTCTGTATTTTTTCTTGTTTTCTTGCAATGTATGAAGTGTGGGGTCAGTTTCTAGGGGAAGTTCTTACTGGCAAAGATCAGGACCTGCTCTTTATCATTATCAAGGAAGGCTCTCAGGTGTCCTACAAGAGTGTTGCACTGGGGTGTCTTGCTACTGAACAAACTCTTATTCTAATCCCCCTGAATCAGTCCTTTTGAAGGCAACTCTTGGAGGGCACATTCACATATCAAAGCAGTCTCACAACAAGCTATCTCCAGAGTTAGCTCAGAGTGCAAACTGTAGCACTCCTGCCCAGGTCACGGTCATACTATGCTCAAGCAAGTTGGTCCTACCAAGAAAAGCAAAGATTAAGCTGATACTGGAAATAGCACTAGCACCGCATGGCACTACTCTGCCACAGAAACCTAACAAGTCCATGGCAACGAACTCCTGTGTCTCCAGCAAAGATCTACCTCACACAAAACTAATGCACCATTGGAAAATCACGGAACGTTGGGTCTTTTATAATACAGAAGGCCTAACCATTACAATTTTGTAAAAAAAAGGATCCTATTCACCCTTACACCCAGGATAAGCATGGGTAACCAGCATAACTTATAGCATACTTGTGATGCATTCACATCTGCTCTACTACTGAATATGTAATAATTTATTATCATTTCTAGAACAGGGCAAGTTACAGACTGATTATGAGTCACTGATGGGACCCCAGAAATAGAAGAGCCAAAATAACCTCAGGATGCTTTAGACAAGTTCTTTTTAGTACAAAGTTAAACAATAAATACCATACTGTCTGGGAAAGGAGGAATTAGACACAACTGCAATTCAACTGGCTTCCTAAGGAGGAAGGTGCCTACTGTGAGAAACCACCATGTATAAACAGACATTGTAAGCACCTGGAAGACAATCATGAGGACATGACTGACAATACTTATCAAAACACTTATCAAAAAAGTTCCCAACAAACCCCTAAACCCTTTCATCACTGGGTAATATTTAGTGACCAGAGATGAAAAGCAGTATGTGTCTACACACTGATTTGTCTACACTACTGACTTGTTCAGGCTTTGGACTCTGAAGCACCTGACATTTTACTTTAAAAGCAATCATGGAAGCATAATTTAATAGAAATGCAAAACTGGTTAGACAAGAGTAGTTAGCAGTTATCAACTGCTTCCTGACAAACTGGAAGGACATGCTAAGAGGTACTCCACAAGGACCTCTCCTGGATGTTTGCTACTCAGTAATTGCAGTAGTGGGAGAGCTGTAAGAGCAAAAAGTGTAATTTACTTGCAGACAACACCACACAGGAAAGGGCTACAAGTGGAAGAGATAATCTCAGAAAAAATAAGATTCTACTCATCGATTGTACATGCATTAATTATATGCACGTAGGAACAATCAACCACACAAATGTAGGATAGGAACTGTGGAGGATCAAAAAAGCAAAAGCTGCTCTGGGATGTAGAAGAAAAAAGCTACCAATGGCATACCACTGAATTAATTCTTTATCTTTATCAGGTTTATCAGTTTTATCAGCTGAAAAAAGGATTTCCTATGCATCAGGCAAAGTTTATTTGCAACAAAGTCTGAAATAATGGGTTGTACAGTCTAAAAAGAGGGGAGAACAGTACAGTGAGACAAGGGAAGAAGAAGCTGGGAGGATGTGATAAGCGTCCATTCCTTAAATTTGCTACAAAGTTAAGAGAATAATCTGTTTTCTTCAATGTTTGTGGTGGACAGAAGAAAAATAGACCAAAGTTGCATCAAGATATATAGCCATATTAAGACACTCAAAAAACCTTATTGTAAATTTGGCTAAGATTTGGAATAGATGCTTTATGGATGTCATGGACTCTCCATTACTGGAGATTTTAAAGCACAAGTTAGATATCTGACATGAATGGAGTAAATGATGCTTCCTTCAAGTACAGGTAAATTTAAACAATCTCTCATGATACTTTTAGTCCTTTTATTCTATATTAACAGACCAAAAAGTTTAGATAATGCTTAACTTACATGTTCTCAAATATTCAAAGCTTAAATCAACTACAGAACTTTATTAAGGGTGGGGAGGGGGCAAAGTAGAGATTCTTCAGACCTGTTCTGAAGGTTTCTTTGTGCCAGTAACAGAAAAGTAGAACTGCAGTGAATAAGGATGCAGAAGGGACTCTACTCCGAGGCACTGTTCTTCCCAGGTCAGCCCTTGTTTCCTTCAACTGAGAAAAGCCTCCAAGAAGTACTAAGAACAAGAAAATAAGATTTTAACTTTGAATTCACCTCTTTCTTGCTAGGACTTTCTTTCACTTGTAACACTGAAGTCACAAATGTAACCATTTGTCCACCTAAAATAAGATATGTGTGGTCCTCATTTTAAACTTAGATAAGAAGCAGAACATACTTTGTTGTTCCTGAAAATATGAAGTCAAATAAAATGGTATGGCAAACAAACCTTCACGTGGCTGCAATCCCAGCAGGTCTGGGAGCAGAAGGCATTGGGTTGTGTTTGTTCTCAAAAAGTAAATGTCAGTTTTGGAGATAAACTACAAAGGAAAAAGTGTAGGTGTTGCTGAGTACCTCTCGGTTATGGGCCAACAGAAGAGGCACAACCAAGTAACTCAGTAAGGGTGACAGAGCCCTGGGATAGGCTGCCCAGGGGGGTGTGGAGTCTCCTTCTCTGCAGATATTCAAGACCCATCTGGACGCCGACCTGTGGAACCTGTCCTAGGGAACCTGCTTTGGCAGGGGGTTTGGACCCCATGATCTCTGGAGGTCCCTTCCATCCCCTACAATTCTGTGATTCTGTGTTTCTGTGATCTCTGGAGGTCCCTTCAAATCCCTAAAATTCTGTGAATCTGTAAATCCGTATGGCCACAACACATACCTGGAGACGTGACAGAACTGCCTTAACTGCGAAGCATGACCGAGGGACACCTGTAGGAAACACAGCTGCCACTACTCCTGTGTTCGATAAAAACATGCAGCCAACAGGAATTAACTGTTCTACTTGATTGTGCCAGGCACTTCTTACAAAGTCAACATTTATAAGAAACGATGTGAGCTCTGACTGATAAGACCAAGGACTCTGAGCATGAAGATGGGGGCCATGCCTGTACCTATCCAGGTTAAGCAGGCCACCCTTTCCTTCCTTTCACTGTGAGTTTTCTTGCACAGAGTGCTCCAGGAGACATTCTATGTCTCAATCTTGCCCATCTCAATCTGAGATTACACTACTAAGAATAAACAATGGGGAATTTCCAATGACACATCACTTGAATTCCATCAGAAGAGCCAAGATGTGGCAATCTAAAGAAAGTGTAACATGCAAGGGAAAGTTTTGACCCACTTGACCTGTTAATGCAACACATTTTAACAGGAAAGGAAGATAATCAGTGGACAAAGGATTTGCACCATGAACTATTCTTTCAGCTCTGACAGCTTTCCAATGAAAAAGTTCTGTTTACAGTAACATCCAGGACATTTGGACTGTTTTCTTCAGGGGATTACATTCCTCCATCTATCTCTCCCTGAGCCAGAACATGTCTTTTTTCTAGCTGCACCTGATGCTGACTCACAGACCACTCTGGATGCTGCAAAGCCACGAAAGCAGATTAGACAAGGCTGCTTAATTTTTAATTTGCAGTAATTAGGTGGAGACAAATCCAAGTTCTAGTAGCATGTTCTTGGCAGGTTTTTCCCACTTTAACATACTCATCAATGGTTTGTAAACAAATTTTCAAACTTCATATAGCAGATGGCAATTCTTGGACCTTTACCATTTTGTGTGTTTACAATGAAGCTTTAAAACACACTTCATCCAGAAGCCAACCGCAGGAAAAAACACGGTTTCAAAATCTTACTCGTAATCCCACACGTAACTACAGCAACAGCTTTACATTAATACAACAACCCCAAGCCAACAAAATTAGGCTTAAGTTGAACAAGCTGGTAGTAAGTACGCAAACCAGGCAGTGCACACCATCTGCAGCGTCATCCAGCCTACCAATTACTTACTGAAGCTTAATTTTATTCGTTATTTTCCACTGGCTACTGGCATATGACTTTGTCTAAGAATAGAATTATACACATTTCACCCAAGAGATACTAATAGTTGGAGTAAAAAAATAAATATGGGTAAAAGTGGAAGAAATTCAACGTATATGAAATAATTAACTGCATGAATGTGCAGATTCATGGTAAATTTTAAATATATACTCACAGGAGACAAGTTTTTAAATAACTAAAAATAAATTGCTCTTCATTAGGATTTAGGAAACCCAAGGCACTTGGGAAAAGAGATGATTAGAACTGTAATCAACCAAGAGCTGACGTTTTCCAAAAAAAATGTGAAGAAGCCATGTTTTGAAATGATGTGTTTCAGGCTACAACACTGAGAATAAGGAAAGGATTCATGGCAAGGATTAGGATGCTACAAATCATATGGAACATATGAATAGGAGTCTGTTTCCATGTATCAATAGGGGTTTAATTTCTGAATGAGAAGCTTAA
Organism: Zapornia atra; assembly: GCA_013400835.1. Taxonomy (NCBI): domain Eukaryota; kingdom Metazoa; phylum Chordata; class Aves; order Gruiformes; family Rallidae; genus Zapornia; species Zapornia atra. Next base: position 110,639 of record VZTU01006215.1, on the reverse strand, counting down.
GCAAGGGCACATTCTTTTGTAAAACATCCCACGGGTTTTCTAGAATACACAGACTGGTAACATCCTCCGTTCTAACTTTGCTCAGTAAGTTCCTATAAATCTGCTATCAACATTTCACTGAACGCTTCAAACAGTGAAAGATTGAAACTGATTTTTTTTGAGGAACATAATAAAAAAAGAAATAACGTTTGTGATAGGTAGAAAATTAATTTTTAATTTTTTAAAAAGAAATATTTATCAAGAAGAACTGGTTGTAGGTTCTCTTCTGGCTGCTATGTGAAACCATGATTTCCCAGGGGAAAAAAAAAATAATCCTAAAACAGCTGGAACCCATCCTAGAGATACAAAATAAAGCACTTTCGAGTGAATTCCACACTCAAAAGCCCTCATCAGTACTCTATACAACCAACAAAACAAACAAAACCCAGAAGGCACATTAACGTCCCTGGTAACTGGTGTCTACTAATTGCAGAGCATCAGGACAGCTTCAATAGGAAAGCAGAGGCTGAATAGGGTTGTCTGATAAATCTACTACTCTCAAACACTCCACACAGTATTCCTGACCCTGTAGGTCACAACCTTTTGCTCCCGAGTCACTCATGCAAAGGGGGATAAAGAGGTTTAGCCCTTTCTATTAAATCCCTATAATTATTTGTTACAGTTTTAAGTCATCTAGCACGACACACACAGTTATTTGGTGAATCATGCATGCCCTTTTCAAATGAAAATACAATAGATAAGCTGGATGTAATTTCAAAGCCTTTAAGGTAGTCCAAAACTTTGTAAGTTTAATTACTTTTATGTTTAGCTGCTAAGAATTCTGTGTAGTAGACAAATTGTAGCAGACAAACTACATGTAATAGCCTCCAATTATGCCTAAACCGAACATTGTGTGAATTATTTTACAATGGGGGGAGATGAGAAATTTACCTAAAGCTTAAATCTACAATGAAGATGGGGAAAACACATATTGACCACAACTGGATATGAAAACCAGGTACCATCAGAGAGCAGCACAGTCATAAGTAAGTCTTTCAATAGTCGGTTTTCATTCTCAAATTTCACATCACTAACAGTTTGCTGTCAAATATAATATTTCTTTTATGGTGTAATTTGGCTTAAATCTGCCAAATGCACTGTATAAAAATGATTACTTCACTTTATGAATCACTTTTCATCAACATACTTTTAAGTACAGCTGTGAAACTTTTGTTCTAGAGAAAAACAACAATTTTGCATTGTTGATTTATCTGGGATGGAGCAAAGGGTGGAGTCTGGGGATTTGGGATGTTTTCTCTTCTGTATTCATTTATTTGTTCATTATTTGAAGTGTAACTATTTATTTTGTAAATACATTTCAAAATACATAAAAATACAGGCATTTTTATCTTGCAAAACAGCATTATATGGCAACCAGTCATGAATGTACTTCATGTGGTTGCAAAAATTGACCTATGAAATACAGTTGCGTTTTGAGGGGATAAAGTCCCACCTCCAGCCCAAAATATCAGAGTTCTGGACTTCATTAGGGAGTATATTTTAGCTGTATTTCTAATCCTGCTACAACTGGTGAAGTCTAAACTTTCTAGAGACATGTCCTCTTCAAGGGCCATGTCTTGCAGCACAGGCAGAAGTATCTACACTGACAGCCTCAAAGGACAAAATAACCAACGTCTGACTAATTCAAGCCAAAGCCCACTCAAGCATTTTCATATATTCTTTCCTAATTTTCACATTCACGCTCTATCCATATGAGCCAGAAGAAATTATGTGCAAGGAAGTTTAGCACCTAAGGAGCAGAGGAAAGTTCATTACAAGGAAAGTTCATTACAAGCAATTTGCACCGTGAACAGTTTCAGTGTTTTCTGAGCTGCTTCAAAAAAAGTTGCCACAGGGGCTTTCTTCATGTTTATAACATGGACCCAATTACACTATTTAAAAGATCTTCTCTGGAAGGCAATCCTCCAGACTGCTGTCTATTCCTATTCCAGAGTTAAGGTGCTTCTTGACACAGGCAAGCAATGCTGATGTCTCTGTAGGTACCACCTTGACAAAGCAGCACATGACCTGAAGCTTCAGAGTATTTGTGCAGCTCCATTGAGCCCAGCTCTGCATTTTGATTTGATCACACACATTTTAGTTTGCTCTTGAACAAACTCTGTAATTTTCTTTTATCTAGAATAAGCCCCAGACCTTCATATCCCTAGCAAATGAGAAATGCCTTCCTTCACAGGGAGGACACATCAAGTTCAGTTTTGGGCCACTCACTTCAGGAAAGACATTGAGGTGATGGAGCGTGTCCAGAGATGGGCGACCAGACTGGTGAGAGGACTGGAGAATAAATGTTATGAGGAGTGGCTGAGGAAATGGGGATTGTTTATTCTGGAGAAAAGGAGGCTGAGGGAAGACCTAATTGCTCTCCACAACTACCTGAAAGGCGGTTGTGGAGAGATGGGGGCTGACCTTTTCTCCCTAGTGACAAGTGATAGTACAAGAGGAAATGGCATCAAGTTATACCAGGGAAGGTTTAGATTGGACATTAAGGAAAACCTCTTACCAGAGAGAGTTGTTAGGCATTGGAATGGGCTGCCTGGGGAAGGTGGTTGAGTTTCCATCCCTGAAGGTATTTAAAAGCTGGTTAGATGTGGTGCTGAGGGACATAGTTTAGTGGTGGTTGGCAGGTTAGGATGGTAGTTGGACTTGATGATTTCAAGGGTCACTTCCAACCAAGACAATTCTATGATTCTATGACACACAAGACATTCTGTAGTGTCACTGTCAAATACGAAGAACGAGTAACCCTGTACATCTGCACTGAACCTACTGGCTTGCCAGGACAGGTTTCCAGGTATTAGGAATCTGTCAGGAGAAGTATGCATATGCACCCAGGAGTTGCCAGTGTTTTGTATAATGAAGCTGTAGAGACAGAGGATGGAGAAAAGACAATTTTTATCTTCTCAGATTTATGTTGAAGTCCTGGAGGATTCAGATTCTTTTACAGGACATTAACATTGCCCAGCCTGGGCTTCTGAGGTTTTTACACAAGGTTTTCTGTTGTCTCATCAATGTGAAATTTGCCTGGCTGCAATCAGTAACTTAGCTTTAAAATTCATATTGAAATTATGTTCCAAATTAATTTAAATTAAGAATTAACAACACTCACTGACTTTTTTGCTCTGATACTTCAAAGTACGCCAAAAGTTTTGATACCAAACATTTTCATGCAAAATACCATTATTTATTCATTCAGTGGCCAAAATCTGAACTAAGCATTTTGTAAATTCATTAAATGATACCTCTCACAGCTAATCATACCCACAGGATTTTTTCCTTACATTTAAATACAGCTGGAATCTATTCTTTTAAAGAAGATAACATTACATCACACAAGACAGCAAGATGATTAAGGGCCTGGAGCATCTCCCCTGTGAGGAAAGGCTGGGTGAGCTGGGACTGTTCAGCCTGGAGAAAAGAGGACTAAAGGGGGACCTTATTAATGTCTATAAATATCTTAAGTATGGGATGCAGGGGGAAATGGCCAGCCCCTTTTCAGTGGTCTGTGGGGACAGGACAGGGGGCAATGGCTTCAAGTTGGAGCACAGGAAGTTCCGCACCAACATGCGGAAGAACTTTTTCACAGTGAAGGTGACAGAGCACTGGAATAGGCTGCCCAGGGGGGTGTGGAGTCTCCTTCTCTGGAGATACTCAAGACCCGTCTGGATGCCTCCCTCTGCGACCTGTCCTAGGGAACCTGCTTAGGCAGGGGGGTTGGACCAGATGTTCTCTGGAGGTCCCTTCCAACCCCTATGATTCTGATTCTATGAAATAGGACTTCTCCCTGTTTTCCCCTCCCCTGGGTCAACACAGGGCAGGCTGCATTCTGCTTCTGTAAACTCCTCCTTTTATAGCCCCCTGCTTCAAAGCGATGTTTAAGATGTAATGATGACCTTTCAGCACTGGGTTGAATTTCAGTCAGAGGTATTTTATTAATCAATGAAATAAAAAATAGTATAGAATTTTCTGTACGTTTTTAATTGAGTTGAATGGTGAGAGGGTGGGTCAATTCTTGAATGACTTTGGCATCCTGAGCCAGCTGTATGTTTATTGGTCCTGCACAATGTGCTAATATTTACCTAACTTGTCAGCACAGCATAGCACATGCTGGTTAACTTCTCCTGTCCCTTCAAGTTTGGGTTGGTTTAATCATTTAGGTTAAATAAGCTTTGGGTTTTTTCATTAATAAACTGACAAGATCTTTGAGGAGGAAACAAATGCACCAAACCTGATTTCCTAGCAATCTGCACAACAAGCATATGGCTGTAACACCCTCGTGTGCTCTCTGGGGTCTACAAAGGATGGGGATCACCGAGCAGCCTGCAGTCATCAGAGTATCTGTCTTGTCTACACAGCTGCTTAGTTTCAGGGAAAAAAAAAAAAAAGCAGAATTTTCTCTATCTTTGGGACCTTTATACTTTTTCAAATCTGACCAAAACATGCTCTTGGGGGTTCAAAGGTTCCTAGGAAGGAGACTGGCAGAAACACAAGACAGTGCTGTTGCAAGCATCCCTCCCCCTTCGGAAATCAGGCGAAACACGGCTGCGAGGTCAGGATATCGCTTGACAAATATACATGAGGTTTTGCAGTTATCTCCCTCGACAGAAATTATGTCTGCTAAAAGGCTAACATGAAGAAGAGACACTTAAGAAAAACAAACTCTCCCTGCATCTTATCTTTTTCACATCTCGTCATCTGTTTTCATGGGAAGTTTCTATTAACATATGTTCACAATATGATTTTTCAAAAATTGCATATTAAATTCAATCCATTATTTTGAAACAGTGACTCTCATAAATCACTTTTGTTGTCCCTCCCCCCTTTTTTTTTTTCTCCTTGGACTACTTTGGTCTGTAAGCACAAAGCTGCTTGATTTTAAATCCATGGCAAATTGGATAAACACACTCTTTGTTGCTTAAAAACTCATTAAATGAGCTGTTTTAAAACTCACACCAGAGATTTCTCCCAAAAGATACACAGCAACCGCAGTGCTCTGTCATATCAAGGTGTCTCATTCAATGAAACACTACAAAATTACACGGAGCAATATAAAACCGTTTGATTACTGCCAATTTCCTACATCAGTGCTTTAATGAGTATGCTAATTTGAGCTGTAAGTACCTTGCCAAGTAACCACCACTCCGTAAGACACGTATCAAAGCACTAACTGGGTAACTGGGGATGTGGATGTACACTACATTATATATCATATACAACTGCATGATGAATTCTCTATAGGCATTAGCCTTCTCAGTTCCCAACTGTAGTTTAAAAACTAAAACAGTACACCGGCTTGCACATCAGTATCTAAAGTCATAAATTTCTTTCTAGACAGACAGAATTATTCACTTTACTGACAAAAATTTACTTCTCTCTGGTCCCGCTGACATTCCAGAAGCTATAACAGAAAGGAAACTTTGCTGTTTGATGCTGCTCCTTGTTTATATTGTTAGGAAACACTTTTGCTCAAGGTTAGATGGCTGAGAAAGAGCACGCTGGTTCCTGCAGCGTCAGCCACGCAGTCACAACACAAAAGCAACGTTTACAAAGAACATTTTCGGTTCCCTGGTAAGTGCAGAATAAAATGGGAATGTAGGTGAAACAGTAAAGCATAAAGATTTGGGGTAGCCACATTCTCCTCATCTTTAAATGAGGTTCCAAATATGAGAAAAAACCCTATTTTTTTACATGGATGTTTTTTAAAATGGAGAATATATGGTGGTTTATCCTACCATCTGACATGACGTGTCAGAAAATTGTGGAGTTGTACCAAGCTCTGTCAAATTCCTTCATGAATCACAATATATTTATATAAAATATATACATGCCACACACTTTTTTTGTTTGCTTTCGTCTTCTCCTCTAGTAGAAGTAACAATTCTCATAGGAAAACTTCTGTTAGATGCCAGGATCAGACTGTAGCAACACAGAGACATGGTTGGAAAGTGGCTGTGTTGCAGGATCATGCTCGTTTTTCTTCCTGAGTGATTAAATGTAATTATACCAGCAGTGAGTAAATCCAATCCTCAGTAAGGAACACCACATTTCTGATATGCACACCTTCTGCCGTGCTAAGTCACCGTGAAGCTGTTCACTACAGAAGGTAAGAAAAGAAAGGGAAATGAAAAGATTTTCCCTTTCCAAGAGTGTGTCATTCACTTGGGCTCAGGCAGGCAAGTCAAGACTCAGTTGAATCTGGATTTAAGGGATGTAAAACACGACTTCAGATCTGGGTGGTCCGTGTGACGTCCAGGCATATAGGAAGCGTCTCATCTTCAAAATAATGGGGTTTTTTTTAGATTTCTTTTCCTAAACTAATAAATTATATACACTTTTGCAGTAAAATCACAGGGTAGTGTCTGACAACACTGTTCCTCTACATATACTGCTGGATGTATCACCGATACCCACGTCAATACAAAACAGTGGGGTCACTTTATTAAAACTTACTGCAACTGGAAGGGCAGATAAGAAGTTGGAGGGTGCTGTTTTCATACAAGTTTATAAACAGATTGAAAACCTAATTTTAATCATGCCCTAAGAAATGGAGGGGGGAGGGGGTAAAGTCTGCTCTCCGTGTATAAAATTAACAGGGTGTGAAGTGTAGATCACATTTTTTAGCCAGAACTCTGCTGAAGGCAGAAGAAATCTGACAGGGCAGCACACAGCTGTAAAACTGAGCATAGCCATCAACTGCTGAAGAAATCAATGCATCAAGCTACCGTCTTCTCTAAGACTTCTGTGGCAAAATCAGATTTGAAATAAAATTAATCTGGAGAAGAGAAGAAATAAATCTTGAGAACAGAAGGCTCCGGGGAGACATAATTGCAGCCTACCTATACTTAAAGGGGTCCTGCAGGAAAGTGGGAGAGGGACTGTTCACCAGGCAGTGCAGTGATAGGACAAAGGGACATGGCTTCAAGCTGAAAGAGGGCAGGGTTAGATTAGATATTAGGAAGAAATTCTTTACTATGAGGGTGGTGAGGCCCTGGCACGAGGTGCCCAGAGAGGCTGGGACTGCCCCTGGATCCCTGACAGGGTTCAAGGCTAGGTTGGATGGGGCTTTGGGTACCCTGGACTAGTGGAGGGTATCCCTGCCCCTGGCAGGGGATTGGAACTAGATGGGCTTTGAGGTCTCTTCCAACCCAAACCAGCTTATGAATCTATGAATATTATCATCGGTACAGTGCATCTTCACAGCACCTCGAGCTTAGTCAACACTCCATGAGTTCTTAACTGCAACACAGAATTAACATTCAACTTGATCCAAACCTGGCGAGTCATACAATACCTGTTTATGTATCTCATAATTGTACTAATTAGTTTGAACTTTTATACTTCTCAATTACATCTGATTAGATATTCACCAAAACACATCATTGCCAGAGACCACAGCAGGAAATGGGCTGTTGCAAGGGGGACTCCAGTTGAGCCTAACAGATGACTCTCCCTGGACACTATGACCTGAACTTGGATCATCCCCCACTGACAACACTCATTTCTTCAATACTGAAGAATTTCCCAGCCCTGAAAGAGCCAGAGTGGCCCAGCAGACCCCCAGCAGGACAAGTTCCACAGGGCTTCCTTTGTATTTCCTCAAAAAGCAGGCTTTCAAGTACATTATCAATGTTTTCTTCTAATTGCCTCCAAGAGGGAAATGGAAATTCCTTCTCTTCCATCCTACATCCTTCCATATGTAGGAATCACAACCCACACACTATGGGCTACTCAGCAACCTGCTCCCCATCACATTTCAGTAGCCCCTACATCAAACTGAAGATCCCTTACAGTTTTTCAAGCAGGTCGCTCACACAGCTCCTTCTAAATTCATGACCAACCATACATCCAACTGTATGCAGAGTAGTTTACATATTATGAGGCCTCACTGCAGAAAGTCTTGGCTCCACATCTGAAGACTGTTCCTATTACGTATAGATCTATGGGGTTTGGTTTGCACCTTCACAAGACATGCTACACCCTGCAAAGAGAAGTTCTTGGCCATTCTGAGGTTTCTAGTTAAGAATCTTCCTCCAAGGAAAGGGGCCACTGCTTGTTAGTTAGCAGAACTGAAACACATAATTAGAGAATCACAGAATGATAGGGGTTGGAAGCAACCTCTGGAGATCATCTAGTCCAGCTCCCCCTGCTAGAGCAGCTGCACAGGACAGCTTCTAGGCAGGTTTTTAGTATCTCCAGAGATGGAGACTACACAGCCTGTCTGGGCAGCCTGTTCCAGGGCTCTGCTACCCTCATAGTTAAGAAGTTTCTCCTCCTGTCCAGGAGGAACTTCCTATATCCAAGTTTGTGCCTGTTGCCTCTTGTCCTGTCACTTGTCCTGTCACTGGGCACCACTGACAAAAGACTGACCCCAACCACCCCTCAAGTGTTTATAAGCATTGATACGATCCCCCCTCATCTTCTCTAGGCTAAAAAGTCCGAAGTCCCTCAGTCTCTCTTCATAAGAGAGATGTTCTAGTCCTCTAATCATCTCCATAGCCCTTTTTTGTACCCTCTCCAGTAATTCCCTGTCCTTCTTGACCTGAGGAGCCCAGCATTGCACACAATATTCCAGATGAGGCCTCACCATGGCCGAGTAAAGGGAGAGGAGAACCTCCCTCAACCTGATGGCCACACTTTTCTTGATACACCCCAGGATGCCATTGCTTTTCTTGGCCACAAGGGCATATTGCTGGCTCATGGTCCACCTGTTGTCCACCAGGATCCCCGGGTCTTTTTCCACAGAGCTGCTTTCATAAAGACCTTATTTAACAAAAAAATGCAGGGGCTTTTTTTTAAATCCAACCTGGCCTTGCACACTGCCAGGGAGGGGACATCTACAACCTCTCTAGGCAACCTATTGTAGTCTAGTCAACCTTCTCTGCTCCTGGACAGCACAGGATGAGTACACAAGACCTGCAGTGCAGACCTGGCTCTGATGTGCACTCCTGGCTACACAATCCCATTTGCAAGCATGGGGCAAGTGCCCAAAAGCAGTGGCCTCCCTCTGCCAAGCACAACCCAGGAGACCACCGCTCCGTTACAGATTTTTCTGAAAGGACCTTCTAGCACTGACAATCTTTAAGTCAATGAAGGAATGAGACCTCCTGTGGGGGAGGAAGGTGGAGGTGGGGGGAGGTTAGTCACCCATGATTTGTACTTGGTTGCCAGCTCTCCAGCTGGGTTAAGCATTGCGTGACAGACTTGAAATCCCGATCAAGTCCTTGATTTACGTTTTGGCATGCTTCACCAGCCCTTCTCAGCAGGACTAGATGAATCATTGACCTGTTCCAGTACAATAATTTCTGTGTATGTTCATAACCTTGGAAGAATCTGTATAAAATCTGACCATGCATTTAGTTTTCTCAGTGCTGAGCTGGATGATGTTCTGTCTTTCAGTGATGAGTTTTGTTCAGGTCATACAGTTACACCGGGCTGCATACATCCATTTGCATGTTCAAAATTAAACTGATTTGGGGAAAAAAATAATAAAAAATCATCTAAGTCTTAATTTAGGTCTTTTTTTTTTTGGTGTGTGTGAGAGATAAACAGCTCACAAATTAACTGTATCCCACAGTGTTACCCTTAAAAATCCCTGACCTCAGAAAAACTTGATTTAATTGCTGAATAATGTAAATGTAGCAAGAGAGCCAGCCAACCCTTGAGCATTCTTCCCAAATTCCACCTCAACCAAGTTCATGTGGGTCAGGCGCAAACAGAAAGAGAACTCACACACAAAGTAACTACAGCTCCATATACATCTATCTATCTATCTGTCTGTCTATCTATAATAATTTAAATTTGACTGATTTCTTCTCCCTTGCACTTTTTTTGTTGTTAGAATAATCAATATCAGAAGTAAAAAGTCCTTAAAACTTCTGTGAATGTCATGATAGAACTACAAACCAGGTATTAAAAAAATTATTAAAAATTACTGTTAATTCTTTTTAAAAAACCCCAAATGAACCTTAAGTGGCAACACCTTCTGAAGTACCAACGCTGCAATTTATTAATCTTACTTTTCTTTCATACGTCTTTCTCTCTTACCCTGAGGTCCTTACAGAGCGTGAAATGAACCCCATGGAAATTGTCATTCAAAAAGGAGATTTGAGAGTGATTTTTAAAATAACAGCCTTGACAACTCTGAGGTGAAAAGGAAAACTTTTGTCAACGTAAAAATGCAGATAAGCTCCATTTATCTTCTACCTGCTGCCCTAAGAAGCAAAACAAGGTATCTGCACCAAATTAAGATCTGACTTAAGATGAAAAAGAGCAAAGCACAGGAGAAGGGATGCTGAACAGAACAGGGAAGGTGTTGAGTTCCTGAGATGAATGCCAGGTAATGTTCTCCTGTTAAGTAGGAGAAAAAGTGGGAATTACCAAGCAGATGGCTACCAAAGGAGTCGTTCTCCACAAACTCGTTCTCCACAAACTCATTCTCCATGGTGGTGTAGTAAGAGGTATGTCCAAACACCACGTTGAGGTTTACCAGCAGTCTAAGGCTATGCAGTGTGACAAGGAGTACTGCACAAGGGAAAAAATACCCTTCATCGTATATACATCTTACGCCACTTTATATCAGAATCAACTTTATCCCTACGTTGTCAAGTAGCTTCTGGAATGCCAAAGGAGGCTGGGTGGGGTGTGGGGTTTTTCCCTTAAATTTTCTTCTTTTCCAAATATAATAAAGTGGTAGAAAAAGCACATGTCGAACAGACCATGTCATCTGTGCCAAGGAAACCTCCAGGACTGATCTAATGGGAAGGTTACAAGAATTTAGCAAGAACTGGGGCTGAAACTTTTCCAGTTTCCTGACAAGAAGAGCCCCTCCCAACGGATGATTTCTTTAGGATGAATGTACAAAAGAGAGCAGAACAGACTGGGGGAAAACACGACCTCCAATTTACATATCTCCATATCTCATCTTGATGCTGTGACACTTTAAAGCACCATATCCTTTCCAATATGGAATCATATGCTAGTTACTTCAAGTAGTAGAGGGCTTCTGTATATATATACACATATATATATGTACACAATATGGTATCTATATACAAAACTATTTTTGCTCAAACTCATAAAATGATAGAATCACCTGGGTTGGAAGAGTCCCTTTAGATCATCAAGTCCAACCACAGCCTAGCCCTGCCTAGTCCACCTCTAGTTCATGTCCTCAAACAACAGTTTGAGCTAAATAAGAAGTTAGTTATAAGAGAGGTATCAATTAGAGGGCAAATAAGAGAAAGGCGTATTTTTAATACAATTAAGGGAAAAGTGGACAAATCAAATAGTTCCTGGAATCCAAAACATAACATCATAGCTTTGGTTGTTTCCCAAAGTCTTGTTTATATTAAATTAATTCAGTGGTATAAATTAAATCCTCAAAATGCACTTGTAGATTCAAAGACAGATGGCATTTTCAAAATCAGAATCGAAAGGGCTCTCGAAGGTTGGAATGTTTTCACCTTCAAGCACATTTACAAATACTCTAAAGAACATTAATTTCAGAGTTACTTCTCCCTTCCTGGGAAATGCTGCATTTTTTCTGTAACGCCTTTCCCTGAAACCCAGATAACTGCTTTTCAACGGGCGCGTGTGCGTGCAAATGTGCGTATCAGTAACGGTGTTATCTGTAATCCTGAGTACCAGATGGCATGTTCAGCATACCTCCATTCATCACTGCCATGCAAGTGCACATCAAGAAAACAGAGATGCATGGGATTACACATAACACATGATTTTAATGTGATTTTAAAAATGTTTCTAAATTAGTGGTTTATATTTTAAAAATGAATACTAGCTGTTTGTGAATTGCATGTGTCTGAAGTAGGAATGTGCTGAGAGATGGGAAGTGGAAGTGCAGTAAAAACCCACCAGGTTGCTTTGGCAAGTCACAACAATCCGTCACTGCTGGCTAACTCACTCTAAGCCTCCCAAAGAGAAGGGGCAGCATGTATGCAGACTCCAAACCCACTGCAAACCGCCCTATCTACAACTTCAGCTTACCATACATTTAATATAAGCAAATGTTTCTTGTACCACGAAGAGAAAAGAGTTTATTTTGGCTGTGAAATCTGATTTTTTTTCCCTTTTGAATTCCATTTATATTGATCAGTTATTAATAAAACCTGGAGCATGTAGTGACACACTAAACAATTCTGAGTATGGTCTAGAGCAGTGAGTGGGTTTACAGTAGGATGCCAGCCTGCATTATTTCTAATAACATTACTCATCAGAGGAGTACTGCTTGAAGGGTTGTGCTGACTGAACTCCAACTGGCATTGCCTTGTCACCAGCTCCTGATACCCACGGGACAGTGAAAACTTTCACACTCTTATCAGAAGCCACAACTAATGCTCCAACCATCTGAAACGATGGGAAAGTTTAGCTTTCAACATAAGGCTTACCCTTTGCTTGCACCCGTGAGAAGAGATGTATCGGCAAGAAATTATCAGTAACCCGTCAGCCTGTATTACAGAGTGACAACAGAGGATGAGCTACATTTCGATTTCGTGGAGTCAGCTCTGGAAGGTAGCAAATGCAGAAAACCTGACAGTGATTCCTTTGAGCTGGGTCTGAAGTTTAACTTTTCAAAAGGATGGACAAATCAAATACCCCTTTTTTTGGCCTTGTTTTAGCAACCATTCTTTAGAGAATTAATAAACTAGAAACAGAATTCCAGAAAGAAGCTTTTCCATTTATTTCTCCATTCTAGTTTCAAGCATTTTATTAAATTAGTTTTTCCTAAAGTGCCACAGGCAGATATCTTCTTGTTTAGTTCTTCATACGACAGCAACAGAGAGAGAAAAGAAATTCTAAACCAGGAAACGAATAACTGGAAAAACCTTAAGCTACTTGGTATTTCCACTGTACAACTGATGAGATTTCAAGATTGACAAGATTTCAAACAGCCTTCTACAGCAGCTGTTAAATAAAGGTCTGGGCTACAACCATATGGGCTTTTTCTTATTTTCTACAGGTGAGCTTGCACTCCAGGAATAAAAGCATACATGTACTAGAGAACCAGTATACGATGCTACCATGCATGTTTGCTGATGCATTAAATCACAGAGGTGTTGCAGTTACTCCTTAGTACGTCATCTCCCTCTTCTAACCAATCTTTGTCGCTTCAGTGACATATTGTTTATTTTGCTAGCAGTCCTTCCTCATCAATTTATTGTTCTCTGGCACCTAGGCAACACATGGAAAACAGAACATTTCTAATGGAGTCTCTTTAAGGAGTGATGGTTCAGTCCTTAGGCAGGAGCTACTACTCCATTAGAACAATTCCTGGAGGCAAGGGAAATTGGGTTATTTTTTAAAAAGCCTAGTATGAATACAAAAATATAGATGTTAGTTTGATGCCACCTGTTTAGCTTCCACTTACTCATGCTTGCCCACTTGAGTAGTCCTCCTGAGCTCAGAATCAACAAGCAGCCTCAGAGACAGAATCATAATTCCACTTCCATTTATATCACATGCTACAGACAATAATCACATAAAATTACAGCAGACAGAAACAGAAAAAATTCCATATACATCATTCTCCATCAAAACCAAGGACTACAGCTCTACCATTCATGTCTAACCTGGTCTTCCATGATGGACAATGGAATCTCCTTGTTGTTCCATTGTTTAGCAAGTCCTTAATATTGGAAAGTTTCTCCAATATAATTATCTCCAACCTACATCTACCTTGCTTCAATATTAGTCCACTATTTCCTTGACTTTTGACCCAAAGGAGAATTCATTAGAGAAGTACTGCATCCACGAGAAGACTATTATCAGTCCGAATGTTTTCTAGACTAAACAGAACATTTCAAGTCATTTCAAGTTCCCTAAAGAATATGGTCTACAAATGTCTCATCATTCTCACTCTGCTCTGGGCTCTGCATAATTTGTCTATGTCTAGAGTGAATTTTTTCACTCCAGCTGACATTATCAACACTAAGGAGAGGGCAATGGGAACTTCACGTGCACTGCATGCTGTACTCTGATTTACGTACCAAATTATAATTGCTTTTTCCACATCCTGAGGCTTTGACTCATGTTCAGGTTGCAATCTAACTCCTAGGCCCTACTACGAAGGGCTGTGACCTGGGAAGAGATTCCAAACTCTCCCTCTGCACAGTTAATTCTTTCTTCCAATGTGCAGAATCTTTTGTCAAATTGCATCCTGTATTTTGGAAATGTTTCTCTGATTTGCCAAACTGGTTTGGATGACATATTTATTAAATCTGTGGATACAACCAGACATCCTGGAAGACTGGTTGGGTCTCGCTGTTCAACAACTCTATTAATGACCACAATGATGATTTTGAGTTCATGTTAAATCTGTCAATGGAACCAATTATCCCTGGACTTGATCCATTGGGGGTTGGACTCGATGATCTCTTGAGGTCCCTTCCAACCCCTAAAATTCTGTGATTCTGGACAATACTTCCACTCTTGATAGCAAACTCAGTACTCAGGTTTTCCTGAGTAGGAGTTTTTTTCTATTTCAAGACCTTGCTTATGTGAATGTCACATGAGAGTCTGTCTAAAGACTTACTGAAGATATACGATATCCTCTATTACTTCTGTATCAACGAAGCCTCTTATCTTCACAGAAGGAAGCCAGATTAACTTGACATGATTGATTTTTGACCAGTAACTATGCACACTGCTCTTCAACTCCTTGTTTCTTCTAAGCATCTTCAAAGAATGTATTTGAGGAATCATCCCAGAAATTTTTGGCATTTGCATGATCTTGGACTGCAGACTACTGTAGTATTTCATTGAAAAAAAATGTAGATACACTTTCATTCAAATTTATATAGACACAAAATTTCATAGGATCCTGACATCACTGAAAATTACTATTTAAAATATCTAAGGCATTCTTCAGACTTTAAAAAGACATAAATTTTAACCTGCACTTAACTGAAATTCGTTAATCCTTTAGAGGATGAGAAAAAAAATCTAATATAACTCTTTAGAGCAAAATCCCAACTATGAGTTTCAGGTTTTTTCTCATTTACTATTCACTTACACAATTCTCTTATTCCCAGCATAAGCACTGAAAATCTGCCATTGACTTCTGAACCACAGTTTTACCTGATGATTAGACCCACAGTTTGGTACTAAAGTTTGTTAGAGCAGTGTCTGCAGATTCTGAATTTCAGTTTGCAATTACATTAATTACTTTGGGGCAAGGATTATTTTGGCTAAAACTATGACTGGATGCCTTTTGCAGAACGGCTTCCAGTCACTACAGCAAGCATATGAAAGAGAATAAAGAATGTCTCATTCCCTGGAATATTTGAAATGGCCCATAAAGTCTCAGTTTCACAGAACAAGCTGGTTTTAAGCAGCAGTTTCTTCTTGTGTGAAACTGAGACTTTCTGAACTGAAGCATATCTGTGAAAATCATCTGTGACATAATTTATACTCTTCTAACTGAACAGCGCATAAGCAGAAGGTAGAATGAAGAAGAATGATGCAATTCAGTGTTTATAAAGTAGCAGACATTTGACAGGCTTCAAATTATGTCCAGGATACGCTGATTGATACCATTATCCGTTAGTGTGCTTTCCCTGACATTTTATCTTAGGGCCAAAAGCCAAAAGAAAGACCACAAGCATCTAACCACAAAGTAGCTCTTATTTTCCTATTCTAGTCAGCAATTAGCTCACAGGAACAGAATTCCAAGTATTTTCAATGTCTACAGTTTAAAATATGCCTGTTTCTAAAATGAAATATAGATGTCATATGGTAAAGCCATATTTGGGACTGTATTCTTTAGGCTACAAATACATATTCAGGTCGTGCAGTAGTTAGATGTAAAATATCTAATTATGTGCAACCCTTACATAAAGAGAAAGACTATTTATTTCAGAAATACATACTGAAGCATGGAGGTTCTAATGTAATGTAATTGCCTTCTGCTTTTCATGAAATGGAGATTTTCTGCCCCGACTGCGATCAAATCAGAAACATGTGATGAGTGTGAGTTACCAGTTTAGGACTTGGATTTCATGACTACGATGGTGTTTGCAAGAGCTGCAGCTCAGTTTCTCTTCAAAGGATTGTAGCAGACAAAAAAAACCCAAAACCCACAGGTAACGCACAAATGACAAGCAGGGATTTCTGAAATCTAATTCACCCTCTACAAGGGATGATTTCTTTCTCTTTCCTTCCCGAGACCTATTTTGTAAATCAGCAGACTGTTCTCTAAAGTTTCATAACTGCTTCTCAAAGGGACCTTGTCTTTCTTTAATGTCAGGAGGATTTTGTTTTTCTAAATAAAATAAGCAACCACGCAGGCATATCCCTCAGCTCAGCAAAACTACATAACTATTTTTAATAGAGCAGCAGCGAAAACAGGAAGAACAGACAGGAAACAGTTGGGAAAAAGAAATTAAAGGAGCTGAGAGAGTAAAGAAAACAAGAGAAATAAGAGAACAAAACTGTTAAATCAACTTCACTTTCACCATATTACAAAAGCACATCTCTCAAATCCTAACTGACATGTAGAGTTCCCTGGGATAACATTGCATAACTACTGGTTGTAACTACAACCAGTAAAAAAGACACTTTTACAGCTGCACCGTCTGCTTGCTCTTCACCTCCTTCTCTTTTCCTTCTCTTTTGAAATTGGTTAAAAAGAGACGAGAATATCAGGAAACTGAAATTCCTATTCCCACTCTCTCAGAAAGCCAAAGTATCAGATTCTGCTGAAAAAGGAACTGAGGAATATATCAACTGAGTTAGCATTTATTTGGCTTAAAACTCTATCTTGTCATACAGCCCCTTTTACACTGCTTTCTACCTTAATTCTCTGACAGCAATTCTGTACCAAGCCCCACTTTTTAAAGTTAAATTATGTCCTGTAACAGGAATGCGGGAGAGAGAGCCTTGTGATTTAAGAACTGGAATGGAACTCCACGGCTCTAAGTCATAGCTACCACAAATTCCGTATCTGACCTTCTCCGGGCTACTTGAGTCTTCCCCCCCTTAGAACTCCATCTGTAAAACGTAAAGCACCTTACATGTATGTGGAAGGGTAAGGTAATAGGCTGCCAAACCAAGAAAAATCTTACAGAAAAATAATTTTAAATAAAGAAGGGGGGGAAACTGACTTTCTGCAACATTTGGCAATAAACGCAGGCAAAAATACATCTAACAGTTCTGAAATCCCGTGAAACTAAAATCCAGTCCCTACACCCTGAATGGATCTTTTTTGCACCAGGATTAAAGTACTCGCTATCTCAGTGTGCCTCCACTCGCAGATCTTGACACTTCAATGCAGGGATCAAAAGGAGAAATCAAAGCCGTGAAGCTCAATTGCTTTCTCATCATCTGACTTGTGATATCAGCCTTGTCCTGGCCTGTGGATGGGGAGCTGGCAGCCACGCAGGTGACATGAGGCATTGCCAGCTGTTGCATCGCCGCAGAAGGCATCTATCCCAGGGTGGCTAGGATACACAGGTCCCCAGCAGCCACAAACAGTTTATTTTCAAAGCCTGAGACCCAGAAGCTATTTCCCCTCTTTTATTTTGCGTTTAAGGATGACAAGAAGATGATAAAGAGCCAAAGCCCAGACACATCAATACACTAGCAGGACAAAAGCCCTTTGTGATTGACAGAGGAAACCTAAAGAAGGGGAAGAGACCCTCTTTTTCTTCCTTTGGGGATGGCTCTGGACAGAGACGCCTGAAATTTTAGCCCTCAAAAGCTTCTCCAGTTACCACCAGATCACCTTGCAGGTAAACACCTTTGTGGTTCACTGAGTCACTGTTACATATCTGAAAAAGAATCTTCACTGAAAAGTGATAATGGTGGAAAAATACTCCCCATTGTACAGCCGTAATTCTTGTACCACTTGTCCGTAGGCAATGCATTTCCTCTCCTGAGGAGGCTGTGCAACTGGATCCAACTACGTGTAAAGCAATCTGTTAAAACGAGGGCAAGATTTACTGTTGGAAAGAACAGTCTTGAATAAATTCCAGGAGCCTAGGTACCATATGTCTAAATGTGACCAAACGTGGAGAATTAAATTTAATCTCTTCATGTTGTATTCCAAAGTTAGTATTTTCTATAAAAGAGTGAACTTACTGATTTAGCAAATGCAAGGAGCTGTTTGCAATAACTGGTCTTCCACTTTAACTCCTAAAGAAACTGATTATTTCTGTGGACTATTTAGTTACATTTCAGTCCTCACAGCACTGAAATCCCTGTTTCAGTTGTTTTATAGCATGCAAGCTGGCATGTGTATCATGCAACGTGGCAATGGAATGATGCAATACATTTATCAAAACATATTCCCTTCTTCACATATAATCATAAATTAATTTGCACTACTCAATCCATAGGAAAGAATGCTGTAAACCACTGGAGTTTAGTGTAGAAGTGTTTAAAAGCAGTGAAGCCCAACGAAAAGAGAAGTCACCCAATTTAAGAGTATCTTAAAGGCATTGGAGGGGTTGCCCTGGGAGGTGGTGGAGTCACCATCCCTCAGGGTGTTTAAGGAAAGGTTGAATGAGGTACTTAGGGACATGGTTTAGTAAGTAATAGAGGTGGTAGGGGGACGGTTGGACTAGATATCTTGGAGGTCTTTTCCACCCTTAATGATTCTGTGATTCTATGATCTCTTTGACAAGTGGGTAGCTAGGGAACAGTTGTACCACCACATCTCAATATGAAAAGCTGCAGACACAAAAAAAAAAAAGCCAGGGGAATTAGAACAGCATTGTCTTCACGCACCATCAGCTGAGAAAGCCTACTCTACCAGCCTTCTGCATACTGGAGGATCGGGAGCAATCAAAACCCAGCCCAATTTCATCCTACACGGCTAGTATTCCTCATTTGGACCCAATCTAACAATAATTTATGCTGTCAAAAACAGAGCTTGTGTGAAGAAACGGGTGTTAACACAACAATGGAATACTTGGCAACTCATTTCAAACTTGAAAAGTGAAGTGCAAAACAGTATGGACCCAGGACTGGGAAACCTTTAACAACAAAAGCGGTTCAGGGGATTCAAGGAGGTACCAATTTATTTTTTTTAAAAAAAGAAAGCCAAAAGGACAATGATCACCTTTTCCCTACACTATCATTTGAGCATAATATGACCTGTTGACATGTAAATGAGGTACTCGGATGATCCAGTATGCTTTCAAATAAGTATTCTCTCTGAAGAGCTTTAGTAAAACCAAAGATAAAAGCTGCACTACAGCC
>VZTU01006215.1:56559-90772 GCA_013400835.1 Zapornia atra | reverse complement strand
TGCCTGGTTTGGCATGACAGCCAGACATGGCTGACCATAAGACAGTGAGTGTCAGGAGGGAACTACTGGAGAGAGTCCAGAGGAGGGCTACAGGGATGATGAGGGGACTGGAGCATCTCTTGTATGAGGAAAGGCTGAGAGAGCTGGGGCTGTTTAGCCTGGGGAGGAGAAGACTGAGAGGGAATCTGATTAATGTTTATAAATATCTGAAGGGTGAATGTCAAGAGGATGAAGCCAGACTCTTCTTAGTGGTGCCCAGTGGCAGGACACAGGAAGTTCTGTCTGAATGTAAGAAAAAACTTCTTTACTGTGAGGGTGACAGAGCCCTGGGACAGACTGCCCAGAGAGGCTGTGGAGTCTCCTTCTCTGGAGACATTAAAAACCCATCTGGACGCTGTCCTGTGCAATGTGCTCTAGGCGATCCTGCTCTGGCAGAGGGAGTTGGACGAGATCATCTCTTGAGGTCACTTCCAACCCCTATGATCCTGTGAATCTGTGAGTGCAAGGAATAAAGACTGATGGGGCATGCATTTCCTAGGAAGAAACTGTCAAGATGACGGGCATCAAGCAATTAAAAGTCATTATCAAAAGAGTGTCCTCTCAGGATATTTCCAGGAAATTAGCCTGGTAACTCCTGCTCTCTTACTAAGTTTGCTCTACTAACATTTCAATATCACAAACATATTTAGAAGGCAAACATGAATATTAAATGTTACATTCTAATCCCTAAACTCTCTATAATGTTATCACAAAGTCTCTCAAGAAAATTTATATGGCACTAGGAAAAAATCTTAATAAACTGACCATTATTTGACAGGTGCTTAATTCAAAGGAATACTTTAAATGTTCCTCGCAAATTTGGAAAAAGTATGAGGGACATCAGGTGAATATTCCTAAAAATGCATGTGGGATTCAGTAACAAGTCAATGACAACTTGAACTGTTTTGAAAGATAAAAATAAAACAAGAGCAAATGTAAATTGCCTTCCCAATTCAGGAGATGTATCTCTAGGATTCATCAGAAGGATACAAGTTTTGTCTTTTTACTCTCAACAAGGATGTTAGGACATCACAAAGTTCACTGTAGTTTTGTACTTTGTATTACTACCCAAATTTTTAAAAAATAAATTAGGAATTTGGAGGAGGCTTTCAAATATTTGATATAATTTTCAATGTAAGAAAGAATTAACTCTGTGATGTCTTTTCCCTGTCATTCCCATCCAAAGACTTTGGTGATAACCCAGAAAAAGCAATATTTAATCATATAATAATAATATATATACATATATATATGTTCCCTTTTTGCTCTTATTGGTATAACACATGGGTGTGAGTTTTTTCACATTAAGGCTAAAAAAAGCGGGTTCTTGTAAGAAGGACAATCCAAGCCATGTATGCAGAATAAGTCAGAAGAACCATCTTCCACGACCTCTCAGTATTTCTTGAATACTTAAAACTTAGGATGTCTCAGAATTATTTTAATATGGTTCCTAGGTAACATTAAGGAAAGACATGAGCCTAGGCTTATTTTGCCCAGACTTAGGCAAAAAAGTTTGATGCAAAGTCATTGTTTTAGAGAGGCAGCTCGGCAACATAAATTAAGCCCACACAAAGTGGGAATTGGCCTCTTGATTTGCCATCTTTTTCCTCATATTTCCTAAGCTAAGCTAAATGTACCTGACAGGTGCCTAAAATTTAAGGTGAATCTTGGAAACCTATTGACAACATGCACCATAGGCACACTGAAGAACTAATTTTTCTAAGGTTTTCTTGGGGGGTTGGACCCGATGATCTCTCGAGGTCCCTTCCAACCCCTACGATTCTGTAATTCTGAGATTCTTTAATGCCAGTCTGGAAATCAGAACTTATTTATTTATTTATTTATTTAATTTTATGAATAACGTTATTGTCCCATTCCTCCCGCACTACCCAAACCAAGAGCTGAGAAACAGTGATTTGGACTTGCAAATATAAAAACACCCAAAAAAAGTGAGATTTTCTCAAGGAGATCCTACAGTTGCCACCACAGATGATTAAAGGAAGGTGCAAGAACATCAGGAGGGGCTCACAAACCAGTCTCCCCATCCTGTGAATACAGTAGAGCAATGAGGGCCAGAGATCTGCAAAACTCAGCAGCAATTTCCCTTCAAAATAAGGCACTGCAAGGTTTAAGGGACAAAAAAAAGAAGTGAAATGAAGTGGAAGCCTGGCAAAAGACTATGAGAGAGAGAGAAAAAAAATGTACTTCATAAAAATGAAAAGGTAAAAATACTTTTTCAACTTATATTCTACTGGAATATAAACAGAAGATAGATCATCTCATCTCTTTACCTGTATGTGCATCTGGACTAAGCTCCAAATGCAGTGCTCAGCCACAGAAGTGTCAGAGTTAACCTATAAGGTTATCTTCTCAGCCCCAGCCCCCTCCTGAGATACCGTGTTTTACTTTTGCTCACACTAAATAAAACTAACTGAAATTTATAGCATTTCTTAGGAGACTGAATGTTTTCATCTACTCACCAGGTCATCCCAAAATACCTCAGAAATCACGTTTCATGGCAGTTACCAAAACAATGCTTTGAACCACAAACTTTGAGATGTTTATATAAGGACACTAGAAAACATATATAAACTTGGAAAAAATTCTCATCTGCTTTTTTCTTCTGATTTATTACCTAATAATTCAAGAGCAGAGGACTTCTAATGTACTGCTGCAATTCTACAGCAAATGTAAAAGACTTAAAAATAATCTTTCTGAGATGGGAGAAGAGCATTTAATATTAAATCCATATAAGAGCAACTCCAACTATTAAGCTTACTCATTCTACAGCAGAATTAAAAGGCAAAAATACCTTTCAAGTAGTTTCTTCTCTAGAAACATTAGGTGATTAAATGTGGGACCGATATGGCACTGGTGGCACAGAGGTTTAAAAGAAAATAAAGGCACGTTGAAATATCATGTTGAAAATACAGAATAAATTACAGGATATGCATTTCACAGGGAAAGAAGAGTAAATAGCTGTAATTTGGGAGGGTAGAATTTCCTTAATGAGATAAAGGGCTTTGCAAACAAGAGGACCTTTCTTAAAAGGTTTTCTGTGGCTCTACACAAGTTTCAATACTCCCGTCTTAGCGGCAGGGTAGGACAGTGCATCTCCATTTCTTGGGTGTCATTTTCTTTATATTCTTCATTATCCTTTTTCAATCAATAGCTATTATATAAATGACTAAGAGATCAAAAGCTTCCTGCTATGAGCTACACAAACCCCGAGTTAGGGAAAACACCGTGTTCTGCGTTGTGAAATCACAGCAATGACTTCTAATTTTCTGAAGTTATCGTTTCAGAAAATACCATTTCAACATTTATCTCTACAGAAGGCAGACTTCATCCTCAACTTATGATCAATCAATCAACAGAAACATCCAGCTTCCCGTAATAGCAGGTTTCAGCTCGTACGTGGAGCTTTCCCTTCTAGGGTTGAGGGCAGATGAATTAACATATGCCTATTATAAACTGGTAGTATATACTCTAAGGATTAACTGCTATAGCAACCAGTGCTGCAGTCTGCCAACACATATTCACTCAAATTGCTGGATTTTTAAAGTTTGTGTGGATAGGATTTACATGTAGGTGTTCATTTCTTGTGCAGAGATTGCAGGTCCTCCATGATGTGGATCTCCTCAAATATGTATGGAAGTACAGCCATTGCATTGCCCGTCCAAAAAACCCACACTGTTATATTCAAAATAAAACTGCTCTGAAAATAATAGTAATTAAATAGTATTTTATCAATATTTATGTTACACATGATGAGATTCCTCCTGTTTGTTTGCTTTACTCTATCCAAAACACTGTTCTTGACAGAAAGAACCATACATTATTTGAACTGAAGTAAGAGGACACAAAATCACGGTGTAATCAAAGCTTTTCCACCCCAAACTTTCATTTCATGGAATGCAACATATTTATTTTTTCAAAACAGAAGCATTAAAGAGAAGTGTCCTTCTGTCACAAGACACTTAAAAAACGGTGCATTTTTAAACAAAATATACACATATAGAGTCACAGAGTTGTCTTGGTTGGAAGGGACCCTTCAGATCATCAACTCCAACCATCACGCTATCCTGCCAACCACCACTAAGCCATGTCCCTCAGCACCACATCTAACCAGCTTTTAAATACCTCCGGGGATGGAGACTCCACCACTTGCCTGGGCAGCCCATTCCAATGCCTAACAACCCTCTCTGGGAAGAAGTTTTTCCTGATATTATAAGTAAAACTCTCCCAGTGTAACTTGATGCCATTTGCTCTTGTCCTGTCACTTGTCACTAGGGAGAAAAGGTCAGCTCCCATCTCTCTACAACTTCCTTTCAGGTACTTATAGAGAGCAATTACAGAATCACGGAATCACAGAATCACAAGGTTGGAAAAGACCTTTAAGATCATCGAGTCCAACCATTCCTGTCCTATGCTAAACCATATCCCTCAGCACCTCATCTACCTGACTTTTAAACATATCCAGGGGCAGTGACTCAGCCCCCTCCCTGGGCAGCCTGTTCCAGTGCCCGATAACCCTTTTGGGGAAGAACTTCTTCCTAATGTCTAAAGATCTTTTTCCTAACGTCTCACTCAACCTCCCTCAGGTTAAATGGCATGACATCATTAATAACTTTTTTTTTGAGTAAACAATGATTACTAAGTTCCTAGAAGTTCCAGGTCACCTGAAAATGAATTCCTAAAGATACAGGAATGTTCTCCACATTCTTCTATATGTATGTTTTTGAGGAAAATTTTAAAAAAAGGTGTAAGGGGAAAGAATCGTGTTATGATTGTGGTTAACTATATGCATGCATTAAATACACGTGACAGATTGTGCTATAGAAGTTCCTTTATCCTACAGCTATCCACAAATGAGTGACACGTAATTTCATCACTGGAGCTGAGCAGAGGCTTTTGAGACCAAACACAGGTAAAAGTCAGCGGAAAAGTACCAGAAAAAGAGGATGGAAGAAAGGGAAAAAAAAAAAAAGACACTCAAATGTTTCCTCTGTGGAAATACAACATTCCTGCCTGTAAACCTGTCATCTGCTTTTTTTCTAAGACATTCTTCTATTTTTTGCCCAGTCTGTTGACATGATCTTATTTTTTCCCTCTCCAGCCACTTTCTCCTTAGCACTCCCTACTGTCTTCCTCTCTGTAGTGTTCTTCTGAAGCTACCTTTCATTCTGTCTCCCTTCTCACTTTATCTAGTTCAGGAGTAATTACTCCTGGTTTGGATTCTACTGTTTCATTTCTGTAATGTCACTTCTTAACTCTGAGATTTAGAACCTTCTTCCTCTTGCTGTCCTGTCAGAGGTGCAGTAACATCTGAAGAGTTCAACCAGGTTTTGATGAAACTCCAGTGGCAAATATCAAGGCTGCCTGGTGAAGAACTTTCAGCTGGTATAAGAAGTCTGCCATAGGGATGGGCTGGGAGAATCTGGGGTAGCATGTCAGCATGAGGACAAAGCCTTCCAACAGGGAGTAAAGGGCACACATTTTCCAACAGGAGAAACCTTTTCTATTCCAAATGACAGGAAGACTACATGAATACTTTGATTCTGTAAATAATAACGTTCCCCCACCCCCATTACACAGGTTTTGAGCCTTTCTGCTGCTTTGGAGGCAGAAATCTAGCACGTGAGGGTTGGCAGTCAGAAAGAACATCAGAAAATTGTAACTGCCTGTCCAAATGACCACTACACCGCTTGTTTCGAAAATAATTCAGGATAGACATCATAATGAGATACTGAGAAATTCCATTAGACTATCAAAAGGAAATACTCCAATAAATCCAGAACTTACTCTTCCACAGACCAAGACTCATACACCTGTCACAGCAGTAAGTCCTGTTGGTGTTGGTAGGAAAACGTCCACATCAAGGGAGAGGTACGATCCTGTTACAGTTATGTGCCATATTGAATTTGGCCTCTGAGTGGACAACCATCAACCACAGCCCTTACCTTCCCGAAGCAGCACTAAGCAAGCTCAACGTAACAGGCTGTTATTAACATGGCAACCCGAAAGACGAGCTTAAAGTTGCGTGATACATAGAATAGATCTTAATTCCTCCACAAAGAAGAAAGTTTTGAACTTTCCAACTCAAATTTTTCATGTCATTGGTTCAGTAAAAACCACCTTAGGCCTGTTGGGCTTGTAGCATTGACACCAGCTACCAGGCATGGCGGTATGAGCTGTGCAAGGAAAATCACCCAGCTCAGAACTACACAGGACAAAAATAATGGCTAAATTCAGCTAACCCTGGAGCTTCCAGGAATGCTAGTGCCAACCAGAGCGGCCAACTGGGGACAGTCGTCGCTTTAAAATTCAGAGAACCTGATAACCTTGGGTAGGGCAATTTATATGAACCCAGAAAATAAAGACTACTTTGCTTTTATTCCCTATGTCACTCAACTCCCACGCATCAGCGGTATTTTGG
The DNA here is from genome assembly GCA_013400835.1 of Zapornia atra. Classification (NCBI taxonomy): domain Eukaryota; kingdom Metazoa; phylum Chordata; class Aves; order Gruiformes; family Rallidae; genus Zapornia; species Zapornia atra. The sequence continues at coordinate 84,294 of VZTU01006215.1, read as the reverse complement.
TAGCACAGAGGTAATACCGACATTCTCTTTTTAGAAAAGTTTTAAGCTTCAGGTTACACCATTTAGGTATCAGGATTTAATGATGAAAGAGATTACATATAATCTTGGTGACTAAGACTGCTCCTGCTCTCAGGACCTTTTTGGATGTTTTGGTGGGGTGGGGAGGACAAAAAGCCACCCTGGGACACAGAGCTAGTTTGGAACAAAGCAAAAGCAAACTTTCTGCTTCTCAGGTCAATAAATGTTCATTACCATAGCAGTAAACAGTGTTTTATAGTCAGTGGGAAGATATTCTACAAGCCAAGCAAACCCGACTTTGGTTAAAGTGTTTTTATCTGAAAGCACTAAGATGATTTTGTTCAGGTTGATCCACTTATGATCAGGAAAAGGCTTTAGTAATTTTGAGACACTAAAGAGAAAATGCAGTTCAACAACTTCCCCAATTTTTTTCTATTTTAGATGGAGGAAGGAAGATTCCCTCCCCCAGGGCTCTGGATAGACCTGTAGCAGATTCCTCTGAGGGCTGTCCAAAATCTTATCAAAGAGGCTGAATGATGAACCCAAATATGGGATAAAACAATGACCAACTCACAATCCCAGCCCAAACAAACTGGACAAAAACTCTGAGGACTGACTGAGTGACATCTCTCTCATCCATCTTCTTTCTGACTTGGTCCTCTCCTATTGTATTTCCATGACTAGGAACTGTAGAAGTACAATTTGGCGTAGTAGATGAGCCACATTTCTCCCTCTACTAATTTTCAGAGATGTCCCTGCCAGGCTGGACCTCCAACGTGTCCCCTGCATCTGCCTGTGCTCCTGTTCCCACTTTGTAAGTGCTATGAGACATGCTGATTGCTACAGCACAGAGCTGAAATTTGGAACTTTTTTTCCGGCTATACCTTTCAAGTTGCATTCACCAAAGCACAGCATGGTTATTCTCCCCTAAAGGCTTCACTGGTCACTGTCTTTGACAACTTACTACATTAAATTATCACAGTATGACAGCTGCTGATGCACATCAAAAAGTGGTAGAGACAGGAAGTCAAATCTTCCTCTCCCTAAGAGGTAATTTCTATATTATCCAAAATCTATCCCTACAGATCTGAAAGGATAGATAATCTTTTCCCCACTTCCTTCTTAAGATTTCCTTCCTCACTACCTAAGTCAATTCATCCCTGCTGCAATGTATTTTTGTAAGAATGTCTTCCTCTGTTCTCTCTTACCCTTTCACAATACCAATTACAGTCAGAAAGAAAAATGAAAATTAATTGGTCTGTCTTAATAGTTTTTTAATAAATCTACTCTGATTTACTGGTTTTGTTTGTGTTTAATTATTTTTTTTTCCCCTGAGAATTAAACTAATGGACTTAAAACCTCCTGGTGTGGTATTTTAAATCCTCTGTTACAACACAGAGACAAAGGATTCCAATGTTCCTGATGACTGTTCCACAGGATAACCACTGACCCCAGCATGGAAGGACTAATCTTAGAAGAGCCCATTCAACTGCGTTGCTGAGTCAGGTCAGGGAGGAATTCACCAAGTCCTTCTCGGATCTGCTCAGTTCTCCTTAAACTTCCAGGTTATCTCTAAAACACTGGTCCAATACCAAAGCCATAAACGAGATAATTAGGCTCCTCCACAACCGCATCACATTTATAGCTTTGACCAATATTTTCGTGGTGTGGGTTGGATTAATCAGTGTTCCTACAGGGAGGTGTCTAACTTCAACCTTCCAAGACAACTTCTCTGAGGCTGTTATGCCAAGACTCCAGGAAGCAGAAGAAAATAAAACAAAGAGAAGACTGCCAATACGAGGGTCTTAATGGGTGGTGGATGAAAAACGGAATGCTTCTTCAAATCCTTTAAATTAATAGCTTTCCCTTATCCACAGTCTTTCTTGGCCAATGCCCGTAAGTAATTCCTATGTAATGGAGTTATGAAAAAACAAGCTGCAGCTTCCAGAGTTTTGCAATTACCAGGGGATCATACAGCCTGGAGAACCAGAGGTGGCTACATGCCATGGAAAATTCTAAGTGAAAGGGTTGTAGTCAAAGGTTACTTTAGCAAGCAGCTCTCCAGCTTGAGATACAATAAAGAAAATTTGAGAGGTCTGGTATTTAAAAGGGAAACAGTGTCAAGGGTAATTACTTATTTACATATACCTTACAAACCAAGAGAAAAAAGTTATTACAATTAATGTTTTATCCAACCCCATTAATGTATGTTTTGAAAAAGGAACACAACTGCTACCTTGGGAAAATGTATATGAAACTAGTTTACTCTAAAATTAAAAGAAGGTAGTTAGGTAGTTGCACCTGCACGCACATCAAATATTTGGGACTGTTTAAGACTCTAAAATCTCCTTTTCCCATCCTCTATTTCCACCAGAAGACAAAATGTTATTTTATGAAAGCTACTGAAGAACTTGCACAAACAGCAGCGTATCAGCCGTGTTCGTACTATGTAATGCTAGGTCTCCAGGGTCTTAATTATGAGATGAGAGGAAGCTCCTTAAGTAATCAGTATAATCACCAGAAGATTTAAAGCATTTAACTCAGCATTTCCCTTTTTAGCCTAATTACATCCACAGCACTGGGGTTTTAATGCCATGGAAGCACTTTGGTCAGTTCAGAAAGCTTGAGTTGAGAATACACAAGGTTTCAGATGAATACTGAAAATCGAGTAAGCTCTTAGAAATGCTGTTTAAAGCAATCTTTACAAACATGAAGAGATATACTAGCAACATACCTGAAAAAGAACATGAACAGAGCAGCTGTGATGCAGAACAAAAGGACCTACAAGAAGGAGAAAGAGTGTTATTACATGAAACATCACATTACTACGTCATGTTCTGGGTCAAGAAGACTTTACAACTGTTCCTGTACAAGTTACGCTTTCACTATATGGCTGGTGGGCCAGAATGAAAACTTCTCTGAATCCACCAAGAAAGGATTCTCTTCTTTCTACTGGACTTTGAGATGTTCCCGTAGAAGTTTTTAAAAAAATATTAAATCCAAACCAGGGTAGTGGGACAATAAAAACAGCACTTAAAATAGTCTAGAATACTTAATAGAATAATAATAAACCAATGGAATGAAAAGAATGAAGCTATAGAACAGCAATTTAAACATCATAATTTGCCTGTCTGTGCTTTTGTGATTTATTCAAGTATCATATTGCTGGTTTCGGTTAAAAGGCAGGATGTGAGGGTTGTCCCTACAGACAGCTGCTTCTGCTGAACTGCCTTCTACTGAGTCTGAGAGTAGATAATTCTACTCCCCAACAGGAGTATCCTACCTAGTACTTCACCTTAATATTTAACTCGGAACAATCCCACCCCAAATCCTACGTCTGGTCTGTCACCCATTCCCTCTGCCCCCAGCCCAGGCCCTTACCTCTCTTTATAGTAGTTAAAGTGATGGAAATCACAGAATCCTTTTGATTAATTAGGCAAATATACCAGAAGCTGCTTAAAAGAAGTTGCATGAAAGTAAATGCCATGTTTCATTATGTTCAGCCACTTGAAATTCGATCTGATGATCACTGTCATTAATGTAAGCAGTAAGCATTATTCAATGCCCCAGGCAAAAAAAATTACATTACCTGATGGAATTAGTCACCATTAGCTGGCAGGGCAGGTCTTACCTATGACAGCTACATCTTTCCCCATATGGGACTAAGGGCAATACTAAGCCCAAAACCCAAAAGCTGCCAATAAGATCAGCCACACATCCAGAGCTACAGCTACACAGCACTTATGCGTGGTGCTGAGGAAGGTTGTAACAGCCACCTCCTACTACATCCTACCTGCAATAGGTTTGGCAAGTGGTTTTCCTGAGCACTGTGCTAGTTTCTACCTGGTCTCCTACTCACCACCTCAGTTCTGTATCTACTGACCCAGGTGAGCAAAAACCTGGGGAGGTTTTTATTGTGTCTCCCATCACCCTTTCCCCACCCTTAGACTGCTCATCTTTTTGGGATAGAACAATAGATTCTCCTGAGAGCAACGCGAGTATAATTTTATTCTCACCAGTTAGAGAGCTTAAAAAAACCCCAAACCAACAACCCAGAAGCAGCAGCCACAGAGAGCAACTCAACACCAATACATGACTTGCAATAAAACTAAAGCTGCCCTTAGCTTACTTCAGGAGAAGGTGAAGAGGTGGCAGGACCACCACTACAAGAGCTTGGATGAGTAAAGACAACTATTTAGAAAGAAGCAACATAAAACAGCTAGAACCCAAAGTCTGTCAAATTCAGACTGGTAACATGGCAATTTTTTCTCTGGTGAGCAATATTAATGCAATACGCTCTGACTGGTTTGGGTACACTTCACAGAATCACAAGGTTGGAAAAAACCTTTAAGATCATAGAGTCCAACCGTTCCCATCCTATGCTAAACCATATCCCTAAGTACCTCACCTGTCTGTTAAACACATCAGGGATGGTGACTCAACCCCCTCCCTGGGCAGCCTGTTCCAGACCCTGACAACTCTTTCAGAGAATTTTTTTCCTAACATCTGATTTGATCCTGCCCTGACACAGCGTTGTGCCATTTCCCCTTGTCCTATCTCCTGTCACCTGGCTGAAGAGACCATCGCCCACCTCTCTACACCCTCCTGTCAAGTAATTGTAGGTGGTGATAAGGTCTCCCCTCAGCCTCCTCTTCTCCAGGCTGAACATCCCCAGCTCCCTCAGCTGCTCCTCATATGATTTGATGCAAATGTGGTGAGAGTCAATGTCCAGTGTTAGCCAGTATCCACCTGGATGATTGTAATGGTCTCCTGCAGCATCAGCATTTATGAAAATAGTATTTCTGATGTGTGTCTTTAAAATGAGTGTATTACATATACTGAAACGTGTATTGTAACCTTTCCACCCTCTGTGTCTCACAGCCCCTCGTTCCTCCCTTGGAGGCCAGAGCTGTCCCACAGACACATCTCGGAGGAACAAACGCTTCCCTGAGACACAGCCGGGACATTTTGAACAACGAACCTCTGTATTTAGGCACAGACTCCTTAGCTTTCAATCTCCCCATGGAGACAGAAGGAGCCATCGGGGAGCACAAAGGACTCTGAGCTTCCCCAGGCATGTACAGGTCTGGAATGACTGATGCTTTTCTCCTTCTACTCTGCCCTGGTCAGGCCCCACCTGGAGTACTGTGTCCAGTTCTGGGCTCCCCGGTATAAAAAACACAGGGATCTCCTGGAGAGAGTCCAGTGGAGGCTACGGAGATGATTAAAGGCCTGGAGCATCTCCAGGCCTTTAATCCAGGAAAGGCTGAGTGAACTGGGGCTGTTCAGCCTGGAGAAAAGAAGACTGAGAGGGGATCTGATCAATGGTTATAAATATCTCAAGTGTGGGACACAGGGGGAAATGGCCAGCCTCTTCTCAGTGGTCTGTGGGGACAGGACAAGNAGCCCTGGGACAGGCTGCCCAGGGGGGTTGTGGAGTCTCCTTCTCTGGAGATATTCAAGACCTATCTGGATGCCTACCTGTGTGACCTGCCCTAGGAACCCTGCTTTGGCAGGGGAGTTGGACTTGATGATCTCTTGAGGTCCCTTCCAGACCCTACAATTCTGTGATTCTGTGATAGTCTGAGTTCTGACACAGATTTAAAAAAACATGTACACCATAATCAAATATTACTCTCAGTACCCACTGGGTACAAATATGTACAAAGTTTGGCACCACCTGGATACTCTGAAGTCACATACTACTTTTACACAGTAGTTGAAAAATGGTGATCTGCTTTTCTTTTAAATTCCCTTTGAAACAGTAATCTTTATCATATCCTCTGTTTCTCTATTAACAGCACCCTTTAGTCCCTAAGAACTGCAGTAAGGAGAAAAAATGAGCTAGCTGACTTTCAATGTTTTCACTTCTTAGTAAACAAGTCACACAGTTCCTGCACAGAAATATCATTACTAAAGTTTTTCAGTATTTTATGTTGAAAATGGGTAATGCTCTTTGATACAAGAGCATCATGCCTTACAGAAAATGGTGGTTGTCTTTTATCAAGCTGCAATCTTTAGTGATCACAAAAGACATGCCCATTGATATTCTGAAATGGACACACCTCTCTCTGGACATTTCAAGTTACATAAACTTTACCTTCTTTCTATAGTAAATCCTCTTAATCGAAACGTTTATCTCACCTTGTGTCCTCTACTTGAAATCCACCATATTTGGGGAGAATTTCAAGAGCTATCAAAAGTATTGGCAAAGACTACTGTCATAATCTTGGTCATCCACATCATGATGATTTTTCTAGTTTAAATTACGTAATCTCTGGAACAATGCAACATGGCTGTTGCTTTAAAAAGTGACAGGCCTTATGAAAATGTAGAAAACACTCTGTCAGCTCCTTCTTGGGCACTTGGCCAATTTAGTTACACCTACACCACTTCAGCTCTTAGAGGCTCCTGATTTTTTTTCTGCCAGCAAGCCTCAAGCAATCTCCTGGCTGATAAGATCAAAAGAAACACTAGTATGTGTTATTAAACAAGAGATTATATAGATTGATGTTAAAGCACTGTTGTTTGATCACGATTAAATGATTACAATTGGCAAACATAGAAGGTAACTGAGCCAAGACAGCGAGCACCTGCCAGTCTCAGAAGAGCACGAAAGAATTAAAGAGAAAATTAAAGCCTTGATTTTTCTAGTTCACACATTCCTCATATATATATATATAGAGTTAAGCACTTCAGGACCCTTCATTTCTTCTCTCAAGGGACACTTGCCAAGTCTCTTCCCCTATTCTTTGTATTCTCTTAACCAGAGCATGGCTACAACACCCTCTGATGGAGCCACAACACAGGGTTTGACCAGAGTCCTTTGCTTTCAAGGACGGACAATGCTTGAGAGACTGAAGTACAAGTAATTCATTGCCAAAAATGACACAGCAGTACCTTACAATTGTGCCTTCCTCAAAGAGCAAAGAAGAGCTATTTCACAGCAAATCATATTGGAAGAGCTGGTCCAGGCTCATTTCTGAAACTAATCAACCCTTTGACAGGCAACTTGCAGGTGGCTCCATCGCCCAGCAACGGGGACACACCTCCAACCTTACACTGCATCTTCTGGTGCTGCCAGGTCTCCAAGTCACGTCCCAGGCTATAAAACATGAACCCTCAATTATCAGCTGTAAAAACATCATCCTTTTAGGCTGCCACACAGCTGCCTTCTCATTCCAAATAGTGTCCAGCTAGGGAAAACAGCACGTGCACACACACATATACAGACACAGAAAGTACGTGCAGTACCTGAGGGTTACACAGACATTACATTATTTGGGAGGGCTGGTCTTTCCTGAATTAAAAAAAAATACTGATCTGGCTTAGTAATAATTACAACAAGAAGAAAAAAGCAGGAGGAAACCCAAAGCAACGTATCGCTCAAGCAAGAACCTACCTTCCTGAATCAAAATACTTGGAGTGAATCACAGCAAAAATTCTAAAGGTAATGACTTTGGAAAGTCAAGTCTTTTTTTTTCCTCTGTACAGTAAGACGCATTTAAATCGAGCAAACTTGTCTGTCCCCCCCCATATCTGGTTGGGTAACACTATGGACTCAATTGTTCAGTACAGGGACACGTAGAGTATCACATGAGTAGCCTACAAATTAAAGCAGATAAACAGAATTGAAAGACATGATGCTTCCTTAAAGACAGCTCATACTAAAGTAGGATTAAAAGAAGTCAAATAAAATGCCCAAATATTAGCTGAAGTCAATGAGCAGGTATGCTGTGATCACCAAAATACTGCATGAATATCAAAAGAGGAAGGTGTAAGCATCATATCCGGTACCTGAAGGGGCCTACAAGAAAGCTGGGGAGGGACTTCTTAGAAGGACATGGAGTGATAGGACAAGGGGGAATGGTTTTAAATTGTAAGGGGGTAGATTTAGATTGGCTATTGAGAAGAAATTCTTCACTCTGAGGGTGAAGAGGCCCTGGCACAGGTTGCCCAGGGAAGCGGTGGCTGCCTCCTCCCTGGAGGTGTTCAAGGCTGGGTTGTATAGGGCCTTGAGCAGCCTGGTCTAGTGAGAGGTGTCCCTGCCCATGGCAGGGGGCTGGAATTTGATGGTCCCTTCCAACCCAAACCATTCTATGATTCTATGATTCTATATTAACATTCTGAGGATAACTCTTACATTTATCTTCTTCAACATAAGCTCTTTGTAACAGCTTTTTGTCTTTATTTTGCATTTACCAGGGATGGGGAAACGTGTAAAAGCTGGAGACTTGCTGTTGTTCATTAGAAGGATCGTGCTCAGTGCCTCTCCGAGGCGTTTATGCAGGAGGTCTCTCCTCTGCTCACAGCATTCACACACCCTGTCTTGGACAATCAAATCCTCTTCTAAAACTGCCTTGGTAGATGGCATTAATACATTCAAACTTCAACAGAAACACTGTCAAATGGGTTGCTGTTGAAAGGTTACACTTGGACTTTGAACAGTAACGGAAAAATTTACAGTTTCAGTTATTAGTCCCTACAAGAGAAGACTTTTGCCACAAGACATGGTAAATTCTTGGTTTATACAGCACAAGGAATGTATTGAATGTGACACTGCTGCACTTTCAGTTCATTTCCCATTTCCTGAGATCGCTCAGCTTTAAGCCCCCCCAACCATGACTTTAACAAACAGGTGGACTTTTGGGGGCTTTTTTTGTTTTGAGATTTGCTTTGTTTCTGGAGACCTCTCAAGAAAAGCAGTACACCCTCAGCAGGGCAAGTCTTTCTCCATTAGGCCTGCCTGGGTGGACATGAACTTCGATGACTTTTGCAACCTTGATTTTCATTCCTGTCTTTTAAGAGAGTAACAACAGCCATTTGGTAGATTTTATAGTTAATCTGTAATTACCAGGGAATATTTGCAGTTAGATTGGTTGGGTTTTTTTCCAGTAGTCACAATGAAAATTTCTCAACAACTTTTTGAAAGTCAAGAATTTGATTAATGAAAACTTTTGATATGAAACAAGCAGATCAAAGAGAAACCCCTTATCTCAGAAGGCTTCCTATTGCAGGAACTAGAAAGTCTTCTCAGAGCTTTTTAAAGCAAGGAATCTACAAAATTCTCCATAAAATAAATCCCAAATCGTTATCATTTAGTGAAAGTGTACCTCCATTTGTGTTTACCCAGGTTGTCTCTGAGAACCAGGAGTACGACAGACGTGCAAGCTGGACACAAAAACAACTCAATACCTTCCCGCTGTGAGAGTGATTAGACATGAAGTGGAGTCACACAGTCACTTGTAATCCTTCACAGTGCTCAGGCACTTGGAAACTGAATTACTTCAAGTTTCTCCACTTTCAGACATGAACAGGCTCTAACTCGTACAAGGCTAATTGTGTAAAAAGTCTGGTGCAGTAACTAAAGTTATTTCATCAAATTCTTCCGAGATCACTCAGCAACAATAAACCTTCTTCCCCTCTCCAACTAAGGGTGTTCTGAATCTAAGAAGTGAAGCAAAAATGGGGAAAGATTGGTTTTGACCAAAACCTCACCAAAAATATTGTGTGCAAAAAGAATGCATACAATGTTTAAATAGTCAATACTATTGAGATGAACAGGCTTCACAAGACTGAAAATTCATATAGCTATAGTTAGGTATAAAAGAACATGCCAGAGAGAGTCCAGCAAAGGACCACAAAAATAATAAAGGGCCTGGAGGAGACCTTGAGGTAATTGGCATTGCTTAGTCCAGAGAAGAAAAGAACCAGGGGAGGGGGAATTTTAGCAATGCATGCCTAATACTTCCTGGTCAGGGGAATTATGATGGAGTTGGATTCTTCTCAGTGGCATCCAGTAGCAGGAGAGGAGGCAACAGGCACAAATGGAGATACATGAAAGTTTTATTAAATCTGAGAAATAATCTTCTGAGAGTGCCCAGGCACTGGAATTGGAAGCTTCCATCATGGAGAGGTCCTCAAGAGTCAACCCAACAAAACCCAGAGCAACCTGCTCCTCTGGACCCTGATTTGGCAAACTGATTTCCAGAGGTGTCTTCCACACCCATCTGTTTCTGTTTGAATGACTTTGACAAACAGAATGCAGACACTCCTTCACCTATTTTAATTAAGGTTGGTTTTGTGTTGGGATGCTTTGCTTTGGGGTATTTTCCTATTTCTACAGGAATTTTGCAGCTATTTTACCTTTCCCAGCTTACAACTGTTTGAGAGTAATGTAACTTTTCAGGGTGTTTATAACCAAAGAATTTAATTCTCAGGTCATTATAAAACACAATGATATCAAATCACTGAGCTTATTTAATTCTTGTTCGATTCTCAAATCTATCTTGTAAGCATGGATGCTAATTTTTATTCCTGGTTTTATCATATCATTTGCCTGAAGAACTTAGCTGCTTACATCACTTCCCCTTTCCTTTAACAATCATGGTTTTCTTACCAGTGTGATTTTAGCTAAGACATTTCCAGTACTTAAAATGCCTTATTTTGGGCGAAAGAAACTTTCTCTGGTGGTATTTTCATCATCCTCAAGTTGCACATATGTGCTCCTAGTCCAACTTCAAGCAACCTAAGTTTTTATAAAGTAATATTCTCTGAAACACCTAAGGCTTATACTCAGTTTCATACAAAAACTGTTCTCATCAGCTGAAGCAATCCTCATTTCCTAACCCCAGAAAACAAAACAGCCTTACAGTTGGTGTCCTCTTTGTGTCCATACCAGTTTGCATGCTGGTCCAACACAGGCAAGGACACTACATTTATAACTGTTAACTCTATCAATGAAAAAACTTACTCAGAATAAAATATTTCTAAGCTTCTGAGTTTAATTTCCGAAAGAACCGAGAGTTCCTTGTCAAACAGTCTGCACCTACACCTCTAGAACTTACAGTGTGGTTTCAACAAAATTCAACAAAGTTACATGTCTCAAACAGTTACATCCCTACAAGATCCATTGGAATTGACAGCTGGGTGGTGGGGAGAATCATAGAATCCCACACTGGCTTGGGTTGCAAAGGGCCTCAAAGCCCATCCAGTCCCAACCCCCTGTCAAGGGCAGGGGCACCCTCTACTATCCCAGGTGCCCAAAGCCCCATCCAACCTGGCCTTGAACCCTGCCAGGGATCCAAGGGCAGCCCCAGCTTCTCTGGGCACCCTGTGCTAGGGTCTCACAGAATCACAGAATCTTAGGGGTTGGAAGGGACCTCAAGAGATCATCGGGTCCAACCCCCCTGCCAAAGCAGCTCCCTATCTCATATTACATAGATAGGCGTCCAGACGAGTCTTGAATAGCTCCAGAGAAGGAGACTCCACCACCTCCCTGGGCAGCCTATTCCAGTAATTTCCTCCTAAGCCAAAATTTGTGTGCCCACCACCAGAAGAACTTTCTGACAACACATGGAAGTCATCTCCTGCCTTTGGCCTGCCATTTTGCAAAACAATTGCTGAAAAGAGTAATTGCTAATATGTGTGCTAGACATGCAGCTTAGTCTTGAAGAGCAACCAGACAAAATAAAATCACTCTATATCAAATAACACCCTAAATAATGTGTGACCCCTCTGAATGCACCACCAAACACATTTGCAAGGAACTCTAAATGGTAAGAAAAAAACCTACTTTAGCATTTGTTCTACACCTAACTCCAACTATACCCTGAATTACACCAATAATAGTTTCTAAATATATGATCTGCAAGGAATAAACTTTGCCATGTTTCCTTAAAGTCACCGTTCTCCATCACAGGAAAATACTTCTGAAATACCTCAAACAGGCTCATTTAATTGAATTTGGGCACCCAAAATGTTAAAATGCTATAATGGGCATTGTGCTTGTTGCTTTAAATATTTATTCCTGTCAGAACTACAAATAACCTGTCAAGTTAGTATAATTTTAACTTCTCAGGTATTTATATATATATATACACACACACACATATATATATACACTATATACCATATATGAAATATACATATAATATGTATAATATATATTATATATCTATTATATATATAAAAATTATGGTTAACATACTTATGGTTAACATTATGGTTAACATACATTACAGGGTGCAGGATATTCAGGGCAATGCATGCAGGTGTACTTGTACTGCTGGACTGTACCAAGGCAAATTTAAAATCTAGACTTTAAGCCCCCATCTGAACTCTAAGACTGGGTCACGGCGATACCACGAACCGATGACTTCTTCATGATGGCTACACATTTTGCCAGGCTGGTTTGCTTGTCACCGGCTCGTGTCTCAGTTCAGGCTGAAGCTTCATGAGCTACTTTCAGACAACATCAATTGACACGGCCATCTCCACTCTGGCAATTGTTCTGCTGATTACTGCCACGTGTCTTCTGCTGGGATGGAGACGCAGAAAAAACCAAATCACAGACCCCATCCATCTCTAAGTAACTATTTTCCCCTGCCCAGGTCTGAAAGGGGGCAAGGGGAGGCAGGTGGGGTTCACATCCACCTAAATCAGCTTAAACCACAGGAAGATCAGATTTGGAGCCTGGCACACACTCCTAGCAAGGCAGTCAATTCAACCAGCACACCTCTGAACCTCTCATATTTGTAACGCTGATGTACAAATGCAAAGTAGCTGTGAACTGTTCAGATTAGGACAGGTTGAAAACACAGAGTTAGAAATGTACTTGAAATGTAACGTTGTGAATGCAAACCCCAGAAACGCTTGCACCTCTAAATATTGAATCCATATGCAAGCTGAAATTTAAATCTGGTGCTTTATCCTACAAGAGCATTACAAATGTAGTAAATACTAAAATAACAATAAATTTTCTTAGTAGTCGGTGCAGATGTCTCATATTAGACTTCTGAACACAACTCTCCAGCTTATGTTACGGATATTATCCCAGATTTCATCTCCACCATGAGGATTTCTGCTTGCCTCTTTTTCTTCCAGAGTTCACAGTCACCAAAGAATTACAAGGCCTGATACTACCTCAGTATCCAGAAAGGAACTGAAAGAGATAGTTGTCTTTAAGTGTTGAAATAATTTCTTTGGTGCAAAGTAGATGTATTAAAAAATACTCCAAGTATAATATACTGTGCAACGCAGCATCATGAAAGCCACTGCAATCATCTGTACTAGTGAAAATCCTGAACAGCATCAGAACATGATGAAATTCTACTAGGGACTAAATACCAGTGAAGGCAGAAGTTTCAAGGAGAAGAAAGACATTACCTATTTTGTTAATTCAGAAATAAACAGTAGGGTTTCCCCACTGCTGAAACCACTTAGCTACTACTTCAAGCAGTAATTTAGTAATTAGAGTAAGGTAGATGGACAAATTTTAAATTACTAAAAATTCTAGCATGCTCAGTCTTACTCTTAAGCTAGTTAGAAGTAAGTAAGCCTTACTGTGAGTTAGTAAGCCCGTAGCTGCCCTCTCTGTTCCTGTAGGGCTGGAAGGAGCAGAAGCCAATATTGCAACCGAGTGAAATACACATTAAAGAATGTGCTCAAAAATGGTAGATTTTTTTCCTTTAAAATGCTGATTGGCATACACCTACTACAAACGTTTTCTATATATTTACATATAGAATGGTATTTCAGGTTTTACTAATTGAAGTAAAATATTTAAAATTCATTCTAATTATGTTTATGCAGAAATCCTGGCACCTTGCAGATGATGTAATTTACATCAGTATTTCTGCACGTCTCCTCTGCTATGGCAGTTGTCAGTAACACCGTGAACTACATGTGTGTCTGTGCAAGTAAGAGCCCCTTGAGAACCCGAGGAGGGGGAATGAGAACCCCTACTCACATTTCCCAAGAGAGAAGCCTCTGCAACATACAGCTGACAATAGCTGTCATCGAAAGACAGAGCTAACTCCACACAGGAATGAGGGCTCTCAACAATTAACATTTGATGTGAGCATGCTATGAGGAGACATATAATCAGGTTTATTTCGAAGAGGGTGAAAGTAGAGATTATCTGCTGAATGAAGGACTTCATGCTGCGATGGAATGACTTTTCAGTGAAGTCTCTTGAGAAGCCATAGATACTTCTGTGTCACGAGAAAGGAAGGACTTAGGAGGTTGAAAAAGAAGGTCTTGCCACAGGTGTCTGCTCCATCCCAGACATGGAACAGGCTGCCCAGGAAGGGGGTTGAGTCACCATCCCTGGATGTGTTTAAAAAAAGGGTAGATGAGGTACTTAGGGATATGGTTTAGCACAGGACTGGAATGGTTGGACCTGATGATCTTAAAGGTCTTTTCCAGCCTTCTGATTCTGTGATCCCGTTGCTGGAGGTTACCTTTTATTCAGCTTTGCCTTGTGGCAGGGAAGTGGCTTGCACATCCTCCTCACTGCAGCCAGGTAAAGGGGGTCACAGTGTGAGAGCTGTGCAACACAGAGCAGCTCTTGTGCTGCAAAGACCCCCCAGTTTGGTCCTTTCAACTATCTCCTGCACTAAGACTGGGTGGAAAGAGGAGGCATGAAGCAGAAGCTAGGGGAAGCACTATTTGAAACCATTCCAGTAAGAGTCATGGTGCCTTTCCCTACGTTTTTGTTAAGCTGTAAGAGTCTGAGACCTAACAAAGAGAAGTTGACAACTGAGATGGAAATCAGTGGAAATATACCAGTGATTTACTGAAATAATTATTAATATAGTTCACTTATTATACAGCAAAGGCTCCCACAGCAGGCAACACAACAGGTCTTTTTATTCCATTACAGAACTTCATTACCACTTCATTCCTCAGTAAGTTTGCAGATAACAACTTGTGTGGGAGTGTGGACCTGCTGGAAGGCAGGAAGGCTCTGCAGAGAGACCTGGACAGGCTGGATTGAAGGGCAGAATCCAACTTTATGGGGTTATAAGGCCAAGTGATGGGTCTTGCACTTTGATCACAATAACCCAAGACAGTGTTACAGGCTTGGGGCAGAGTGGCTGGAGAGCTCACTGGAGGAGAAGGACCTGGGGGTGTTGGCTGACAGTGGCTGAACATAAGCCAGCAGTGTGCCAGGGTGGCCAAGAAGGCCAACAGCATCCTGGCTTGTATCAGGAACAGTGTAACCAATGGAAGTGATAGTTCTGTTATACTCAGCCCTGGTGAGGCCACATCTTGAGTCCTGTGTCCAGTTTTGGGCCCCTCACTACAGGAGGGATGTTGAGATTCTGAAGTATGTCCAGAGGTGGGTGGACGAAGCTGGTGAAGGGTCTGGAGCACAAGTCCTCTGAGGAACGTCTGAAGGAGCTGGGGCTTTTAGTCTTGAGAAAAGGAGGCTGAGGGGAGACATCACTCTCTACAACTACCTGCAAGGCGGTTGCTGAGATGTTGGGGTTGGTCTCTTCTCTCAGGTGACAAGCGATAGGACGAGAGGGAATGGCTGAAAATTACACCAGGGGAGATTTAGGTTGGATATCAGGAAGAATTTCTTTACTGGAAGGGTTGTCAGGCATTGGAACAGGCTGCCCAGGGAGGTGGTGGAGTCACCATCCCTGGAGGGATTTAAAAGGTGTGTAAATGAAGTGCTTAAGGACATGGCCTAGAAGTGGACTAGGCAGGGTTAGGCTGTGGTTGGACTCGATGATCTTAAAGGTCTCTTCCAACCTAAATGATTCTATGATTCTGTGACTAGGATAAACTCTTCCCATTATATCACACTCCTTTTCGTCCTGGCAGTTTTAAAATTGCCTTGTTTGTTTTATCCACTATCATTTGAATGTTAGTGGATCTGTGACCCACTTCTTGCCCTGTAAGTTACAGATTCAGAACACTAAAGCCTTGGCACTAGCTGGGAATACTGCAGAGAAGCCAGATCCATTTTCATTCCTTCTGCTACTGTTACTCCTACAGAAAAAATAATATGATACAAATATAATATTTCAAAAGACAAGGTCAGTATAAGATTGTGCACTTCATTACTGTTTAAATATTCTCTTAGCTGTTTAAAAGCTGGAACAGATGTTTGTTCATGCCTAGAGGCATTACTTTGTTGCACCACCACCAACACAATATCCCAATTCTCAATGTACAGAATAGGACACTTCCAAATTGGTACATAGCAACACAGCTACAATCACCACCACTGCATTAACATTATGTCACTGCCCTGTTCTGCTCTGCACCTTCTCAGTTGCTCCACACCTCCCCGTCCCTCAGAGGGGAAGGGACACACTGTCATCTACCTGGTCTATACCAAATTCCCCCAGCCTGTTTTCTGCAGATTGTTCAAAAGTACAACCGTACTTGATAGTACTATGATTTATTTCTTTTTTACTTTTATAAAATAGATTCAAATAATCCCACAACTGTATATACAACAGCCCAAAGAAAGAACTGTAACCCTGTTAAACAGTTCAGAGTTGGACTTGATGGTCCTTACAAGTCCCTTCCAACTCAGGATATTCTATGGTTCTGTGATATAGCTAGCTATGAGTTGGCTGTCACAATCTAAACTAAGTCATTTGCAAAAAATATTTCCATTTAGAAAAAATTAATTGTTACTGTGGAAATTAATTTTCCAGAATAGCTATGTAATCCATTGTGTAACTACAGACAGCACCCGCTTCCAGCACTACGGTGTTGCACCCCAAGAATTATCTCCTGGGAATATCAAAAATCTATTATGGGGAGATGAGTTGCATTTAGAACTGCCCATAGAATCAATCATGCAGCTAAATTTTATGACATCTTGGACATTATTGCAGTGTCTCAAGGGTCAGTACATGGTTGTTTCAAATCTCTGGACACCTCTCAGGAACCCATCCAAAAAATTTGTTTCTTATGGTGTCTCATAGCCAGTTCCCAAATTAATTAATTCATTAATTAGATGTTTATCATAATATATTATATAGTAATTATTTAAAATGTTATTATTTTAGTCCACCAGAAGTGGACAAAATGTAGCCATGGACCTGCAGTCTTAGTAAAATCAATGTCTTTGTCAGAAAGTAGTGCCTGGTATCATTCTGTTTCTCCTAATGATCTCTCTTACACTCTGAGCAATGTGTTTTTCATGAAGTTAACAAGTGCCCTATGCAAACATTTATGTATTTTCTCTGGTGAGCTATAGAGGCTGTGCAAAGAAAGGGAGATTTCAGAGAAGACAGATTTTTCTCTTCTTTACAACCAAATGCACAGTCCCATTAGAACTAAAGGTGTCCTGGTAAGCGAGGCCATGTCTTGCAGGAACGCCAACAACGAGGTGTGCTGTATCTCCACATCTAGTTTCTGATGGGTAAAGTACTAGCAAGACTTCCAAGAAGCCAGAATCCTAAAAAGAGGATACTGCACACACCTCCTGATGGCATTGTGGGTGCCTAACAGATTTCCTTACAGCACGTCCGACATCCTCACTTTAACCATTAGAGCATGTAGCACAACACAGTGTGAGTTGCTTTTCTAATATGCAGGTCCTACATTTCAATACAGCATGTGACAATTGTCCTGTGAGAACTTACATCTGAAAAATGCCTTACTCTACTAAAAACTTACAAAAAGTTATAGGAAGAATGTATTTTTGTTTGTTGATGGAAAATAAGTTATAAAATTCTAAGGGCTTATCTAGAAACATGATTTTAACTCAAGGAGAAAAATAATGGTTAAACACTTTCATTAATGAAACATCTGCATTTAATCCAGCTGAGTCTTCTTCTAGGAAACATCATCAATTAAATTATTACCTGTAAAATTAATGTTATAGATTTAAATCTTCAAAAACTTCATACTTTCTCAAGTGCTGAGATATCTCATTTTCCCCCATGACATTTAAGTAATTCTCAGCACTGAATTTGTCCTTCATGTTCCAGAGCCCACTTCACCTTAGCTTGCCCAGTGAGCCACAAGTATTGACATCTGAAAAGCTCTTTGGTTTGGTCAACAGCAAAGGATGAACAACCTCTTGTCAAGCAAGTCAAGAAGTCTCTAAAGAGCCTTCTCTGCGAGAAGGAGGAAACTGGAGGAGCACACACCGTGAAATCACTCAATGCACTGAAGGGTGCAAAATGACTTAACATGGACATCTTCAGATACAGCACCAAAAGCTCAATTTCTTCATGCTTTCTAGGGCACATTCACTGTCCGTTTGAAGCGTCTCATCAATTACTGCACTGAAGCACAAAGACACTGAGCTTGATCTAGCAAAGATTACAGGGCTGGCTCCACACATCATTCTTTCTGAGAAACAGAATTTAGTTCTGTATCCTCTGCATCTACAGCTCACAAACGCTGCATAAGACCCAATGATTTGGTTATGTCCAGCAGTTAAATGCCTTTTTGATGACATGTGCTCTCAAAGCAGCACAGGCAAAGGTGAAATGCAGCCATAGCTGAGTGTGAAGGATTTGCTCCATTAAACTCACTCAGGTTTTCCAAATGGCCACTGAGGAATTCAGAGCTTCACAAAGCAAGGTGTGCAAACAGATGAACTGCCACTAATAGGTCAAGAGAGGTCCTTAGTAGGTCAAGAGAGGTGCTTCTCCCCCTCTACTGTGCCCTGGTGAGACCAACCCTGGAATCTTGTGTCCAGTCCTGGGCCCCTTAGTTCAACAAGGACACAGAATTCTTTGAAAGAGTGCAGTGCAGGGCCACCAAGATGATTAAGGGAGTGGAACACCTTCCTTATGAGGACAGGCTGAAGGAACTGGGCCTCTTTAGCTTGGAGAAGAGGAGACTGAGGGGTGACCTTATTAATCTTTCTAAATATGTAAAGGGCCAGAGTCAGGAGGATGGAGCCAGGGTCTTCTCAGTGATGGCCAGCAATAGGACAAGGGACAATGAGTGCAAGCTGGAGCAGAGGAAGTTCCACATGGACATAAGGAGGAACTTTTTCACTGTGAGGGTGACAGAACCCTGGGACAGGCTGCCCAGAGAGGTTGTGGAGTCTCCTTCCCTGGAGATTTTCAAAACCTGCCTGGATGTGTTCCTGTGTGATTTAGTCTGGGTGATCCTGCTCTGGCAGCGGGGTGGGACTAGATGATCTTTCAAGGTCCCTTCCCAACCCTAACATTCTGTGATTCTGTGACGTAAGGTGGCATTTATAATGGCATTATGCTGAGAAAACATATGAGGACAATGACTGTAATATAAACAAAACCAGTCAAACATCCTTGTGTACAGGGATGACAAGTTTAAACCACCTTTTCATCTCTCAGCTACTCTTAGAAAGGTGGGGACAGCCCCCACTCCATCAAAATACGTCATTTTGATGTCAGTTGACTTCAACAGCATAAACAAGCTACAGGAAGATAAAATGGCAATGCAACAAAGCTAGAATCCTCTCTTCCCAACCCTAAGTTTCTTTCCCAACCGTAAGCCTTCCCATGCCCCACTGAAGTAAAAGAATTGTTTATTTTTAGGTACAGCTCAGATTTACCATTTTAATATCATTAACACTGAAAACAAGAAGTGAACATAATGTCACAGGTCACTCTGCTATTGTATCAGTGGATTAACAAATTGAAGTCCAGGAAAGCTTAAACTCAAGGTAAAATTTCTTTCCTGCAAATCGCAGCATTGAAATTAAACTGCTCTTAGTTTAAATCCTATTATTACTCTTTTTTAAAAAGTCAGCAGTTTTGGTATAATTACATTTCTGCCCTGTTTCCTCAACAGTCTCAAGAGACTTTCCTGTAAAACAGCTAAAGTGCACATCCTAGTCTGTAAAATGCCAGGGTGTGTAATAAAAGGGTATATATATACATCACAGAAGACGTGATCTTTTGAGGTCCCTTCCAACTCCTTCGTTGTTCCAACTCTTCATTCTGTGATTCTATCCCTGTTACAAATATTATTAAACTACTTCTTAGCATCAGCTGGTGGAGACAAAAATCCTCCACACCATGCAGATTACCTGCATGCATGCACTTCTTTCTACAGTCACCTCTTCTTTTTGGAACCCAGAAGAAAATACTCGGTATTCCCTCTATGGACTCTTGCAGTCATTAATGACTAAAATTATCCCCCAGCTTGACCAATTTTCTTTCACACTACCCAGGTTCAAGTGGTGGTTAAAGAGAAACAGCTTTGTTAACCTACACCCACCAAAAATAGTCAAATAAAGTATGTGCAAAACATGCTAATCAGAGAGAGGAGATCCCCAAGCACATTCCTTTTCCAGAAAGTTTTCTAACAATGGAAAATGCAAGGAGTTGGGGGCCCAAGAATATTCAGGGATTCATATCTGAACCTAAAGACAAACCAAACGATGTGCAGCATCCTCGCAGGCTGCTCGCAGATCACCGGCATCTGAACTAAACACAGGAAACAGGAAGCACTGCGTGACCCCCTGTATTTGTCATTCTTTGCACTGTTGTCACTGTCTGCAAGGTACGGTTGACCTCATATGGACCTGAATGTTCATGGACCGCGGGGAATCATCACAAAAGCGAAACCAAGGGAGACAAAAGCAGGCAGCACATGGCCCAGTACAGGGAACGCTGAGGCGTAGGGATCAGGTTACACACATTGGAGCAAGTATACACCAGTGTAACCACAGACCCAGAGGTTCAGGTATCGGATGACAGAAAAAATCCATGTAGGAATACAATGCCATTATACACAGAGTTTTACTCTGAACAATGCTTTAACAGATTGGTCATGTTACAGATATTGGGCTGAAAGTTTGATTTTTTTGGTGAAGAAAAATGAACTATTGGGTCCCTTTTTAAAAAATACTTTGAAAAGATACATGTATTTTGACACACAATTAAAATGATCTTATGAAATAATAACATAAAAATCATCTGCATTAGCAACATCAGTTGTTTTAATTGTGAAATTGCTTATTAGGCAACAAGGCTGGTGAAGGTTCTGGAGAACAAATCATATGAGGAGTGGCTGAGGAATCAGGGTGTTTAGCCTGGAGAAGAGGAGGCTGAGGGGAGACCTTATCACTGCCTACAACTACCTGACAAGAGGTTGTAGAGAGGTGACCTATGGTCTCTTCAGCCAGGTGACAAGAGATAGGACAAGGGGAAATGGCAAAAAGCTGCTCCAGGGCAGGTTCAGATCAGATATTTTGAAACAAATTTTCACTGAAAGAGTTGTCAGGCACTGGAACAGGCTGCCCAGGCACGGGGTTGAGTCACCATCCATTTAAAAAAAGGGTAGATGAGGTGCTCAGGGATATGGTTTAGCATAGGACAGGAACGGTTGGACTTGATGATCTTAAAGGTCTTTTCAAACCTTGTGATTCTGTAATACTGACATTCTGTAATTATAGCCCCCTGTGAGAACAAAAGAAATTTTCAAAGCAGCTCAATGTACTGTTAAGAGGAGCACATAAGACTTGGGTATATTCTCTCTCGTGAAAAGATACTGTCAGTACAGACACAAAGGGATTCATGTGAAGAGAAGGCAGCAAGTAAAAGCACCAGCCATAAACCTTTAGAGGGGGTTTGGAAAACGACTTCCTTCCCAGCAGCAGAAAGTACTCTGCTACCGATGAGCACATCCAACTTCTGTGGTGATTAGGGCTTGAGCATTCAAAAGAAAAATGTCTAGTCTTTACTGTTGCAAAGATACTTAAATGTAAACCAAGGGGAAAATAAAACGCTAGTGTTTCAGTTCATAAGCTTGTGTCATAGAGATCTTTTCTCCTCTCACACTTTAGGTGGCTTTAAAATGCGCCAGGGAAGACTTGGGTCAGGTGTCAGGAAGAATTTCTTTACTGGAAGGGTTGTCAGGCATTGGAACAGGCTCTCCTGGGAGGCGGTGGAGTCACCATCCCTGGAGGGATTTAAAAGGTGTGTAGATGAAGAGCTTAAGGACATGGTCTAGAGGTGGACTAGGCAGGGTTAGGTTGTGGTTGGGCTCAATGACCTTAAGGGTGTCCTCCAACCGAGGTGATTCTATGATTCTATGTGCACCCATGTACTATATTAGGATGCTGGGATTTTTTTCTGAACATCAGAACACCACATCCTTGAGGAAACTGGTATCTTCAGACCAACCACTGTCATTTTCTGTTCCAACTGGACTAATGACAAAGCCCTCAAGTAGTAGACAGCCTGTTTCTGGAGCACCAGGTGAGTTCAGAGCCCACCTGAGGTCAGCCCTTCACACAACTCACTGCGGCTGCTGCATTCACCAATACTGCTGTGTCCCAGTATAATCCAGTTGCTTCTGTTCTAGGGACAGCACAACTTGGACAGAAGTCTGTTCACCAGGAGATAAGTTAATCAATAGTAACTATTCTGATTCAGAGTTCTCCCTACATTAAATAAGGGCTTTTTCCACATCTACTCACCCAGGACTTTTTTTTTTTTCAACAGGAATATTACCTCCTCACTTTTCTACACCCCACCTCCTTATCACTTGCCATAAATCAAACTCCATTGCAGAATTAGGCTATTCAGCCCCTGGAAAAGGTGAAATAATCAGGGGTCTTTCCACATTCCTTCTGAAATAACTGAGCAGAGCACAACCAGGAGCTATTCATCAGGCGAGATGGATCACAGAGAAATCAGCTAATAACAGCAGAGCCCTTGTAATATATAAAGCACTGAAGGAGGCAACAGCAAAAGGTTGACAAGGAGACAGAAAAAGAGATCAGTTCTTCTGCAAATTAGAAAAGAGGGTGGTTTCAGTAGGGTTTGGCCTTTGTATAAAGTGGCTACTCCCCAGCCTGAGAGTGACAGGAAAGATGCATTTCCTGATGTGAAAGGGAAAAAGGAAATAATGATGAAGACATTGACAGGGACAGTATGGGAAAGTTCAACAAGTTACTTGAAGATAAAATGCCAGGAATCCAGGAAAGAAAACAAAAATATTAGAAGAGGGAAGCAATTTTAGTTTCTTTTATTTCATGTGTTAGAAAGTTAAGAGTAAAACTTTAAAGGGAAACATTGCACCCAGTAAAACTGATTTAAACCCTCTAAATTACAGTTCAGATGATCACAAAGGAACTGAAAAAAAAAAAAAGACCTGTTAGAGCCAAAGAAAATGTCTGAATGACTTATTTACAATTAAGCCAAACACAGGTTACCTGAGGAAGAATAATTCACTAGTATGACTTACAAAACAAAATGAAACAAAGCAGCAAGGACTGTTTGACCACTGTCCCACCCTCAGTGGAACTGGTCAGTTCTGGGCTAGTCATCAGTCTACTCAGAGATACTTAGGAATAATTAAGCCTGTCAGGACAAGGAAGAGGAATAAATTAGTACACCATTAAAAGTCCTTTTTAACCCTAATTACAAGCTGCCTTGCTTTTATGGAAGAAAAAGAGTCCCAAACACAAGCAAACCCCAAACCCCATGTGTTAGGGGCTTTCTGTGCCTGCCTTTGTGTTAAGAGCTTAAGTTTAAATTGCAAAAGTAAGAGACTGAAAGGACTCTTGCACAAGGTCCTTAGCTTGGTGTCCATGTACAAACAGCGTTACAACATCAAAGCGTTATCACGTTGCTTACGGAACTTCTGGCAATGTTTCATACTGTTTGGGGAACACCTACCTCACTACTGAGGCAATGAAAGGCCACTTCTAACACTGACCAATATTGTGGCACATTACCAAGGAAGAAACATAGATAAATCTATGGGGTTGGAGTCGATGATCTCTTGAGGTCCCTTCCAACCCCTAGCATTCTGTGATTCTGTGAATAAAAACAGTTTGGGTGGAAAAATCACAGCACATTGTAACTACTAGCATTCTTAAACTAAAAAACCAAACCCACAACTGAGACACACCACAACAGAATGAGGGCTTCATTCAAGCAGAATGAATGTAACAAGCCTATATGAAAGTGTGGTTGGACTCAATGATCTTAAAGGTCTCTTCCAACCTAAGTGATTCTATGATTCTATGAGTCTGACCTGAGGTCCCCATGCCTGTAAACAGCAACAAACCCAGTGCACAAACCAGCCATGATTACACAACTGAAAGTAATTTAAAAATTAAATACTTCTGAGTGTTAATTCTCTTATCATCTGGTTTGTTTTGAAAAAGCTTCTTCTACTGGACAACCCTGAGATAAAAATTAGGAGCCTACTCAGGTCTTACCTATAATTAATTACTGACTCGCTAGCAAAGGTTTCTTTATTCCAATTAAAATTATGTTTGAACTAGGAAAGTGTCAAGTGATAAAAAAACAGTCTTACACAACTAGATATATATTCTTGGCTATTTTGAAAGGCTGCCACTTTGCCAATCCTATAGGGAAACAAAAGATAAATGGATATATAAAATAAAACTCAAATCTTTTCCCCAAATATAGCATTATTTTAATCTGCTCGCTGGGTCACCTGAGTAGAAACTACTTTAAAATCACAGAAAACATGACAAATCAGGTCTTATCTTCAAAGGTGGTGGTGGGAAAACCCAAAGGAATTTCAACCCCCTGAGATATCAACAAAGAATTTAATTATGAAGTGATTTACTACAGTATTTTGATACTATAATCTGCCCACAACACAGGAATAGCTCAAGGAAAAATGCAAGCAACCATAGTTCGTTAGTACATCTTCAAGTGTTTAATACATAGCTTTTCAAATGTTTAATGTAATAACAGAATGACAGACTGGTTTGGACTGGAAGGGACCTCAAAGCCCACCTAGTCCCAACCCCCTGCCATGGACAGGGACCCCCTCCACTAGCCCAGGGTGCCCAAAGCTCCATCCAGCCTGGCCTTCAATCCTGCCAGGGATCCAGGGGCAGCCACAGCTTCTCTGGGCAACCTGTGTCAGGGCCTCAACACCCTCACAGGGAAGAATTTCTTCCTCATATCCAATTTAAATATTCTCTCCACCACTTTAGAGCGATTAACCCCTGTCCTATCACTCCCTTTCCTTGTCAACAGTCCCTCTCCAGTTTTCCTGTAGGCCTCCTTAGGGACGGGAAGACTGCTCCAAGGTCTCCCCAGAACCTTCTCTCCTCCAGGTGTTTGAGATTGCCCTGTCCCATGTGCAGGACCTTGCACTTGTCCCTGCTGAACTTTATGAGATTCACACAGTCCCACCTCTCAGGCCTGTCAAGGTCCTTCTGGACGGCATTCCTTCGCTCCAGCTTCACATCACTGGCGAACTTGCTGAGGGTGCACTTGATCCCACTTTCCATGTCTCCAACAAAGATGTTAAACCATGCTGGCCCCAACACAAAACCCTGAGGAATGGCACTCATCACTCATTTTCACTTGGACATCAAACTGCTACCCACAACTCTCTCAGTGCAACCATCCAGACAATTCTATATCCATTGAGTGGTCCATCCATCAAATCTATGTCTCTCCAATTTAGAGACAAGGATGGAGTGCCATCTTGTCAATGCTTTATGCAAGTCCAGGTAAGTGACATCTGTCACTCTTACCTTATCCACCAGCACTGTAACCCCATCATAGAAGGCCACCAAATTTGTCAGGCATGATTCGACATTAGTGAAGCTGTATTGGCTGCCACTAATCACCTCCTTATTTAACATGTGCCTAAGCATAGTTTCCAGAAGGATCTGCTCCATGATCTTGCCAGGCACAGAGGTGAGACTGACCAGCCTGTAGTTCCCCAGCTCTTCCTTCTTTCCTTTGTTAAAAATGGGGGTTATATTTCCCCTTTTCCTGTCAGTGAGAACTCCACCAGACTGGCACGACTTCTCAAATATGATGGAGAGTGGCTCATCCACTTCAACCACCAGTTCGGATTCATCTCATCAAGTCCTATGGATTTGTGCACCTTCAGGTTCCTTTGATGGTCTCTAACCTGATCTTCTCCTACAGTAGGTGGTTCTTCATCCTCCCAGTCCCTGCCTTTGCCTTCTGTGACTTGGGCAATCTGGTTAGAGCTCTTGCAGGTGAAGACGGAGGCAACAAATTCCTTGAGTACCTCAGCCTTCCCCGTATCATAAGTAACCAGGTGCCCTATGTCATTTGGACAAGGTCCACATTCTCCCTAGTTTTTTTTCTATCACTGATGTAGCTATAGAAGCTCTCCTTGTTGCCCCTGATGTCCCTGGCCTTAACTCTATCAGGGCTCTAGACTTCCTAACTTGCTCTCTGGCTGCTCCGACAATTTCTCCATTCCTCCCAGACTACCTGCCCTTGCTTCCACCCTCTGTAGAAAAGAACATCAAACAAAGAAACATGATTCTTTTTTAAGAAATCTTGAAGAAAATTCCTGAAGATACCCTGGGGGGATTAATACAGACACATCTGAACTGTCATCAATACTGGGAAAACACTGAATTTGGTATTCCAGCCATAAGAGCAGTTAAGTCTCACTTTAGCTCTTCTAAAATCCCTACTCATATCCAGTGCTGTGGGACTGGAGACATTTTAAGACCAGGAAGCACAGAAATTGTGTTGTAACTTACAGGCAACCTTTCCCATAGTCTTCTCCAGACCAGATGGTTAGATTACTCCCAAGATTCCTCCCTTCAACAGGCTGGCCCAGTCTTCCCAGTACCACCCAGCAGAGCCTGCACTCTTTCACCACATCTCTCTGCAAATAGCTATCACTTTGAGGGTAATACTTCAAAAGTACAAAACTGGTGGGCTGTTTCTACTCGTTACAAGAAAGACTTTGTCTTGGGGACACCTTAACAAAATCCTGTTAGAATATGAGAGAAAACAAGCAGGGGGAGGGGACAAGATGGAAGCACACACAGGATCCTGGGGCAACGTGCACTGAGCTGCCATCAGCCAGGGACAGGGGCTGCATGGCTGCAAGCCTCTGCCTGGCCACCTACCAAGAGGCACAGCAGAGCTTCTTCCCACCAAGGGGTACAACCGCACGTCTTGGCACAACCACCTGAAGCAACAAAAAAACACCCTGAGGCAAAACTTAACAATGCCTTATGGTATGGCCCACAGTGAAAAGAGGGGTCTCAACATGGCATTGCTGATGTGACAAGTGCTGGTACAGTGTGAGCAGCGTGTGTAATTTGGCTAGGAACACAGTGAGATGTCAGAATTCAACCAAAGCGGGGTTTACAGCCAGTGTTAGGTGGCTCGCCCAGGGCTTGCTGCAGGTCCCTCCTTGCCCTAGCAGCACAGATGTACACCCACTGCTGAGCCAGCCTATGGTCACCCTCTGGAGAGGACAGCAAGGAGAAGAACACTAGCCACCGCGCTGGCCGCTGCATGGTAACACCAAGTCATGACATCTTACATCATGTGGGCTCTTCCAGCCACTTGAAAAGGAATAAAATGAGATCCATTCTGAACCCTTTTCTCCAGCATCTCAAATTCCCCTGTTAACTTTCAAATGCACAAATCATCCCCCCTGCTTCAAATGTGAGCACAGCATGTGAAATGTCAAACAGCCATCACTTCTAATTCCAGTACCACTAACATAACATCCAAGTGTAATTTTGTTTGCAGTGACTGTCAGAAGAACCCTTTTCTTTAGCCAGTACGTCCATTGTTCAACAGCACTTTAACAGCTGTAGTAGTAAGACCTTGTATACATATGCTAGGGTAAAACTTACCCCAAAGACTTCTACCTGATTAAAATAAATCTCTCTATATAGTGTATTTTAGGGTAAACTGCCCTTTATTTTACATTGACTGATCAACTGCCATAGCCACCATCTGTGCAATGTTAGCAAGGTACTAATGAGTGATATTTTACAGTATCAAAGAATCACACAGAATCACAGAACACTAGGAGTTGGAAGAAACTTCGCAAGATCATCTAGTCCGACCCCGCTGCCAGAGCAGGATCACCCAGACTAAATCACACAGGAATGCATCCAGGCGGGTTTGAATGTCTCCAGAGAAGGAGACTCCACAAGCTCTCTGGGCAGCCTGTCTCAGGGCTCCATCACCCTCACAGTGAAAAAGTTCCTCCTCATAT
>VZTU01006215.1:31836-56089 GCA_013400835.1 Zapornia atra | reverse complement strand
CGTTCTATTCCCTCATCCAGGTCATCAGTGAATATACTGAATAGCACAGATCCCAGCACAGACCCCTGAGGGACTCCCCTAGATACAGGCCTCCAGCCAGACTCTGTCCCATTGGTCAAAACTCGCTGGCTTCTACCCTTCACCCAGCTCTCAATCCATCTCACTACTCGACCTTCCAGACCTCATTTCCTCAGTTTAGCCACAAGGATGCTGTGGGAGACGGTGTCAAATCCTTTACTGAGGTGAAGGTAGACCACATCGACTGCCCTACCATCATGTATCCACCTCGTTATAAAAGGCTATTAGGTTAGTCAAACATGACTTCCCCTTGGTAAAACCAAGTTGACTGCTCCTAAGCACCCTCCTTCATGTGCCTAGAGACAGCACCAAGGATAAGTCATTCCATCACCTTTCCAGGGATGGAAGTGAGGCTGACCAGTCCGTATAATGTAGTTAATCTCAAATAAAATGGCAGTTAATTCAGTTCCACCAAGCTGATAAATATAATTTACCACAAGAGTGTCTTTCTCTCTCTTGTATGCACCGTTCCATCACTTGTAACAACATTTCCTCTATTACTGTCATGTTCAAATAATTAAAACATTTTGTGAACTTCAATGCTAACTACCACTTCCAGAAACCAAGTATACTTCAACTGACATCATTTATATTGGGAGGCTAAGTTATGAAAAAATCAAACCCAAGACAGTTTCACAAGTGCAGTTAACTGTAGGGAGGACATGCTTTGTAAAACAGGCATGTACTGTCTCACTCTGAAATTATTTCTTGATAACCACTGCCAGTGGCAGTGCTGTGTATCAGCTGCTGCCACTTTCAAATGGGTCTTTTCTACCTGGGACGAAACAAGAGAATGAACTTTTAAGATCACGAGCAGCCACCAGGAATACGGGCACAGGTCTCACTCAACCTTCCCTTTACACATCATCACAACCATTCAAATAAAAAAGAACATGAAGGACACTTTCTTTGGGTCTGATAAACAGTCCCAGGGTTAGATGTGAATCACTCTGAAGATCTGAGTTTTAGCAACTTAAAAGAGATTTTTGCTTTAAAACAGAAGCTTTATTAAACATCTGTGCACACTTCCCAATGTCTGGAATTCCAAGTGCTTTTCTTATGACTGGAAAACTGTACTGCTCACGGTCTCCTGCGCACAGTCCTTGCAAAGTAAAACTCAGCTCAGGGCGTGGAGATGACACACAGATATCTTATTTGTCCACGTTCTCCTCGGGATATTACTCAAAGCCCAAGGAACTGCAACGAAGGCCGCAGGAGAGGAGCACATTGTGTACAGCAGACGTGTTTCCACATCTGCCTCTGTTCAGTGCTGTGCTGCACAGACTGTACAATGACACAGCTCCGAGCGAAGAACATTCAGAGAAGTAAATTAAAAATGACTGTTGAGCTCTTCTTACAACCAAGTTAACAGGGATTTACAATCCAACACATGCACGGGACTCAAAGTCCCTGTCTCAGGAACGTTGTGAAGAACACGATTCACCTCTACATGTATTACAAACACTTGAGTGATGTATGGAAGGAGGCAGAGATGCTGTTAGTGCTGTCCCAGTGAAACACCAGCCTCTTCCTTCCAACCTTCGGTGAAATTAAGGAAACACACAAAGTGAGATGATTCATCTGACGTCCCAACAGGATTATTACTCAATGGAGTTTGTAGAATGACATTTACAGGATAGCCTGAGCATTACCTTCTCACTGGATAGCTGCAAAGACCAGAGATGGCCAAGCCACTGGGACCCAGCTCCACTGGAACCTACAACTGCAGGAGCGACTTGGGTTATCAAGACCGCTGTCCTTTCACTGCACATAACCCCATTAATTAGTTCATGATAGCTACTGCAAAATAACTGGGGACACTTTGCCCTTATAGCAGAGATGGGAAGAACAGAAGTTTACTTTTCATGTTTACATGTATGACTCCGAAGCTGGACTCTTACCTATCCAAGCTTCATATGCAGATGTTAATGCTATACTTTCATAGCATCACAGATTGCATTAGGTTGGAAGGAACCTTTAAAGGCCATCTAGTCCAACCCCCCTGCAGTAAGCAGGTACATCTTCACTAGATCGGGTTGCTCAGAGCTTCCTCAAGCCTGACACTGAATGTCTCTAGGGACAAGGCTCCACCAACACTCTGGGCACCCTGTGCCAGTAATCTACCACCCTCATAGTGTAGAACTTCTTCCTACTGTCTAAGCTAAACCTATCCTGCTCTAGTTTAAAACCACTGCCCCTAATTCTATCACCTCTGCCCTGGCAAACAGTCCTTCCCCAGCTTTCCTGTAGCCCCCTCAGGCACTGGAAGTTGCTCTAAGGTCTCCCGGGAGCCTTCTCTTCTTCAGGCTGAACAAGCCCAATTCTCTCAGCCTGTCTTTGTAAGAGGTGCTCCAGCCCTTGAAGCATCCTCCGGACGCACTCCAAGAAGTCCACATCTTTCTTGTGTAGAGGGCTCCAGAGCTGGATGGAGTTTCTTCCAGCCTTTTCCCAAGTAAATTTCAGTAGGTAGCTGTTCAGAGCAGGATTCATCCCTCATTAAGTTCATGTGGTTCTTGACACGTGTTGCTGGTGTAACTGTAATTCAGGTCTCTATGTACATATGTCTTTCATTATTTCATCACGTGGTGGGTTTTACAAAAGACCTTCATCTCCTTCATGAAAGGAGGCGAGTTGAGATTGCAAAGCAAAGCGAACTTATTTGGGGGGCACCAGGCTCATTTTTTTTAGGAAATTTCAGCCTGAGTAGTTCAAAGTAAGAGTATATACAACTGAAAATAGGCTTAGAATGGGTCAGGCTCATAACTCTACTGACTTGTGGTGATGCAAGCCCATCTAAGGAATAGGTTATTGGAAATTACACTTATGCATTCAAAGAGAGACTTCAGTATCAGTTTTAAACTGCCTATTTGCTATCCAAAAATAACCTACTCCTCAAAGAGAAATACCCCACATATACCAAGGACTGTGAATATAAGCCAGGGTGGTAACTATTCCAGGAACAGTAAATACAAGGCTAAGTCATGCTCGCTCCAATGAGTCTGTCAGTGCCTGGATTTTAGAAAAGTAATAATACATTTATTTTTATTTTATTTTTATTAAAATAAAATATATTTTATTATTATTACACGCTTAAATTATCACTTCCTGTCTAGCGAAAAGTCACCTATTTCCTTAAATGCTGCTGAAATCAAGGGGACATAGTTAAACTCCCTCCCTACTGAGTAAAGCACTAGAGCATGTGCTAAACGTGCCTTTGGGAATCAGCGTCTCGTGCTGCACACCCTCAGAAATGTTTAGGCACATGTTGAGTTCTGTTACTGTGGATTTTTCCACTGATAAACACGGCCACGGCTCTTAGCACCACACGGCTTGAAGCACTACTGAGAAGGCAATTAGATCGAACGAATTACAACTGCAACATCACTTCTCTTAAATTAAAATCCTACAGAAGCGAATGAGAGGTTTATCTATATCAAGAGATAAGACTAAGGGAGTTGAAGCCCTAAGGGGAAAAATATACTAAAAAAAACCACCCAAAAAATATTGTCACAGCTGACAAAGTAAGTCAATTTTCTTTGCTCAATTTCCACTTTTTTTCAGAACTCACTGTGCTTCAACAGGGTATATAAATTGAGGAAAACACAGTATTTGTCTTTTTAATTCTGCAAAATTAATGAACAGCTTCCCCTTTCACTGCAATCAGGACCCCCATATAGGAAAATATAAGCCAATTGATGCCATATGTCCCTCTGAATTGTTATTCCAGATGTATTCCTTGGAGTCACAGAATTGAAGTTCCTGTTTCCTTTAAATAACACATTCCTAAAAACTCAAAATGAAGCAATTTTGAGTATAAAGTAGTTCGTTAACAGGATTCTTTTTTATAATATCCAGGTCCTTCGCCAGTTTTTCTCCTATAACCTGAATACAAAATATAGAAACAGTTCACCTATGATGTATTAAATTGCCAAGAAGCACACGTGCACTTAGCTTTAGCTCTCAGCCCAGGCTTTCGATGGCCACAATGGTGACCTTACACTTACACAGGCATTTCAGAACTAACTTGTCATTCCCATTAGCGCAGAACTTCACCCGTCCGGTGAAGTGGTTGGATTTGATCACACCGCTTGTTTTTAAGAAGCAGCAGAGCTCTGTGTTCTTTCCCTTTGCCTTTTGCCTATCACACAGAGAAAGAAATAACACAATTTTTGTGGGAATACTTGCCAAATGGAAGGTTAACGGTGTTAAGCGCTGCTAACAGAAAAGCCGAAACAGGGAAGGGTGTTTCAGCAAGCGCTTTCCCACATCACCCTGCCAACAACCTCAACCTCGTTGGGCCATTTTCTCTAAGGGCTAGAAGTAATTAAGTTTCATTGCTAAATCAGTCTTGAGGCTGTCTTGAGCAGAAAAATCATTTCTGCTTAATTGCGTGTGGCGATAGGGCGAGCACTCTGTTAGGCAGACCGCGGATACCCGTTTGTTTTTTTGCAGCTCTGCAGGATACTTAAAAATGAAAGGTCATTATTTTATCCAGGCAGTCAAGTGTATAACACATATTTCCTACAGAAAACAGTGCTACTCCAGAAAAGGCTCGTTATTTGAGTTTGGGGTCCATAGTTACATTAAATATTTTGAGGGTTGCTGAGCTTAAAAAGGTCTGTTTCTGAAACTCAGAAACAGCTAAACGGGGTATCTCTTCTGCCATAATAAATATATAAACACTTACTATTCCATATTGTTTTATCAATTATAGCACAAACATTTAAAAAACAAATATATGTAAAAGAACTAAATTAAACCACTCATCATTTTAAACATATGAAGTTACGTATACAATATATACATATAGACGCATAGCTACACGCACACACCAGAACACATGCGTATGGCCAGAGGAATGTTCTCCCTGACCTTAGGAAACTCTGCATACTGTTTGCTAATCAGAACCACATATTTTTCACCTGATTCCATCAACAAAGAATTAGTTTCCATAAAATTGTAACCGACAGGAACAGATCGGTTTCATGGTTCAGAGCAGGAG
Source organism: Zapornia atra (assembly GCA_013400835.1). Taxonomy (NCBI): domain Eukaryota; kingdom Metazoa; phylum Chordata; class Aves; order Gruiformes; family Rallidae; genus Zapornia; species Zapornia atra. Next base: position 51,009 of record VZTU01006215.1, on the reverse strand, counting down.
AATTGTTCCAGCAGTTCATTCGCACTAACATTCCTGCTGCCGGCAGACCTGCACCTATCGTACCCGTCTCACCCTAAGATACTCGTCAGGAAAAACGACATCAATCTTTCTGAGAAGATGGGATTTTAATATTCTAAAAATATTACAATAAGTTATTACAAGAAACCACTGCAGGTTTGTTGCACTACAGAACTTTATCAATACAAAGCTCAAATAACACCCACTATTTTGTGATCACACCTGGAATCTTGTGTCCGGTTCTGGGCCCCTCAGTTCAAGAAGGACATACAACTCCTTGAAAGAGTCCAGTGCAGGGCCACCAAGATGATTAAGGGAGTGGAATATCTTCCTTATGAGGAGAGGCTGAGGGAGCTGGGCCTCTTTAGCTTGGAGAAGAGGAGACTGAGGGGTGACCTTATTAATCTTTATAAATATGTAAAGGGCCAGAGTCAGGAGGATGGAGCCAGGGTCTTCTCAGTGATGGCCAGCAATAGGACAAGGGGCAACGGGTGCAAGCTGGAGCAGAGGAGGTTTCATGGGAACATAAGGAAAAACTTCACCGTGTGGGTGACAGAGCCCTGGGACAGGCTGCCCAGAGAGGTTGTGGAGTCTCCTTCTCTGAAGACATTCAAACCCTGCCTGGATGCATTCCAGTGTGATTTAGTCTAGGTGACCCTGCTCTGGCAGGGGGGTTGGACTAAATGAGCTTTTGAGGTCCCTTCCAACTCCTAATGTTCTGTGATTCTGTGGTTCATTTCTTGGAAATGATTGAATGTAAATAACATTTACCCTAAGCATAAATGATCAATCCTTCAAAGGAACTCTACATACAGTATAAGCAATGAGCTAGTCGATTTGCATATGTTTTTGCTGTAAAGTGTTAGAGAAATTGCAATGCCTTCATACATTGGCAACACTATTATTCCAACAACTTGAGTGAAACGACTTGCATGGAAACTGAAGATCAGTGGACTGAGTCCAGTCATACCTGTCCTCTACTAAACCATATCTCTAAGTACCTCATCTACCCGACGGTGACTCAACCCCCTCCCTGGGCAGCCTGTTCCAGGCCCTGACAACTCTTTCAGTGAAAATTTTTTTCCTAACATCTAATCTGACCCTGCCCTGGTGCAGCTTTGTGCCATTTCCCCTTGTCCTATCTCCTGTCACCTGGCTGAAGAGACCATCTCCTACCTCTCTACAACCTCCCTTCAGGTAATTGTAGGTGGTGATAAGGTCTCCCCTCAGCCTCCTCTTCTTCAGACTAAACAACCCCAGATCCCTCAGCTGCTCCTCATAAGATTTGCCCTCCAATTTCTACCTTAAATTTACACCAGACACGATTCCTACAGTGTATTCAATTTTCCCATGCCCTAACCAATTAATTCCACCACTTCACTTTCAAATTACTTGGAGCAGGTCAGTATTAAGGTTCATTATGTTATTTAGAAAGAAACAGAACATCGCCTGACAAACTGCACTCAACTTAGGTTTTGATACAGATTTACTTTCCTCTTCATGATTAAAAATTAATTAAAAACCTATAAACCACATAAAATGGATTATCCAGGGCAAGCTAGACAAATAACACCTCATGCACCCGAATACACAGCAAAAACATCACTTGCATGCTGTACACTGGAACACCTCAAAGGGAATCTGGTGGGTTTCCTCCCCAGGGATATTATCTCTTTCTCTCTAATCAAGCTTTAGTTTTCACTGCATTTAATCAGAAGAATTATTTACTTTTGACTTACTTCCAGATAATGTAGATAAGATATGCCTGTCTCCAGCAATTAAATTACCTTTGAACTGTTGTGACCTGCCAGAAGGATTTTCCAGATACCAGTACTATTTTTAAGTACTGCTGATACATATCCCAACCCAAAGCCTTAAGTAGGCAGGCTGTGAAACAGTTCTGTTCTTATGGGTATGTCTCACCCATTTGCTGCTCCTTTACAAGAAGCTGTAAAAGAGGCTCAAAGCTGCTTCCGAAAAAGATCTCACTAAACAGAAAGCGCTACCTACGGATGCCAATAGTTTAGAGGGTACTTTTTTTGGCTGTTTTTAATCACATTTCTTTTGAAAAAGCTGAACATCAAAAAATACAGATAGCAGGACAAGGTGGGTGGATTAAAGTTAAAGGAGGGAAAGTTTAGATTAGATATTAAGGGGAAGTTCTTTACAGAGAGATTGGTGAGGTGCTGGAACAGGCTGCCCAGAGAGGTGGTGGATGCCTCGTCCCTGGGGTGTTCAAGGCCAGGTTGGATGGGGCCCTGGGCAACCTTTTGTAGATCCAGGCCTGGAGGTTGAAGGTCCAGCCTGTGGCAGGGGGGTCCCTTCCAATCCACACCATTCTATGATGCTATGATTCTACACAAAGAGAGGAAAGGCTTCCCTTTAGCAGAAAAGGCAATCAGATCTGTCTGCAAGCAACTCCTTCCTTTCAGTTTTGGACATGCTTTTCAAATATAACAGGGCAATGATAAGACAAAATAATACTGAAACCTACTGGCACTTTGGATCTTACGCCTCATATTCAGAAAATACGTTTTTGTGTTATTAAATTGATACTGCTTTGCAACATATTAGATTTTTTTAAAAATACACATTTTTTTTCTGTGTACTGGTGGCTCTTAACCAGGAGGGGAAGAACCCACAGGATAAGATCCAAGAGACTGACAATCTGACTTTGAAAGCAGACAAAGCCCAGGAATGTTATGACATGACCTTACAAAAATTTATGTTTCACTGTACCAAACCAGATTTCTTTTATAATGTCATCCACAGTTTGCAAGGAAACTTCATCCTTCCAGTGAGAACAAACAAGGCTCATCTTGACCAACAGCGCTGCGTTTCAAACGTGTCCTTAGCTAAAGACAGAAGGCCTAAAAAGTAGAGAGCCTTCAGGACCGTCACTACAGCATCTCTACTGCTGGAAGAGTTATGTGAACATAAGAAAACATCTTTCCTCACATATTAACATGACAGTAACAAAGTATTCAAGAAAAAAGCATGGAAACCAGAGACGTTGGGGTAGCCTGTGAGGGCAGAACTTTTGAACCGCCCGATAATAAAGACATCTTTGTGATAGGAAGGCACAAGGGCGAGGGATCAGATGTCCGTGATCCCACTGCCGTTGGGATTGTGATGTGCCTGTAAGTGATTAGGCCCTGTATGCCCCCGAGCTGAAATTGCAGGAAACTCTGTGCCCACAGCAATTTTATTGAAATGAAAATTAATCTCAAGTGATTCCCCGTCCTTCTTCATAACCTAAAATGCTGTGGTGCACCAAGGCTTCCTGCAATCCCTGTATTACAAATTAAGCTGGCCAAAAACACAAGAGGAAACAGAACTGTGACAAACCTTAACATTTAAAAATCCAACATAGAATTTGGTATTTTCTAGAATAAGCCCCTTTATATGGAAAAGAGATCACTGTTTAACACAGCACTCTGCTCCTTGGCATCTTTACAGTACACAACTAAATTATGCCTGCGGTGCCATAAGAACTCTTCTGAATCGCTCCAATGGCAAGTGAAATCAGAAAGTCCATTCTCATGAAAAAAGCAATTGCCCCTGGATCCCTGGTAGGGTTCAAGGCCAGGTTGGATGGGGCTTTGGGCACCCTGGGCTAGTGGAAGCTGTCCCTATCCGTGGCAGGGAGTTGGAACTAGATGGGCTTTGAGGTCCCTTCCAACCCAAAGCATTCAGTGATTCTATCAAACGTATTCTATCCTCCTACCATGCATCCAATGATATCTCACAGGCACTGCTGCCAGCCCTTATTTCTCCTCCTGGCAGTCTCCTCTGGGGATGAGGTAACAAAGAGCAAAAGCTCAAGGGGATGCAGAACTGGGAAACATGAACAGTCAACTCTGAAGCACTAGCCTCCTCCTGTTCCTATTCCACCTGCTCAGCAGGCAGGCTAAAGTTGCTCATTTCCTCAACTCCATCAATGCTGCCACACCAACCTGACCCACAAAGAGAGCACCTCTGTCTGGAAGAGGCTGGACGGTGTGAGGAAAAGACAGCAACAGATCTTAGCCTGACGCATGAAGATCAGAAGCTGAAGCAGCAGCTGGAGAAACTCTCAGTGGTGTCAGGTCCAGGCACTTTGAACAAACAGCTCTCAGCTTTGTCTGTCACCGACTCTAAACATTCATGAAATGCATCCTGAGACTCCTGCACACAAGCGCAGCCATAGATCTGGTGTCATCACATCTGTTCATACAGTTTTTGGATCACGCGGGAACGAGCTAGAAATGCTAATACAAATTAATAAACTCCACAAGTTTAATGAGGCTCTGACTCCTGCTCTGCCCCCAGAACAAAGCATCAGATGGAAATAACTAATTAACGTGACAAACAACATATTCACTTCTCAAAATTAACTATGCTTCTGGGCTTGATTCCCTCCCACGGATGCTACTACAGCTCAATCCAACCAGGAGCAAGGGAATTGCTGAGAAGATTCTTCAGGAAAGATTACAGAATCACAGAATCATAGAATGCATTAGGTTGGAAGGGACCTTTAAAGGTCATCTAGTCCAACCCCCCTGCAGTAAGCAAGGACATCTTCACTAAATCAGGTCGCTCAGAGCCCCATCAAGTCTGACCTTAAATATCTCCAGGGAAACCTGCGCCAGTGATCCACCAACCACATAGTGAAGAACTTTTTCCTACTATCCAACCTAAATATCCCCTTTTCTAGTTTAAAAACATCACCCCTTGTTGTATTGTTCCTTGCTCTAGGAACAGTTCTTGCCCAGCTTTCTTATAGGCACCTTTCAGGTACTGTAAGACTGTTATAAGATCTTCCTGGAGCCTTCTCTTCTCCAAGCTGAATAAGCCCAACTCTCTCAGCCTGTCTTCACAGGAGAGGTGCTCAAGCCCTCTGATCATTTGTGTGGCCCTCCTCTGGATGCACTCCAACAGGTCCCTGTCCTTCTTGTGCTGAGGGCTCCAAAGCTGGACACGGTATTCCAGGTGAGGTCTCACCAGAGCAGAGCAGAGGGGCAGAATGCCCTCTCCATCTGCTGGCCACACTTCTCAGGATGCAGCTCAGGATGCGGATGGCACCAGTTATGGTCTGTATCCCACAGTTCAGTAATTTTAGCATTATGTACCCAAATTTGAGAACTACTTTTGGCAGCACAATTTTCTAAACTTGCAGCAGTGGCTTTGCAAACCATATGCAAAACTCAAAAAACACAATTTGACCTCATTTTTTTCAATTTCTTCAAGGGTAAGAAAGGAAAAAAAATAGTATCACATAAAGATCTGATGAGTCCAAATGAACTGGGAGAGGTTGGAAGCAGGAGAAAAGGAATCTCCCATACACCTTCAATATTCTAAATTATAAATCTCCCTGGGATTATAATGAACAGTTTCTCATATGTCCTGGTTTGCCTGCACAGAAGAAATGTTTACACATTAATCTGTTCAGCAGTGCAGACACAATGTTTTTTTAATTTATTAATTTAAAATTAGGAAGTACAAGTCTTGCCTTCCAACACTCAACAGCTTTACCCCCATCTTAAATGTTAAACGGGGTTATATTTTTAAACACTGCTGTGAAAGTTGAACGCCACTTTAGCACACTTGGACTGCTGCCTCTGTAGTTAGGAATTTCCAATAAACAAGTTGCTCTGCTTTGCTTCCAAACTCGCACTTCTCAAGCAGACTACAGTCAATTTCATCTCCAACTTCATATTCTGGCTCCCTTTCTACTTACGCACCGAGCAAACATTCGACAATTTCTTGGAAAAGCTAAAAAACCCAACAATTTTAATATGACTCTTGATAATTATATTTTTCTTCTGGAAAAATTAATTTCATTAGATTAATGTCATTCCTCATTTTCAGGCTACATAAATTATAATTCCACAACGGAATTTAACGAAAAGACCTTCCTTGAGTCAAAATATTGCCTTTCCCTCCACATAGGCTGGGGTAAAAGCATGAGAGAGAAAAAAGGTCTTTTGATTCTTCTCACTGCTTTTTTATGCAAAAAGCCAACTCTGGATAATTCTTACACCTTTTATCTATACACTATCTATCTTAGCATTAACTGTGTTTCCACTGAAGCCAAAGGAAGATTTTGGAAACAGTGTCACAGGACAGTAAGCCAACGTAAAGTTCATCATCATTAAATAGATGCACTTTCACCCAGTTCCTTTCTTACTAATCATGTCTATATCCTCTCACCATTTATCTGGCTGCCTCCCATCTGGTTCTCTCCAACCCCTGAGGCAGTTTACTTGATAAAAGATCACAGGGAATATCTGAAGGAGAAAGCGGAACAACTTCTACCACATCAATGAGCTGAACTGGTTCAACATAAGATGCAGGAGACAGAAGTTACTGATACCACTCACAACAGCCACCATTATGCCCAGAATCATCCCAGTGTTTCACACTCCATGAATCAATTGGTTACACTTGGAAAAATATATATATAATTTGCTTTTTCCATAATCACCCCATTCCCTGGATAACTGAGAGGATGGGAGATTCCACAAACTTTCTGGCCAACCTGATCATTAAAACTCAGAAGATTAAGTGCCCTTCACCGAAACAAAACTAAACAGAGAGCATTTGGTAGGGTGGCACAGAGTCCTTAACTGACACCTCTGGAAACTGCTTTGCATTCTTCTGTGGAAAAGACTGAAGAGCAGCACCAAAAAAGTGTAAACTATCCGCATTCAGAAAAGCTAAAACCACAGACAATGGCAGGCAGGAAATCTCAGGTCCATCTTCAGACATGCAAAGAGCACAGAATCATAGAATGGTCTGGACTGGAAGGGACCCCAAGGATCACAGAGTTCCAACCCCTCTGCCACAGGCAGGGCCACCAACCTCCAGGCCTGGATCTACACAAGGTTGCCCAAGGCCCCATCCAACTTGGCCTTGAACACCTCCAGGTATGGGGCATCCACCACCTCTCTGGGCAGCCTCTTCCAGCCCCTCACCACTCTCTCTGTTAAGAATTTCCCCCTAAGATCTAATCTAAACCTTCCCTCCTTTAGCTTCAATCTATTCCCCCTTGTCCTGCCATTGTCTGCCCTTTTAAAAAGTTGATTCTCTTCCTGTTTCGCCTCCAGCACCTGATCCCCCAGTCTGTATGTGGAGCCAGGGTTGACCCTTCCAGGTGCAGAATCCAGCACTTGCCCTTGTTAAACTTCACGCTGTTGGTGACTGCCCAGCTCTCTGATCTGTCCAGGTCTCTCTGTCAGGCTTCTCCACCCTCAATGGAGTCAACATCTCCTCCCAGTTTGGTGTCATCTGCAGATTTACTTAAGACACTCTCTAGTCCTGTGCCCAGGCTGTTTATGAAAATGTTAAAAAGAACTGGAAAGGAAAAGACAAAGGACGCAGTAAGCTCTCCAGAGCCACCAACAAAGATCAGTCTCATATGAACCTCTCTGGATTCCACAAACTTTAAGAGAAAAAAAAATCCAGTGAAAAATTGCCTGGCTAAAAGAACATTCTTGTGACTCACTTGTATTATACGGATAAATTATTGTTCAGGCAAAGAGAAAAACAGACTGTTTTTTGAAAAGTAATTAATCTCCCACTGGGACAGAATTAAACCCTTCTTCTCCTTTAAAAAAAAAACCCATAATGTAGGTATGGAAGTTATATATAGTCCATCCCTCTTCACTTACCTGAAGCCAATATATCTCCCAGGAATTAATAAAGAATTACATTAATAAAACACTATATCACACGTGCAAAAAAACCCCCAACCCCCAAAAACCAAAGAGCAGCTCAATTTAGCCTTACTTCTCCATGTCTTAAGGGTGTAATAGCTCCTCTTGCTACTGCCATTCGGAACAACGTTTCTGTCGCCTGCATGAAGGAACACACGTAGAAATTAGTTAATTAAAAACTGAAAAATACCCCCGATTCGTTTCAATTTTTATAACAGATTTTTCAAGTGCCGGCTACCTTTAAGCCCCCACTTCACAATCAAGTCACTTCAGTCAGTTACTCAGAAGAGCCCAGTGGTTGGACAGATGTTTACTGCAAGGTGAGAGGTCTATTGAGGATTTTGGTCTCAGCGTAAGAGTTTGCGTCTCCTGAGATACTGTAGCAGATACACAAGAGTCTTTACACATCTCCAAGTCAGAGATGCTCAGCCCCATTTAGTGGTCTTCCACAGGTTGTCCCATAAAAGGGGGATACTACTGGGGATAAAAAGATCTATGGGATTTTTTAACTCCTTAAACTCATTTATTTTTAAAAAGCTTGTTTAATACTAAACATAAATTAACAATCAAGTGTAAGGAAAACAAGAGTTTAATGCAAGTCTTTTCCTAAAAGCCTCTCTTAAACCTCGGTAACGGTGGCTTTATGAAACACAACACCCACGGGCAAAAGGGAACACAACTTTGGGGCAAACTTTAATTGGGTTAATCTTAAATTAGGTCCATACCTTTCCATGTTAGTTGCCCCATTCTTTCTTTAATCCAGAGGGACAATTAGCACATACTTCTGACATAGATTCCTGACTCCTAATTCAGGCTATAGTACAAAAAACAACACACACACACCCCTCCCATGGGGTCTGTATTACAGCTCTTTCTACAAGCTGGTTGCAAAATGGAGTAAAAGAAAAATTCAGGGGTTACATAAAGCCCTGGATTGGCACATCCGTGTGCCCGAGAACAGATTTGGTTTAAAGCCTTGTTTCCATAGCAAGAGGCGAAGCCGGTTTCAATTTCAGCTGCAACGAAACATGTTTTGAGTATCTGGTTCTAATAAGAAAAATAAAACCCCATTCTAACAGTTAAGGATCTATGTTAAAAAGTAATTAACAGACTGTCTGAAAAGAAGGGTTAGAAAGTTTATAAACAAAAGTGCTCTGCAGTAGATGATTGTCTTCCTAAATAATGATTTGTTTTAAGCGGCAGCTCAATGCTTACGTGATCTCAAGACGTGATGGGTTCACACTACACTACCTTCAGATAGCTGCATCTCAGCAGACTCCGTATCAAAGACACTTCCTGAGATTAACTCCTCAGGCCTCTCAGACACAGATTAAGCAGGGTTTACCCTTTTCTAAATAACTCCCCGTGGAACAGAACTTCACAGAAGGGGTTTTCAGTACCTTGTGCTCCCTCCCCCATCTGAAAATGAACGTGTGAGCTCCTGAACGTTGGATCACAAAGCGTACGACTTCATCTACACCCGCAGCGCTGCCAGGCAATGCGCAAGCATGGTTCTTCTCAAACCTTTCTTCTTTGAGAGATGAAGTGAATCTCACACCACCTTTTGTATCTCCCAAAATTGGTTTCTTTCATTGACATTTTGAAGGATGGTTCAACCGAATTGACTATTCTGTCGATACAGCTAAGCTGCTTTTGATCCTTTTGAAAACCACTGGCGTGTGTGACTGTCTTTTCACACCTACTAGTAAAAGATCTCTCCTAATACACTTGTACTTACATCGCTAATGCCCGAAGCCATTCAGAAACAAGGGGAAAAAAATCACAGCAGCAGCAAACCCAGCACCACAGATGTCCTATGGCCACCTCTCTGCATCTGCTGAGCATCACTAAGAAGATTAGCCCTACAATTACAGCTTCCTACCCAAACAGTGTGGGGGGGTTGAGGTCACCTACAGCCATTCGTGGATGGACAATGACAAGGCTGGAGAAAGAGCTATTGGGCTTTTAGGTCTGCAAAATCCAAGAGGATGCTTGAAGGGGTTTATCTTTCACAAGGGTAATCAGACCCAAGCATACTGACGGCATGTTGTTTAAGCTGAAGGAGGAGGGCATTAGCAGAGAACATTTCAAGTTTTGCTATCCTTTCTACAAAGAAACCGAAGGGTGAAGAACACATTCCGATTCTAAGAATGCAGTGACTTAGAGAGAAGAAGAGCAAGATTAAACCATTCAGATATGTCTGTAACACTTGCACAAAACTATCGCATCACATCACACAGATTAATGGTAAAAGCGCAGGGTGGAACACTCACCCAGTCTTAACCTCAGAATTTCTCATTAACACCTCTGTTTTGTTTCTTCAATTCCCAGCTTTCCCCTTTCTGCCTTGTAAATGTAGAGGCAAGCAGAATCCTTCAGCAGAGATGACCAGGATCATCTGGTCTTACCCAGGGCCCCTGGAGTAGGTTGCCCAGGGCTTGTTGAGGCAGGTTCTCAACATCTCTAAGGACAGAGGTCCCACAACCTCTCTGAACAGCAACATTTCACAACATTTTCAGTGATGAATCCACAAAAAAATACAATTCACAGCTGACCTGTCAAATCCCTGTGTTTCCCAACAGAGGAGACAGCCCAATTCCCCAAACTCTCCATACATGATGGAAACGCTCCGTGCCAGCCAGGCAGAAGGCCAGCCTTCCTTCTGTGGTTTCCAGCTGTGACAAGCCAAGCCACACTGAAACCCCAAAAACACAGTGTCCCGCTTGCTGTTCAAGCTCTACAGACAGAATATGGAGCAATAACCGTAGGGATGAAGAAATTTAAAATATAAATTTACCAAAGCCACTCTATTTCTTTTTAAATGTTAAAAGATAAGCTCCATCATAATGCTCCAGAAAGAACAGGGAGAAAAAAACCCTTCCTGAATGAAGAATCACACAACAGGAATGAAAAGAGAATCTCATACCCCACATACACCGTCTGAAATTCTGTATGTGATTCATTCCTTGCTGATAGTAAAATGATCCCTATGAGATATCAAACCTACTTAGAATATTCACTTAATTGCACCAATCTTGCTTGGTATATTCTTGGCTTTTCATTTCAACTCTTTCGTGTCCAGATCTGGGGTCCTCAATAGAAGAAAAATGTAGAACTGTTGGAGAGGGTTCAGAGGACCTCCACCACCTCTCTGGGAAACCTGTGCCAGTGATCTACCACCCTCAGAGGAAGAACTTTTTCCTAATATCTCCCCTTTTTGAGTTTAAAACCATCACCCCTTATCCTATTGCTCCATGCCCTCAGGAACAGTTCTTCCCCAGCTTTCCTACAGGCACCTTTCAGGCGGCTATAAGGTTCCCCCAGAGCCTTCTCTTCTCGAGGCTGAACAAGCCCAACTCTCTCAGCCTGTGATCATAGGAGAGGTGCTCCAGCCCTTTGATCATTTTTGTGGCCCTCCTCTGGACATACTCCAACAGGTCCATGTCCTCCTTGTGCTGAGGGCTCCAAAGCTGGACACAGTACTCCAGGTGAAGTCTCCCCAGAGCAGAGGGGCAGAATCCCCTCACTCCATCTGCTGGCCCCACTTCATTCACACATTATTCACTGTGCACAGGTAACAGATTAAAAAGGCAAATCTGCCCATTTAAGAAACACTAATAACATTCTCAAAGAAACTGTTGACTAGGAATTCTGGTAATTTTTAACAGTTTCTGCCTCTGTTAGCATGATTTTTTTTCATTCTAATCAGACTTCTACGAAGCTGTAAACGTTTAGGATTTATTTGCATCTGATGCCCTGGGAAGAAGCCTTAAACAAGAATCATTACAGGCTCAGGAATGACTTTCCACTCTTCCATTCAGAGATGCAAGTCAGAGGTCTGGAAGAAAGCAAATGATCAACAGATGGTTTCAGTGATCCCAGTGTGAAATAAATGTCTTGCCAAGCTGATAGTAACTGAATCTTAAAATTGTTCTTCGTTGTAAGGAACGCATCCTGTGTTACATCATATGTAAGGGGAAACAGCAGCCCTGTGTTATCTTACCACCCTGTAGCTCTGGGCAAACTCTAATGTCATCTCCAATGATGACCAACTGCTCCCCCTCCAAGTAACCAGCCACTTCTGGCCAAAGTCCTTGCAAGGGGGTTTAAAGAAAAATAATTTAGAAAAAAAAAACCAGAAACCACTTGTTTGAACCAGAACTAAAGTGGAAAATAATTGCACATTATTGATGGAAATTGGAGGAAGAGCAGCAAGAAAAGTGCTACTTCAGCTTCCAGATGTTTTGAATTTTCTAGGTGTTCCCAAAAATAAAATGGTTTTATAATATTTCATCAAAGTAGTTTCTGTTTTACCAAAGCTCAAACAGCACACCAAGCAGTGGAGGGGATTGCTAATGCAAATTAATTAATTGAGAACTGCGTTCTTTTTAATGGCCTGAAAAATTTTGGCAACTCCCTCTAAACATACACTTTTAAAAAAATAAATAAATTCAAATTCTCTTTAAACATACATCCTGAAAGGCAGAGATCTTTGGATTCACAGCAAGTTACAGATTTAATCAAAACTAAAATGATGTAATTTCTTATATGAATACAAATGGCTGGAATACCACAAAAGAGTTTCTTTCACTCCTCTGGGGTTTGCTGATCTTGGCTCTGGAGCTGGCTGTCAGCTGCGGCCGGTAAAGTCCGTGTTTCTTCATGAAAAGCAAATTACACTCAAGAAAAGAAAAAGGTTCTTGACAGTCTGTCCAAAACCATCAATAACACTTTGCAACTTGATTACACATTACATGCAAATGAACTGCTTGTCCATTATCTCAAAGTCCATGAGGAGGTCTGTGACGAGTGGTGTTCCTCAGGGGTCGGTACTGGGACCAGCACTGTTCAGTGTCTTTGCCAGTGACATGGACAGTGGGATGGGGTGCACCCTTAGCAAGCTTGCTGATGACACCAAGCTGTGTGGTGACATCAACATGCTGCAGGGAAGGGATGCCATCCAGAGGGACCTGGACAGGCTGGAGAGATGGGACTATGCAAACTGCATTAAGTTCAACAGGGGTAAGTGCAAGGTCCTGCATGTGGGTCTACACAACCCCGAGCACAACTGCAGGCTGGGTGGAGAATGGACTGAAAGCATCCCCGAGGAGAAGGACTTGGGGGTGCTGATTGACGACAAGCTCAACATGAGCTGGCAGTGAGTGCTAGCAGCTCAGAAAGCCAACTGTGTCCTGGGCTGCATCAAGAACAGCGTGGCCAGCAGGTAGAGGGAGGGGATTCTGCCCCTCTGCTCTGCTCTGGTGAGACCCCACCTGCAGTGCTGTGCCCAGCTCTGGGGGCCCCAGCACAGACATGGAGCTGTTGGAGTGAGTCCAGAGGAGGCCACAAAGATGATCGGGGGCTGGAGCACCTCTGCTATGAAGACAGGATGAGAGTGTTGGGTTTGTTCAGCCTGGAGAAGAGAAGGCTCTGGAAAGACCTAATTACAACCTACCAATACTTAAAGGGGTCCTGCAGGAAAGCAGGAGAGGGACTGTTCACCAGGGAGTGCAGTGATAGGACAAGGGGCAATGGCTTCAAGCTGAAAGAGGGTAGATTTAGATTATCCATTAGGATGAAATTCTTTACTGGTGAGGCACTGGCACAGGTTGCCCAGAGAAGCTGGGGCTGCCCCTGGATCCCTGGCAAGCTTCAAGGCTAGGTTGGATGGGGCTTTGGGCACCATGGTCTAGTGAAGATGTCCCTGCCCATGGCAGGGGGTTGGAACTAGATGGGCTTTGAGGTCCTTTCCAACCCAAAGCATTATATGATTCTACAATTTTATGATTGTTACATCCCTTATTAGCTAACCATCACACAGGTCTTGCAGATAAGCAACAGTGCTATAAAAGAAGAGAGAGCTGGTGAGATTCAGAAGCAAAAATGTATAGGAAAATGTAGAAATCAATTTTTTCTCCTAATTTCTGTCCACAAAATTTCAAGCGTAAGGCAACCTTCTCCATCCATACCTTAGTCCAGGTGACAGATTTGACCTTATTGATGAGTTTACTTATTGTTACAGCTCTTGATTAAATTATAACACCAGCAATGCAGAATATACTGTCATTCTATATATTTTGTGAATTTAAAATATATTTGAAAGACATTAAATACAACACTGACGCTGAAGTGACAGGTTTAAAGGGACATGTACTTATATTCTTATTTTCTGGAACACCGTAAAAAATGTCATTCGTTCCACTTTACAGGGGGGAATTCCACATGCCTCTGTCTTTTACTTTATTACAGGAGTCTGAAAGTCTCTGCCTTCGTTATCAAACTTGACTGGTACTACGAGTAGGTCAGTACATACATGAGCCACAAGCTCTTTCCGCTCAGGCACTAGCAGATCACACCTCTTCCTACATTTCCCTTCGATAAAAGCACCTCAACTATCAAGCCTGTAAAGACCAAACAACTGAAATCCCACAATAAAGCACATTCAACAGAGATTGTGATAGCCCGGCCCCCATTATCTGAAACATCTCTCATTTTTTTCCCATTTTCAGCTGAAAGAACGTGAACTCTTGGTGAAAATACTGTACCAACACCCCACCATGGCATTCTGTAATATCTGGTCTGTCTCTCCCCCGGTTACTGACACAATGTTTGTGCATCTTGACTAGAAGGATAATATAATTGTATTGTAGAAATCAGGTTTTACTGCCTGGCCCTAAATGAAAATCAATATGCACGTAAGGAATGGAAGGACGTGTATCCACAATATTAACAAGCCTCAGCAACCACCATCTTCTCGTGGAAGCTCTGGACACATGAGAGAAAAGGCAAATCTGCTCTAATTTAGGAGTAAGGAGAGAAAAGCAGCTTCAAGAGTAGAGGGTAGAAAGCCAACAAAGCACACACCTGGCCATGGAAGTAATTCAGCAAAAATACTAACAGAAAGCAATTCTCCTCTCTGAAATAATGCCTTTCCAAATAATAAATTTATGTCGCTTCCCTATACCGGACGATTGGGGTTTTGTAAAACCCATCACAAATATGGCACAAATAAACTGATATTGAACAGGGAGCTCTTTTTCAGTTATGTCTTGCTCCTTCCTTAGACTATTTGCAGATATGTCATATCAACATAGGATCAAATTTACATACAAATATTTGACCAGTTAGGTGCAATTTCACAGAATCACAGAATCGTAGGGGTTGGAAGGGACCTCCAGAGATCATTGAGTCCAACCCCCCTGCCAAAGCAGATTCCCTAGGACAGGTCGCACAGGGGGGCATTCAGACAGGCCTTGAATATCTCCAGAGAAGGAGACTCCACCACCTCCCTGGGCAGCCTGTCCCAGGGCTCTGTCACCCTCACTGTGAAAAAGTTCTGTATATTGGTGCAGAACTTCCTGTGCTCCAACTTGAGGCCACTGCCCCTTGTCCGGTCCCCACAGACCACTGGGAAGAGGCTGGCCATATCCCCCTGTGTCCCACACTTCAGATATTTGTAACCATTGATCAGATCCCCTCTCAGTCTTCTTTTCTCCAGGCTGAACAGCCCCAGTTCACTCAGCCTTTCCTCGTAGGGGAGATACTCCAGGCATTTCTATTACATTAACAAAACCCATTTCCTCATCAAACTAAATCTGTGTTTGCAGTGTTAATGAACTTTCTTAAGAGTTTATCTACTTCTACCTTCCTACTTAACTAAACTGCCCTGATCCTCCTAACACCAAAAAAGACAATGTACATTGTGGTGATGGAGTTTGCACTTAGCCTTTCCTACGTCTCTGCTGCAAGAACACCCCCTTGCTGCAGACCAGCTGAGGAACCTCAGCCTCTCCTTTAAAGAGCTTTAAATCTTACAGCTGCGGAACACACACTCAACCAAGGAACCAAGCACAAAACTAATCACACACTGTGCAGTGCCAAGGGGATGAAATAAAAGCAACAGTGTTTATTTAGCTTAATCTAAAGCCAGTAGTCTGCAGTTGCGGTATCTGTAACCTCTTCGGAGATGATAATATTTTGTCTTCTCCTGACTTTTTCTCTACCTGTTCTTCTCCCTTTCCTTCCACCCATCCCCTCCTTAAAAATCCCTGGTATTTAATTGGGATTCCTGGTCGCAGCCTGTAACTGACTTTCACCTTTTTCTAGCTTTCTCTACAGAAAGGATTGAACAGCTCAATGCTGCAATTAACTGAATATCAGGAAGCCAGGGAAAAAAAAAAACCCAACCCAAAAATCCAGCTATATAATGCTCATGAACTGAATTACCCACAAACCAGGCCAGCAGCCAGCATGGGAAACTGGAGAAATAGGCCATTAAACCTCCTCCACCCTGACAGAAACACCAGAGGAAGGAGGTCCGAGCGAGGCTGTCCCACCACCAGCACCAAGCAGAGGTTTCTGGATCTGCGAAAGGAACCAGGGAAGCCAGCTAAAATCTTCCTCCTTTCCAATCACACAGCAGAAGGACAGAAAACAGCTGCAACCCAGCCTGCAGAAAGCACATGACAACTGTCAAAAATGGTTTTGATTAGTAATGCTGCCAGATCGAATAAAAGATAAGAGCTGAAAGACCACTCTGGCCAGCCCAGGAATATACTACGAGCATACTTGCACGTAGTCAAGTCTACCCTGGGACTCAAGGGCAGCAAACTCTTCAGATTTCCAGCTCCAAATTGGGAAGAAGGAGCACGTGTACCTCTCCATCCCTCACCAGCCCTGCAGCAGAAAAACTCCCTCCACCCCATTTCAGACTGATCCATGGGGGATGTTTCTGCTGCCTGGATAGGGACCACTGGAGCAATAGGTCTGCCCAGGCCAGGTCACCAAGTGTCAGGGTGATACTGCCTGGAGCCCACAGCTATACTGAACTCCAACATTAACAGAATCCCAAATTGCTGTGAGGAAGGGGCCTCAAAGCCCATCTAGTTCCAATCCCCTGCCAGGGGCAGGGACACCCTCCACTAGCTCAGGGTGCCCAAAGCCCCATCCAACCTGGCCTTGAAGCTTGCCAGGGATCCAGGGGCAGCCACAGCTTCTCTGGGCACCCTGTGCCAGTGCCTCACCACCCTTACAGGGAAGGATTTCTTCCTAATATCTAATCTAAACCTGCCCTCCATACCTCTCATGCTATCACTCCTTGCCGTTGCCAAGAGCCCATCTCCAGCTTTCCTGTAGCTCCTTTAGGCACTGTAAGGCTGCTCTACGGTGCCCCCGGAGCCTTCTCTTCTCCAGGCTGAACAAACCCAACTCTCTCAGCCTGTCTTCATAAGAGAGGCGCTCCAGCCCTTTGATCATCTCTGTGGTCCATGTCCTCCTTGTACTGGGGACCCCAGAGCTGGACACAGCACTACAGGTGGGGTCTCATGAAAGCAGAGTAGAATCCCCTCCCTTGACCTGCTGGTTTTTGATACATTACTTTTTTTTAATGCATTGTTTAAAATGCATTCTTATTAGAGTGTTTTCCAATGAACCCCAGACACAGTTGGCTTTCTGAGCTGCAAACATACATTGCTGGCTAATGGCCAATGTTTCGTCCACCAGTATCCCCCAGTCATTCTCCTCAGGGTTTCTCTCAGCCTATACTGATGCCAGGGGTTGCCCCAACCCAGGTGCAGGACGTTGCATTTGGTCTTGTTGAACTACTCAACTCCAGCTCTGCCTGCCCATCCACTCCAGTGCTAGTGACTTTCTAGCACTTGGCACCACTGGTCTGCAGAGTGTTGGTGAAGATCACCATGAAAGCAAACCAACTGATGAGAAGGTAGGGTGTGTGATGTGGAAATAAGCACCAGGATGTTCCTGTAGAATTTGTTCCCCAGATATCATTAAAAAGTTACATCACACTCTCCTGTGATACAACCAAGAGCACGCTGAGGTGAGCTTTCACACTGCACTGGCAGTTCCTCAGTGAGTTACTGGGACAACTGAGAGCAACATGCCAAGGGCCCTGGATTCCTAGTCCCTACTCTCACCCCTGGAAAATATCAGAGATTTAAACACTCACTGACACCGGCAAGCTACTCCAGCAGCCTTGGGTCTTGTGCCACGGGCATTTTTAAGTGTCACTACGACCACGAAATTAATGAGAGTTGCATATTTATACAGCTTTATTTCATCTTATCCGAGCACGTGTTCTGGAATTCCAGACTAATTTAAATAGAGCCACTTACAATTCCTTTATCTGCCTTCATTGACCAGACTTTCTTGTAAGCGTGAACTCTGAGCGGGTTCAAACCAGTGCATTCCCTACGAGCTTTACAAGATTTATGCTTAATGCGTTTCACAAGCAGGGCCCTTTTTCTTTGGGGGATTACCTCACCTTTTACAGTTCCCACTGGTAGCAATGTTAAGCAGTGGCTCTCCGCATTCGCAAACGGAACAGAAATCCCTTTGTCTCCATTGGTTTGTTTCCACGTGTTGCAATTTACCCACAGAGTCAGGAGTTAAACTAGCACAAACCTGATCTAAAAAAAAAAACCATTTTCAAACTGGCAATCTATCGTCACCAAGCTGTAATGAATTAGTATCAGGATCTGGATGAGCCACTCAACTCCCCAACCTTATTGTTTAAACACGTGTGTGTCACACAACCTTTCTGAACTGATGAGAAACAGAACACACAGGTTAATGCCATTTCATTTTTGGGGCACCTTATAAAAATGCCTCCCTCCTCTGTCTAGAAAAGTTTTAGCTGGTGTTGGACAACAACAAATTTGTTTTCGATGAAGGACATGCATTTGCCAGGAAAAAACTAACACAAAAAAAAGAACTGTTGTGATTTTCTTCATCACATGTTGTCTGTTAAAAAAAAATAATTAAAACAACGCTGACTGTAAGCGATTCAAGCCACTTAACACAAAATAATCAGCAAGAAATTTCAGAAAGTCATGTATTACATGAGGAATGGTAATTAACTAAAAAGATAGTCTAGCAGTTTGAATTGTTTTTTAAAAACCCTCTTTTTTTCTTTTAAGGAGAGCAAAACAGAATCCCAGAATCACAAGGTTGGAAAAGACCTTTAAGATCATCAAGTCCAACCGTTCCTGTCCTATGCGAAACCATATCCCTAAGTACCTCATCTACTCATCTTTTAAACACATCCAGGGATGGTGACTCAACCCCCTCCCTGGGCAGCATGTTCCAGACCCTGACAACTCTTTCAGTGAAAATTTGTTTCCTAACATCTAATCTGACCCTGTCCTGGCGCAGCTTCATGCCATTTCCCCTTGTCAACATTTCGAGCCTTAGAGGAGTATTTTGAGAGCTGGCAGAAGCACTGGTCAACCTCTCCCTGTTCCTGAGAAAGCTGTTCTTACTTCGCTCACAAGTAAATAACAGAAATCTTCCCTCACAGCTTCGTAACGCTCAACAGAGTTTGCAAGTGAAGACATTTCGGCTAAACCAAGGTTTCTTCTTCTCAAGCATCCTTCTTCCAAATTGGCACAACAGTACCTCCTGGGTCTGCAGACTGCCTTCTCGGGGGGGGGGGGGGGGGGGG
>VZTU01006215.1:0-31790 GCA_013400835.1 Zapornia atra | reverse complement strand
TCTGTTTTCTCTTTCCAAGAAAGACAGGAAGCCTTTATCGTCAGCCCAATCTCAGGAGGAAGCCACACTTCTCCTTTAAGTACATTGTCAGGAGGGCCACATTCTGAATGAGAAGCCTGTTGACAGAAGCTGCAATGCAATCATATCCCAGAAGCCCCACTTTTTAATAACAAAGGTTTGGATGTAACACCTACCCACGACCCTGACAACGTTACACCTGCAACGCCCAACATTGAGAAGTAGTAAAAGTCTCTCAAATCTGCTCAAACAGAAATGAACTCATCACCTCTCATTTTGCAGCTGAAGAACTCTGAGTTTCCAAAGAAGCACAATTTAGCCATGGACAGTAACTATGTTTAAAACAGGAGCTGGATACTTCTTCCTGCTCCTGAAGGTTTTTCACCCAGGGAAGCTAAGTGGGAAGCTAACTGGACTGACCCTCCCAACTGATGAACTACCACAGCCAGCTCTGCAGCCCAAGCCGAGGACAAATATCAAACATCAGAGCAGCAAGTACCTCTATCAAGGGCTAGAGAGTACCTCTAGCAAGCTAGGTCAGAGCAGAAAGTATTTCTAGCAAGCTAAATTTGTACCATGCCCTTAAAAATCAATGCATCAGAGAGATTCAAGCTCAAACCCCCTGAGGACGAGGTTGGCTACAATTCCCATGCCCTGAAACACCTCCGATCCAAAAAGGCTCTTGGGTCTCCTCAACAGCATTGCAATCCCCAAAATTACTGCTATGAATTGACTTCAGCACTATGAAAAATCCTTGCCTGGCATGTAACGACCCAGTAATTATTGCCAACTGGCTTTGTAATGCTAACAATAACCGGGCATGATTTTATGTAGAGGGAAAAAAGCTCAGCCTACCCTTAACGTAAAAAACATGAGAGGTGGTTTCTGCTATCGCCTGTCAGCAGTCTCACAGGGTATCAGGCTTGCATCAGAATTTGAATTGTTGCCACAGACAATGGTAGAAGAAGGAAATAAAGCTATGTGGCGATCAATGGCAGGTCTGTTAAACTCCTGCTTAAAATTTGGAAGGCAAATCATGAGCAAAGCAGGAAGAACCACAATGAGATTAGTAACACAAGGGAAGTTCAGGCAGAAGAGCTGGATTCCAGCTTGTGCTATCAACCAAGACAGCTGAAATCAGAGAATTCTTCTGTAAATAAGCACACTGTGATCTTCTTTGCCAAGGATAGGAAATCAAGAGGTCCTGAAAATCTACTCCTGATGGTACTACCATGGCAATTCCTGCTCCAAGACAGGAATAATACACTCACCTCCCAAAATCATAGAAAATACTGGATGTGTTCATTGCATCCATCACCTGGAGAACATACAGACCTACCAAAATTCCAATACACTACGAAAAAAATACACCAACAGATTTGGAAAGAGAGGGGCAAACAGCTTTCTAACACTGAAGCACACCAAGTTATCAAATACTTTTCGAACAGCATCAGAATAAATCATTCTAGGCAACTACTCATGCCGAAAATGGTTACCACATTTGCCACTTGACAGTGGATTGATGAGGACAAATTAAACCAACCTGTGAAGTATTTACAGATTACAGCTAATGAGCACCACAGAAAAGCTCACAGAGGAACCAGTAACATGTATCTTAAGGAAGTTTGGATCACACCCAAATAGTTATAGCTGGAACAAAATGATGAGCAGCTGCTAATCCGGAAGACATCTTCAATCATTTACTGGGAATGAGCAAGGTTCCCAAGGAAAAGACTGAAGGTAAACCAGGACCTCATTACAGAATCACAAGGTTGGAAAAGACCTTGAGATCATCAAGTCCAACCATACCTGCCCTATGTTAAACCATATCCCTAAGTACCTCATCTACCCATCTGTTAAACACATCCAGGGTCAGTGACTCAACCCCCTCCCTGGGCAGCCTGTTCCAGTGCCCAATAACCCTTTCGGTGAAGAATTTTGCCTAATATCTAATCTGAACCTGCCCTGGTACAGCTTTGTGCCATTTACCCTTGTCCTATCACCTGTCACCTGGCTAAAGAGACCATCACCCACCTCTCTATACCCTCCTTTCAGGTAGTTGTAGGTGGTGATAAGGTCTCCCCTCAGCCTCCACTTCTCCAGGCTAAACAACCCCAGTTGTTATCTCCACAGGACTGATACCCTGTGATTGATTATCCCACAGAGATTCTCTAATGGAAGTTTAAACTTTAAAATAATTTAGAAAATAAGAAAAAGCACCACTTGCTTTGGAGTGAAAACAATCTTTCTCTTTTGCCAGTTTTTTAAAAAGAACCTTCCCACACCTATCAATGAACCCTGTAACTGTAACATCGTATTTTGAATTCCAAATTTAATTTCGATCATGACAACACGGATAACTTTATTATTCAGGATTGCTATTCAGAAGTGTATGATCTGCAATTCTTATTGTACTTAAAGATACGTATTCTTCAGGCTGAAACACCGTGTTAGTAACAAAAGCATCCAATCTGTAAGAATAATTACCCCTGAGGCTAGCTTTAGAAAACTAGAGTAAATAACAAAATAAAATCAAACTCAGAACCAATATAAACTACTTAAAATAGAGGAAAGCTGTGTTAAGCAGTAGTTTCCACCAGGTCCAACTTTTAAACACCTGAATTTAACTACGTATGAGCTTGTTAGAGGGACCGGTACTGTTTAATATCCTTATTAATGATACTGACAGTGGGATTGAGCACACCCTCAGCAAATTTGCTGATGACACCAAGCTGAGTGGTGTGGTTAATGTACCAGAGGGATGGGATGCCATCCAGAGGGACCTGGACAGGCTGGAGAAGTGGGCCCAGGTGAACCTCATGAGGTTCAACAAAGCCAAGTGCAGGGTCCTGCACCTGGGTCAGGACAACCCCTATTATCCATACAGGTTAGGAGATGATGTGCTGGAAAGCAGCCCTGAGGAAAAGGACTTGGGAGTACTCATGGATGAGAAGCTGGGCATGAACCACCAATATGCATCTGCAGCCCAAAAGGCCAACTGCACCCTGGGCTGCATCCAAAGAAGTGTGGCCAGCAGATCGAGAGAGGGGATTCTGCCCCCTACTCTGCTGTGGTGAGACCTCACCTGGAATACTGTGTCCAGCTTTGGAGCCCTCAGCACAAGAAGGACATGGACCTGTTGGAGTCCATCCAGAGGAGGACCACGGAGATGATGAAAGGGCTGGAACACCTCTCCTGTGAAGACAGGCTGAGAGAGTTGGGCTTGTTCAGCCTGGAGAAGAGAAGGCTCCGGGGGTACCTTAGAAAGGTGCCTATAAGAAAGCTGGGGAAGAACTGTTCCTGAGGGCATGGAGCAATAGGACAAGGAGTGATGGTTTTAAGCTAGAAAAGGGGAGATTTAGGTTGGATATTAGGAAAAAGTTCTTCATTATGAGGGTGGTAGATCACTGGCACAAGTTGCCCAGAAATTTTGCAATGCACTTAAATAGAAGGCATGTTATCCCAAAACACAGCACACACATTTCTTACTTAATTATTCAAGAACAAAATGCTTCTTTATAATTAGTATTTTATTCATAATGAACCTGCACTATAAAGTTGAATTTGTTACACAGTCCAAAACACAATTCCTGTAGACAAGGACGATGCCATAAAATCCTTATGTTAAAAGCACTTGAAAACCCCTTTATTCGGAAAAACTTGCATTCACGTTTCATTTTTGCAGCACAGGACCAGAACTGACTGAATTATTACAAGAATTAGCGAACGAATGCCTGGCAGAACAGCAACCACAGGCTTGGGTATCCTGTCCCAACAGTCTGCTCCGCTCGTGAAATGTTCCGTATTCCTGAAAACAGGAAAACTCTATGTCCTGAGGCACAACATACGACATTCACATAGAACAAGCCATTTTTAAGCCCGTGGTGGAATTTGCACATGTTCTTAGGATGAGACAAGAAACATCACCAGCAAGTTACCTGCTAAATTGACCAAACCCAGAAACAGCAGCATGTCCTAAACTACTCCAGGTGATGTAGAGCCATGTCACAATATTGGGAAAGCAGTGAGCAGATGGTTAAACTTCAATTTAAATTTAAGCTGAAATTGCTCCCCACCTTAGAGGCTGACAAACCACACTGAATCCCTTCAGCAGATCAACTTTATTCACCCTGGATGCACCCATTCTCTTTATCCATGGAAGGAAGCTAAAAAAACCCCAAAACCCTATACAGATTTTAGGATTCATAACAAACACTTCAAACAAGCATACAAGAACAAGGATGTACAAAATAACAAGAAAGAGGATTTCTGAGCACGAACAAATTGTACAGGGTTATTCCTGGCAAGGTTTAAAGGTAACAATACATTCAGTTGGTCTGTTCCATAAACTGTGCTGGATTGCATGGATGGGGCTGCTCATTTGAACACCCTGTACGTTAGCACAGCCAAGTAACAGCTCATAGCTTGAGGAAAAAGTACATAAATCACACTTACAGAAAAAGGAACTGTGTATGGAGCATGGCAGTATTAAAAACAATTTAGAGACCGTGGCAGACAATCAGCGGAGCCTAAAACACGCTGGATTGCCCATCAAATGAACAAATCAGTCCTGGGAAGTACAAAAACATCAAATGGGCTGTAAAGCAGATTGCTTAAAAGGCTCATCTGGGCTCAGGCTTTGCAAAGCTTTTAAAACAGGATTAAGACACACAGCATCTGTCCTGCAAACATTAAGAGTAGCTATATTGTATCCAGTTCTGGGCTCCCTGATAAAAAAGACAGGGATCTCCTGGAGAGAGTCCAGCGAAGGGCTATGGAGATGGTTAAAGGCCTGGAGCATCTCCCCTACAAGGAAAGGCTGAGTGAGCTGGGGCTGTTCAGCCTTGAGACAAGACAACTGAGAAGGGATCTGATCCATGTTTATAAATATCTCAAGTGTGGGACAAAATGGCCAGCCTCTTCTCAGTGGTCTGTGGGGACAGGACAAGGGGCAATGGCCTCAAGTTGGAGAACAGGAAGTTCTGCACCAATACGGGGAAGAACTTTTTCACGGTGAGGGTGACAGAGCCCTGGGACAGGCTGCCCAGGGGGGTTGTGGAGTCTCCTCTGGAGATATTCAAAACCCATCTGGACGCCTCCCTGTGTGACCTGTCCTAGGGAACCTGCTTTGGCAGGGGGGTTGGACTCAATGATCTCTGGAGGTCCCCTCCAACCCCTACGATTCTGTGAATCTAACAACAGGTTAAACTATCAGGTATCGGACCAGGTCTTCACTACAAGCTTTTCCCTCTCATCTATCATATGTTAAATGTCTTAGCTCCCCCTTGGCATAATGTACAGGGGGAAAATAAAAAATATTAAAACAAACAAAAGTAAAACCACCCAAACCAAACAAACTGGTGCTGAAATTGCTAAAAAACTGGCATTTAAAGGATCTGCATAATCAAAATATCAGAAAAACTGTTAGCATGAGTTGTTAATGGTAAGATGCTGCCCAGGCGTAGCTGTCACAGGCTTTACACCAACACAGTACCCCCATGAGAACGCTTTTTGCCAGCTGTCAGCTCCTATGCTCAGTAGTAAGAGGGAAGGTTAAATTGCCATTTTACAAAAGCCTCCGGATAAAAGAGCAGCAACTAGAGCAGTGAGGTGTGGTTTTGTTGTTTCAAACACAGGTCTTCTCAAAGGAAGCAGCAGATGCTCACCTCTAGTAAGCCTTGGTTTAAAGGCTCCGTGTAAAAAATAAGTTATCAACCCGAAGGATCCAAAAGAAGCTAATGGGAGAGGTTTGACATCATCGTGCTGCGAGAGGTATGTCATCAATCTAGCCATTAAATTACAATGGCTAGTAATGGCAAGCTGCAAGTAAATCCTATTTTAAAATTGCTCCACAGCCCTGATAACTGAAAAAGACCCTTCAGCTTATTCCCCCCCACCCGACCCAGAATAAAGGAGGTGGCACTTTATGGTTTATTTTCAATGATTCTGACTCAAACCACAAAGGGGTTTTCCCGATTTCTTCCTACACTCCCAGCTTTCACCTCCACAGCACACCAGAGCCAGGAGTAGCAACACATGGTCACAAACAGACAGACCCCATTACCGCTTCCAAAACGCGAGGGCCAGGGAAACGTGGAAAGGCAGCTTGGGATTAGGCTTCAGGAGCTGCTGGAGTCTTCATGGCTGGCACCCATGGAGCCAGCACGCAGAAGGGATGGCGCTCTGGGGGTTTCAGCGTAATTAGGTACCTTTCTGAAACCGGCGCTTCCATCGCTCCGCCTGCACTAATTAAGCACAACGCCAAACACTGCCCTGAAACGCCAAACAGCAAATTTAACCACCTTATAAAAGAGCCCAGAATACACATTCCTTTTGTTTTTCTTATTAAAGAAGAAGGAGAAAAAAAAAAAGCAAAGCACTGGCCTAACTTGTCGCTACACAAAACACAGAGCTGGAGAGCATCCAACGCTGCTCTGTAAGTGACATTTTATTAGCCCGAAACTGTTAATAAATATATTGTAAATGAACTTATACTCGCTTGGGAGGATATAAAGAAACAATCGTACCGCTGTTCTCAGAGTGTTTACAATTTACTCGGGTTCTTCACTTTCTTATCCTAGCTACGCTGTTTCCTACGCCAGTTTACCTTAGCAACTGACATTTATTTGTGCCATAAATTACCCTAAAGTAGTTTAGTGCCCTTTCATAAATTTTACAAACCCGACCCTTACAGAACGTTAGACCTGCATTAATTAAAGCCATGCCTGCACAAATCTAACATTTCCTTTAACGGGGTTTTTTTTTTCCTTTACTGCTAATTCTGGAAAACATACAGACGGACAAAGGCTTTCTCTTCCCTTCCCCAGGTGTGTTTTTAAGTATATATATGTACATTTAAATGCACACATTTTCTGTGTATATCTCATTACCAGCGTGCCACAGCTGATAATACACCAACTTTTACAGGAAAAAGACTGTCTTCCAAGGATTTGGCATACACGGCTACTAATTAGATCCTTTCATTAAGAGAAACAATTAATTCTTAGCAATTTCCACTTTGACTTTACCATTTTAAGACTTTCATTACTTAATTTACTTATGAGAAAAAGCTTTAGCCATTTCTAACTCTAGATGTTAAAAGTCTTGAAAGAGTAAAACTTGACATCCATAGTAAGAGCTCAGGAAATGTGTAAAAGGGCTTGTTTCTTCCAGGAACAAAAGAAGGTTTGGGGTACCTACTGATAGATAGGTAAGATAAATACTAAGGGAACTTGAGTTTTATAATGTTTTTCAAGCCAAAGTTTAATTTTAAAAGGGAACAATAAAGCTACTGCTATGTAATAATGGCGTATGAATGTTCAATGAATATACGGAATAAATATTGGATAAATAGGAGTTGGACTCTATGATCCTTATTGGTCCCTTCCAACTCAGGAGATTTTATGATCCTACAAATACATCAATAGATGACACATGATATAGGAAGGCAGATATGACATACACATGACTATGAATGTAATGTATTTAAAATGCTATTTAACCAGAGTTGTTCCTTATGTGCAAATGCATTAACATCTGCTGTACTTCCCACTGGAAAACCATTGTACACATCCCTCAGAAAAATGATTTGAGCCGCTGCCCTGGACTCACCTGCCTCCCTGATGCAAAACCCCTGGGTCCTGGCACACCTCACCTAAGGAGAGCAACACAAACACCCCCATCGCTAACCCATGCCCAAAATCTCACCCAAAACGTACGGACACAAACTGCAGAGGAGGGAACTCCAGGCTCTGAGGTTTCGCCTGCTCTGGCCACTCACTCGCCATGAGAGCAGGGACAGGTCTGCACGTCCCCAGCCCCGCACACACATTCCCACCACGTACAGTGGGAAACACTGCTCAGGGCCATATATAAACCCCACAGGCGGCATTTAATCCGACCTGACATCTCTGTGAACAGCTGAAGCGAACACAGCAGCACTTACGCCACAGTAAAACCTTAAGAGATATGATAAATAATTTACCAGAGCAGTGCGGTCACCACCAGTGTTTGTTTTCTCAGTGGTCTTTATTAAACCAAAGCACTGGGATTAAAGCTACTGCAACAAAAACTGGAGGCAGACATGAGTGGGTTGACAACTTTTCTGTTTGTTTAAGCCAGCCTTACTGAGGACACTCCAGTTAAATATGACCAGGAATAAATTTTGTCATAATACAATTTCAATTCTCAAATATCTGGAACCAATTAACTTTGGGAAAGTTTCAAAAGGGCCACCCAGTAATAAACACAAAATAATTTGTGTCTGCTGTCTTGTTTGTGATAATTTTTTTTATTGCTACCTCAGTTTCAGATGTCGGAGTAATGACTTCCACATTCCGATTAAAATGGGAATTGAATCCATATGGAAAAGATGTTCAAACCCATCAAAATCAAAAGGCCTCTGTTGTTTCTAACTTCTTACACTGTGAAGTTTATAAAGCCTAACATTTTGCCCATTCCCAGTTGAAATTAGGGAACTTTATCAAACTATTGCTAAAATAATTAGATATGGAATGGGAGGACACATCTACTGCTCCAGGGAAGCGTTAGTGCAATCTGTTCTAATTAAAGGTTCTCTAGCAAAAATACGATTTAACCTTCTGAATGATGTAACAGTTGTAATTGCCCAAATTATTTCATTTCCTCTTATAATTATTTAGGAAATACACGTTATTACGACTAAATTATGTTCTAGGCTTTCAGAAATTGACATCACAGATTCTATAGACAGTGTATTTATCTTCCTACTTAAAAGTATGCCAAGGAAATTGCCAAGACTCAAAAGCACATTAAAGAGTAGCCATCTCCTCCTTTCTGCAGCCACGAAGCTCTCGTCCTTTTGCTCCCTCAAGCCTGAAAAAAAGAAATACCTCTCCAGGAGAGACAAATAACCTCAGCCAGAGAGAGCTCTTTCCACTTTTGGCACATGGATTTAGTACAGTAAGGTAGTCCCTCCATCTACATGCACCTTCCCTGTGTAACTGGGTGCCAGCCACCAACACTATGCAGTGATGCCACCAAACCCACTTCAAAGCACCAGAAGCCATCGTCTCTCACCACCTGCCCCAAGACACCTGTTTATTTAAAATAAATTAAGCGTAGAGAAAATCCTGCTTAATGTTCTGTTAATTATTGCATGGATGGCTACAAATGAAGAACAAATACACACCAAGAAGCAGTGGGAAGTGGAGCGGTATGTTCAGCAAGCTGAATTGGACTGCCTGGGGTCCAGCAGGTTATTCGGCCAACTGCTGGCATAATTCAGGAGTTCAACTGGCCCAAGGTACAAGACTCACTGCCCCAGATGTAGGTGTAGGAAATCTTTGAACTCACCCTCCAAAAGCTGGAGGAATATCTGTATTAAGCCTAAGAGCAAAGAATCAGCCATCCCAGGAGAGGCCCACAGCCCACCTAGCTCAGTTCTGGTTATCTCAGTGACAAATCCCTGAAAAACACCTTCCAGCAAACTCCAGGGCAGAGCTGCCAGAACAAGATACAGGTTCTTTGCATCTGATTGCCCTAATGAATTATTTTTTCTCCCCTCCATGATTTCTCTTCTTATCAACCCCAGGAAAGCTTTCAGCATCCACAGCCTTCTGCACCAACAAGCTCCTGCACATAGCTCTGTATGTGTGTGCATCAGTTTGTTTTGAACAGCTAACAATTTTCTTTGGCATCCCTTCATTCTTGGATCACAAATAAACAGTTCATCACTATTCCCCGTCTCCACACACACGATTTCACATACTTGTCTCCTATTCCTCCTCAGCCATCCTCCCCCAGGCTCAGCTTACTTAGTTTAGCTCCTCCGCTTACACATGTTCTTCAACACCTTTGCATCTTTATTTTTCCACAAAGATCTTTTCTCTACTTCTGTTACACTTTAAAGAGGAGCAGAACTGCAGACAGCAGTAAAACTGTCAGCACAGCCAAGATTTATATGGTGGCGTGATAATGATTTTTTCTGGTTTATCCCCTATTCCTTTCTCAATCAACCTTAATTTTCAATTGAGGGGGCTGGAGGGGAGGGAGTGTGTTTAATAGCGACAAAGTGTTGAAGTGACATTTTTCCTCATAATTCCAACTTCCCATCCGTCCATGTAGCAACTCAGAGTCCACCACTGGGTATATAAAAGAGGATTTCTTCTCCCCACGTGCATCATTTTGTCAACAGTATCCTGGAAGTCTCCAGAACCAGCTCTCACTTCCATGGCCGTGGACAAATTACCAACAGGAAAACTTTGTCTTCTCAGTTTCCTCTTTTCCAGAGGGTTTATGACAACAACAACCAACACTCTTCCCCATTACCGGGTATTTTGCCATAATTTGGTTTCAAGTGTCAACCTGAAATCCTGAATTTAAAGAACTAAAAGGGGAGTTAGGGAACACGGTTTGTGAAAAGTACACTATGAAGAAAGGGGGGAAAAAATCAGATTATATACTTCTAAGTTCAGCATGAAAATGTCCACAAAATTTCTCTGCATTTGTTTTTTAGGTGCAGAACTCCAACATTTTATCAATTCTTCAATCAGTCTATTCTGGTACTGTCTCTGTGAACAACTGGTCCCCTTTTTCTGCCCAATCAATTTTGCCACTTTTCCTCCAAACACACATCTTACAAGTCTTTAAGCTTTACAGATTACTATATAAAGGGAGAAACTATCCATATTTCAAATTCCTAACTGCTGCTTTTAAAATAAAACCCCCAAGTTTATTGAAAAAGCCCCAAGTTTTTGAGATAAGCATACAAAGTACAATGTGCTTCAGCCTTTTTTCCTTACTTTCCCTTAGCCATCTCATAACACATTGGAACATTCATAAACTTCCCTTTCTGCTCATTTTTGCATCCCTACCAACTACTCCATTGCTTACCAATCCCATGACAAAAGGGGGTGTCGTAGTTTAACTGGACACCAGCTAAAACAACCACACAGGCATTCGCTCACTGCCCCCTGCAATGGGATGGGGGAGAGAATTGAAAAGAGGGAAAAAAAGGTAAAACTAGTGGGTTGAGGTAAGGACAATTTAGTTGGACAGAAAAGGAAGATGATGCTGATGCTGATGATAGGATATACAAAACAAGGCAGCACAATTGCTCGCCACCCACTGACCGACACCCAGCTGGCTCCCAAGCTGCAGCCCTCTCTGACCAGCTCCCAACAGCTTCTATATGGAGCATGACA
Source organism: Zapornia atra (assembly GCA_013400835.1). Classification (NCBI taxonomy): domain Eukaryota; kingdom Metazoa; phylum Chordata; class Aves; order Gruiformes; family Rallidae; genus Zapornia; species Zapornia atra. The sequence goes on along the minus strand of VZTU01006215.1, from coordinate 20,589 downwards.
TCACATGGTATGGAATATCCCTTTGCCCAGCCTGGGTGTGTTGTCCCAGCTCCTTGGGCACCTCCCATGGAAGGTTCATGTCTACTCACTGGCAGGGCCTGGTCTTTCCAATTCCTTCTTTGACGTAATTGTAAACAATGCTTAGTAAGGACTAAAACATCAGTGTGTCATCAAGATTATTTTCACCCTAAATCCAAACCACAGCACTGTACCAGCTCCTGGGAAGAAAATTAACTTTACCCCAGCTGAAACTACTGCCAGCTTTGCCAATGATAATCTGTACAGAAGAGCTGTGCACCTTCACCACTCACAGTCTTACCACTTGCAGCAGTGTCCACAACCCCAGGCTACATTTGCACTATGTTGCATCTTTCTGGGAGTCACAGGTGGTTTTACCCTATAAATCTGCTATTTAAGTCTTGAATCTGGACCTCAAGGATCATCATATATGCTTACCCAAACAGTCACAAATATAATCTCAATTGCCAGTTAGTGAGACAAAAGAAATGGAGCAGAGGTTATCAGTTACTGTGTTTCAGTGAGACACATTTCCTCTCACTATTCATTTCATCAATCCAGTAGACATTAAGCAACTATTTAAAAATATTCCAAGAGGTTTTTGTCCTCAAAATTCAGGATTAGCACCATTACCAAACCCCTGAAGTATTTTTTTCTCAATCATCAACTCAAGCTGTCTGTAAATTTTATCCCCACAAGTTTTCCGTACAAAGCAAGCAACATACACACTTTTTTCTCGTTCATCATGATGTTATGCCATGAATATTTAACACAAATACACTCTACAAAGTTGTTTTCATTTAAAAAAAAAAAGTCAAGGAAACTTCCTGCTTTAAAAAAAAAATCCTTATTTTTCTAATCAACAGGTAACTATCAGTGAAGTAACAGACTATTGAAGTCTCTGCATTTAAAAATTACAAGTAGAAATTTAAAGCCCTATTTGGAACACTGCTGGAAGATAAATAGCATGGCAGCTGAGTACAAAACATGTATCCATGAATCAAAGTAGAATTATTCTATCTGTAAATATTTATTATAGTGCATCGAGGCCACTGAAGTAGACTTGGCAGGTTGGAGGGAGCAAAAAGAACCATGCCTACGGTACAGCTCAAAAAAGAGACACAGTCCTATGGTTTAATTTGTGTGTGCCCCTGGTGTGGGACCCACATGTGCAGCCTGATGATGATTTTGCACATAAGATGATCCATCAACTGAGAAAATTATGTTAAACACACAATAATGAACATGAAGTCCAGCTTCTGTCTCTGAGGGTATTGCAAAACATTGACTGACTCATCTTCTTCGTTTTAGTGCCTAACAGTTTCTCTGATCTAATGATTTCAGTAAATATCAAGTAACTCATCATCTTCTTTAGCAAAAGGTCATGATGCTCTTGGACAGACTATGCTGCTCTTTCCTCTTAACCCCATGGCCAAATCCTGCAGCTACAGTTCCCAAATACAGCTCAGAACACCTTTCTGTTTTCAGTTCACAGCTACTGTGGAAACCCTTGAGTGTCTGAGGTTCCCTTCCAACCCCCTTCTACACATGAAGGTACAGGTTAACACAAATCAGTTTGACTTTGGTTTAAGTTGCTACAGATTGCAGTAACTCTGTTGAGTAAAGTTCACAAAATAATCTTCCTAGTTTGACACAAATTCTTTCAGTCATAGAATCACAGAATCTCCCAAGTTGGAAGGGACCCCTAAGGATCATTGAGTCCAACTCCTGGCTCCACACAGGGACAGCCAAGTCAGAGCATGGGACTGAGGGCATCGTCCAGACGCTTCTTGAACTCAGCCCAGCTCAGTGCTGGGATCACTTCCCTGGGGAACCTGTTCCAGTGCTCGACCACCCTCTCAGTACAGAGCCTCTTCCTAACAGCCAACCTAAACCCCCCCTGTCACAGTTTCATGCCATTCCTTCGGGTTCTATCCCTGGTCACCAAAGAGAGGAGATTGGCACCTGCCCCTTTGCTCCCCCTCATCAGAAAGCCACAGACATTGTATATGCATGTGCAATACACAACCTACATTACACACAGGCTAGATTTCAGAGACAAAAACTGCCCATCAGTAGGACTTCATTAACAAATCAGTGAGAGATCTGACTCAGAAATATTTTCAACCTCTGGCATATTCAGATCAATAAATGCAGTGTAAGCAGGCAGTCATGAAATTCAGCAAAAATCCGATGTAGATTTTCTTTTGGAGAGAATGGGGGACGGCATCCAAGAGCTATGTTATTTATGACCATGGCAAAGTCCTCCAGCAAGGTTATTTACATCACTGAATTCCCATTACCTCTTGCTTTGCCTAAGGCCACTAACTTACAATGATTTGCAAGCATTAGCAAACAATGCCCATATTCAAGTTCAGTGTATCCATTTCAACGCAAAGCAGTTGATATCGTGGGTCAGAGTTGTGGCTCAGGACTCAAGGGGCCAGTTTGCACAGCTTAACGTGCTCAAGAACCTGTTTCAGTTTCCAGCAGTCCTAATTAGGCTAAGAGTAAGACATGTGATGACCATCCAGGTTTAAATTTAAAGCAAAAACGGTATTCAGGAAGTCGTTGAGAATTTCAGTGTATTAAAATAATGTTCTTACATGGGAGAATGGCCATAATTTGCAAAGCTCCTGCTGGTTAATAAAAGCATCCCTATAAACAGAGAGAGAGAGAGAGAAATAGAGACAGTGTGTGCACTTGTGTGTGTGTCAGGAAACAGAGAAGGGTTTTTCTTCCCTTAAACCCAAGTTCCTATGCAAACACCTAAAATAGCTTAATTTTTCAACTACTGGAAGCAAACAGAATTGCTTTGAAAGCATCCTTTGAAAATTTTTACAACGTGACTGTTACTGAAGGACCTTTTAATCAACATAGCCGTCTTCCAAACAACAGGTAAAGTTATGGAAACAAAACTGCTGCAATGAGAATTTTGCCTGAGGAATTGTACCAGCTCACTTGAATGAAAGGGACCGAAGACAACAGTTACTTTAGCCAAGGTTACTGGCACTAATTGTTTTCTACAAAAGAAAAAGCAACTTTTCACGATGAAGAGATTTGCAATTGAAAAAGAGTTTAGAACTCCCTGAAAGAGGCCAGTGTAGGGCCAGCACGGTGATTAAGGGAGAACACCTTCCTTATGAGGAAAGGCTGAGGGAGCTGGGCCTGTTCAGCTTGGAGAAGACTGAGGGGTGACCTTATTGATGTCTATAAATATGTAAAGGGCCAGAGTCAGGAGGATGGAGCCAGGCTCTTCTCAGTGATGGCCAGTGATAGGACAAGGGGCAACGGGTGCAACCTGGAGCACTGGAAGTTCCATGTGAATGTAAGGAGGAACTTTTTCACTGTGAGGGTGACAGAGCCCTGGGACAGGCTGCGCAGAGAGGTTGTGGAGTCTCCTCTGGAGACATTCAAAACCCACCTGGATGCATTCCTGTGTGATTTAGCCTGGGTGATCCTGCTGTGGCAGGGGGGTTGGACTAGATGATATTTTGAGGTCCCTTCCAACTCCTAGTGTTCTGTGATTCTGTGATTAATCATTTGCATTTTGAAATATCTGAAGGTGGCATCTTATTAAGTCTGATTTTGGAGGAAGGTTAAACAAATCCAGGACATTTTTTTTCAAGTCAGTAAAAACTTCACAGAAAGTCAACCTAACACATGTTCCTGAAACCAATGCTATTATTTCTGTACCCAGGCTATGGTGGATGTTCTTAACAAAACACTGTATGTGCCAACTGATTGACAAAACACATTCTGTCAACATAAACCAGATTAAATAAATTGATGGCATTCAGCCCCTCTTCCTGATTCCCACTTCAGATCACTCTTCTTTCTCCCTTCAAATACAGAACAAGGAATTTCTATTTCCAGGCTTATTTTAACAAAGCCTACAAAACTCTCCTGCCACCGCCAAGATGTGAGAAGGGCAGCAGCCGCTGAAGCACCCCATCACTTTTGAGCAGGCACAGATTACTCAACCACACAGAAACTCCTCTAAGAATCATACCACTCACATCACAAAAAACCTTACTGAAAAAACCACTTCACGGAAGTGACCAGCCTCAAACAATGCAGCTCCTCTGAAATCACCCTATTGAACGGAGTGCCGGAGTAAGAAATGATAAGTGATGCACTACTGGAATTTCCAGAGGGACTAAGGTCTGATTTGCTGACTGTTGCTCTGTTGTGTGGAAAGGGTAGAAAAGATCCAGAAGGAGATTCAAAATGATTGTACTGTCGCGCTCGTCTCAGGATTTTCCTGTAAAGCTGCTGTTAAGGCCAGTTTGTCTTCCCCAAACAGAAGGCTCTTAAAGACAGGACACGAACTGCAAAGTTTCACGTGTGAACAGGACTCAATCCAGCATAAAAACCTGCCTTAGACAAACCAGCCCACTTCAGATGTCACTAAAATAAATCTTGTGCTGTCTTCAGCTTTCCCCACATTTACTAGATGTAGTTTGATACCTCAGAATTACTTCCTTCTGCCTTACCAGAAATGATCAGAATTCCACACTTTCTTAAACAATATTTCCTTGTTAAAGCCCAGCTTTGAGAAAGCCTTTATTTTTTTTCCTTTTGCTTTTCCAGCACCAATACTGTTTTCGAGCTGACCTGTCTTCCATCCACACTGACATTTACAAGCTGTGCTAGAAGTTCTCCTCCTCCGCTTTTCTAACCTTATTAGAGGCATAAGGAGCATATCAGGGAGACAAGATTTCAAATGAACCACCTCCCCCTGAATGCCAAACCAGTGACTGTTTACACAATTAAAAAACTTAAGGCCAGCACTGTTTAAAAATCGACATATCCTGTAACAGCATCAAATAAAGACCTTCAGCAGCCACGTGGTAACATTTGCCAGCTTACACAAGGTTACAGCTCTACACCAGCACATCCACTCTGATTATAAACCTAAGGACAAATATTTACTAATGTACAACAAGACACTAGGAATCTTTTTTATACAGAGCTGTGAGACTCACGTTTTGACACAGAAAAATACTTCAAAATGTAGAAGTGAAAATCTAACATTCATTTCAGGCTTTCTGGGTAAAGGTCTAGCTTTTGCTTAACAGAAAAGAAACTGTGGAAAAGGAGACAGTAACTGCAGCATTTCCCAAAACAGCTCACTTTTTGTACAGAAAAAGCTGCAAACTTTTCTTTGCTCCAAACCTTCCTGTGCAAGAAGTATTTCAGCGCTGCAGGCACACGACTGGCTTTTATTTTGACAGCTTAAGAGTTTTCAAAGGAGCAAAATGATTTCTGAGCTGAAACTGCTGTTCTGTTTAATTATCATTATCCTATAAATGACGTCAGGAACAATATCAGACCAGACCTGGCACTAATATACTAGGAGGGGATATAGGTAATTAAAAGCATGAAGGATTTAATTTCAAGTGAAACATGTGGAGCATGGAAAATAGTAATAATTGAATGTAGTATTTGATTAATTAGAAACAATGCATGCTCCTTCCTTCCACCAGTTCTATGGTAAGACTAACATTGTGTAAAAAAAAAAAACCTTAAAAAAATTAAATCACAAGCCAGCAGGATGAACTTACACTTCCTAAACACTATTCCTCTTCGAAATGCTTTCATTCTGTGTAATTTTAACAAAGAACTGAAGCTTTCTTCTTCTATAAAAGGAAATCCTACTCCAAAACTAGTTTTCATATACTCCATCAATTCCAGAAACCGTAGAGACAGCTTGACAACAACAATCACCAATGCAATAACTGGAAAATTTTGAGTAGGACTGACAACATCTCAAAAAATAAATAAAAATCGCCAAATTCTATACATTGAAATTTCCAAGTTTGTTAAAAAGGCAGCAGAGAGACATAGCTGAAGTGGGCATTTACAGATTCTAGCCATCACACTGATTAGTTGTGCTGATCCACCAACCTCTCTGTATCTTTGACTCTGCACAAACACCTTTGTCCATCTCCCTTGGGCTCCAACAAGAGCAGACAGGTTACATTTGGTGTGTTCTCGTTACATCTGGTATTTAATGACCTGGTAAATACATCATTACAACCGTTGCCCAAAACATCAAGGTCTGCAGAGAATCAAGCTCCCTCATCAAGTAGATGTGCACTGCTCCCATGGCCAGCAGGACATCCACTCGGATCTTCAAGCTCCAGCTGAGGATTGCTGGGTTTGGGGCAAGGGAAGGAGTGACAAGCCTGCAGAAGCATTTTACCCACTTCACTCAACACTTGCCAGCAGGACCTGGACCCTAAGGGCTGCTTGATGCAGATGGCAAATACTGCTGGAAATGAAAAACAATCCCTGCCAAAGAAGGGTCCATTTCTACATGTACATTATCACATACAGAAAGAGAAAGCAGAACTTTTCCTTAAGTAATGCTAAGCTCAGCACAAATTCTTCCCCTGCACTTAGAATTACAGAATCACAGAATCTCCTGAGTTGGAAGGGACCCCTAAGGATCATCAAGTCCAACTCCTGGCTCCACACAGGGACAGCCAAGTCAGAGCATGGGACTGAGGGCATCGTCCAGACGCTTCTTGACCTCAGTCCAGCTCAGTGCTGGGACCACTCCTCTGGGGAGCCTGTTCCAGCACCTGACCCCCCTCTCAGTACAGAACCTCTTTCTAACATCCAACCTAAACCTCCCCTGTCACAGCTTCATGCCGTTCCCTTGGGTTCTATCCCTGGTAACCAAAGAGAGGAGATTGGCACCTGCCCCTTTGCTCCCCCTTGTCAGGAAGCCACAGACCGTGATGAGGTCTCCCCTCAGCCTCCTCTTCTCCAGGCTGTAAAAACCAAGTGACTTCAGCCTCTCGTAAGACTTCCCTTTCTGACCCTTCCCCATCCTCGATCTGCCAGAGCAGACCTATCTCTCCTTCTTCCCAAACCCCACAAACTTGGAAGCACAAGAGGGGAGCAGAAACTACCAGGTAAGAGGGACTGCTGCTGAGAAAGGAGGATAATCGCTGCATTTCTTTGTGTGAGGAGGAAAATGTGACTGCCTGACAATGCAAGGATCAGAGAGATGGGAAGATGGCTGCTAGGACTGTTGTGAAGTACAAAGAGGAGACCCACTCTCACAAGCTTTCCCCAGAAGACCTCTGAAACCCCTTCCTTCCACTGGGAAAACTCTCAACTTTCTTGAAGTATTACTGGATTTCACCTGTCGAGAAGACTTGAACTCTGTCTTGATCCATCTTTTTGATGAACTCATTGCCCACAGCAATTTCTTATCATCGGGAATCACAGAATTGTAGGGGTTGGAAGGGACCTCAAGAGATCATCAAGCCCAACCCCAAATCCTATGTGCACTACAGATGGGTGCCTGAGAGAGCTTTTCAGAACCTGAATTTAAACACTACTTTAATTCAATTTACAAACTAGCAAAGAGTTAGCTACAAAAGTCAACTAGCTTTCTTTAGCATTTAGGATATTTCTAATATGAAGTTCTGCATAAGCTAAAAGCTTTACCTGAGAGTGAAATTTCACAACTCATTTGCAATATTTACATCTTGCTCATTCCAGAAAGTTGGGTTGTCGAGCATGAAGATCAGTATTGCATCAAGCTTCTGAGGAGATACACTGGAAAGCTCAAAAATGCAAAGCAGCTTTGCATAGAAAGCAAGAGACAATGTATTAAATGTTTTCTCTGACTCCTGCCAAAAGTCCTCTCTATAGTGATGGATGAGGTTTCCTGAGGCTAAGATGCCAAAGCCAATTAGCCATGTCAATCCACAAGAGCGCCAGCTGCCAGGATCTAACTTTATTACTGTATTACTTAAAAGTGAAGACATCAGCAATGTTTAAGTTCACATGACTCCTAATTTTAAAACCTGCCTTTTAAAGATTTAGGGTGGTGGGAGTGACAATGACCTTAAGTTTCAACCTTTGAAAATCACCACAGAGCGCCGTGAATTATCCGTAATTCGATTATGTAAAGTATTCTGTTAATCAAATTAGTCTACATCATGCTCTACTGAAAAGAAAGTTAAGACCTCAGCTTATTTCCCTCCTCCTATGAGTTTTATGTAATGTTTATATTTAAAAGTAGCAATTTATTTCAATATTGCCTGGCTCAGTTGCCAAACCGCCGATCCCACAGAACATGATCCATGGAAGGTATACAGCTCACCCATTTACAGCATCCAATTCTGAAGTACAAAATACAATTTTTTTGGAAAGTGTCTTGAGCATTTATCGACTAGAATAAAACATGCCTGAGTCTTTGATTATTTAAAACCATCTGCATTTCATTTTCAAGCAAGGACTTTGGAAATGTTGATCACACAATACACTTCCCTGCAGAGTCACCACAATAAACTCAATGACTGTGCGAAAGGGAAAAACGTTTCTTCTGCTTAGGTGCCTGTGAAGCAGAGACCTGAACAGCTCTGTAAGGCCTTACAAAGCGCCCGTTTCTCTTCAATAACTTCCATATTCCTCCAAACTACTCAGAAAAATTGCTCCTTTTCAACATTACTCCTTTTCAAGTAGCCTACATAACTTTATTAACCTCTTCATAGAAACCGTTTTGGCTTTGTGCTCCTACTTATTACATTTATGCTTCCTTTACTCCCCTATACAACTGGCAAATGGTATCAACAGCATCTCCTCCTGAACTGTTCTGTACCCTGGTGATACTGAGAGAATGAGAGAAAAGCAGGAGGTTAAGAAAAGTTCTAAGTTATCTAAGAAGAGAAAACGACCTTTCTTTTCCACGTTCAGTGCTGGATTTAGTTTTAATTATTTCTAAGCTGGAGGTTTTTAATGATGTCTGCAAACATGCATAAAAATATCCATGAATTTCAGCAAATAAGCAATAGAAGAGCTTCAAATTAATAAAAGGTAGTTCTCAAGTGTTGCATCTACCTGCCAAGACAGCAAACCAAAGGCAAAAGAGACCAGAATGAGTAAGAAGGATATTCTAGTTATGCAGATCTTAGAATCTGTAACCCTTCTTGTTTCATTAAGATTTTTTCCTTTGAGATGTTTCTGAAAGACAAATTCATATTTTGAGCCTTCATTTTTTAAAGTACTCTATGTGCCATTAGTGTCTGAGAATGCTGTATTTCATTTCCATTTAATTAGACTATTAATTATTGCCTCCTGAAATTACAAACTATGTTTCTCACTCAAGCACACTATCTTCATGTCCAAAGTAATGTCTGATTAGCTTTCTTCTTTGACATCTGTTCTTCAAAAGGATAAAAATCTATTGACCTTGGTTCCTTTTGCTCAGTTTGGTAAACTAGCCTCCCCCTCGTCAGGAAGCCACAGACCACGATGAGGTCTCCCCTCAGTCTCCTCTTCTCCAAGCTGAACAAACCAAGGGACTTCAACCTCTCCTCATAAGTCTTCCCCTCCAGACCCCTCACCACCCTCATTGCCCTCCTCAGAACACTCTCCAAGAGTTTTGTGTCCCTCTTGTACTGTGGTGCCCAAAACTGCCCCCAGGACTCAAGATGAGGCCGTCCCAGTGCAGTGCAGAGCGGGACGATCCCCTCCCTGGACTGGCTGGCCATGCCTTGCTTGATGCACCCCAGGATGTGGTTGGCCCTCCTGGCTGCCTGGGCACACTGCTGGCTCATGGGTAACCTGCTGTCAACCAAGACCCCCAAATCTTTCTCAGTACGCCTGGCCTAAAGAAGCTAAGGAAGAGTCTCTCCTCCTAAATCCAGATGACAAAATAGCAGAAAAATAACATTCTGTAACTAAAAGCAGGATTTATCAAAGAACATCACATGACCTGAGTGCAGAAGAAGCAAAGACCTCTTCACAAAATCCCAGGTTACTACATGGGCTGACACAGCAGCAAAACCACCAGGATTTAAAGCAGGGATTCAGCACTCAGAGCTGAGCTTCAAATCTGAGACAGGTTAAGAACAAAGCATGTATTAGTACTGTAGCCTGGGGGAAAAAAACTAGTGAGATGGTATCGATGTCTAAATTGATACCAGAGAAGACTTGGTTCTTGTTAGCACTAAAATTAAAGGCTTAACTCGTGACAGAAGTTCAAAAATTATCAACTACAGCCAGCAGCAAGTCGTTGCCGGGGGCAGTTTGTCCACGTGACAGCAGAAATTTTGCAAAGAATGAGTACTTGAATCATCTTTCTAGGCAGTACTAAACTCTGTCCTCTTCACTCTCCCCTCAGCCAGGCAGCGATGACAGATGCTTCCCCAGGGAAGCTGGTCTATCACTTCAGAACACTGTTCCAACACTGGGCTCTGTCCTTCACGAGGCAGGAATCCCTCAGCGACCCCAAGTTCCAGCTCAGTGCGGTTTTCAAAGGAGAAAACCCAAGAGCAACCCTGTGAGCTTTCAAATGGGAATTTTGTTTTCCTCCAAGTTAACCAGGAGATCAGAAGCAGAATATATTAGTATCACAGATACATTTAGATTGGAAAAGACCCTTAAGATCATCGAGGCCAACCATTAACTTAGCACTGCCAAGTCCACACAAAAAAATTTAAATTATCTACAAAAAAGAGTGGTCAAATCCATCATCTTAGAACCCAGCTCTTCTAAAAACATACTGGGTACAAGTAAATCTATCTGATCTATCCGCTCTTCTTCATTCTGGATTGCCTTCATCTTTTGACTAAAGTTGAATTGTTCCCAATAGAGAAGAAAAGGAGGCGGTGTTTTGTTAATAAAATGTCAGTTCAGTACAACGGAACAGAAGACATTGTCTTGTGTTACAATAAATAAACTGTAATAAATAAACATAATGGTTTGCCAAAAGAAATGGGACATGTTAAATACCTGTTATTTCACAGGATTATCTATGAAGAAGAGACAATCATGAAGTTCTTTTATTTTAAAGGATATATCTGAACTGGTAGGCAATGTTTTACAGCATATATCAGCACTAGGTGATACTTTCACAGAGCTGCAAGCTACACAAGTAACAGAAACATAATGTTGGAGTCAAGCACAATACTCAAACCTCCAAATGAAACCTAAACCTTCAACCTGTATTATTCCTAGCACCCTCCTGTCCTTCACTGCAACCAGCACAGGGTATTTCTTGCAACATCCGTAACAATTCGGACACGGTGGCAGCTCTGCGCAGAGAGCACTTGATAAGCTGCTGAGAAAACTAACTCAGGAATGTTCAGTGTCACCGACCTTCTTGTGTGCAATGACCTTCCCGGACAGAATTACCAGTTTGCCCTTAGTAAAAGCACAGCTTGAGGGTGGATTTCTGCTGGTGTGTTTTTCTCGTGCAATAGCAACTCTAGCTCCGCCTTCTTTCACTCCTACATGTATCACCCCACAGAGCATGAAACAGTAACAACAAATTCAGTGCCTAAGGAAGTGGAACCAGACAGCCCCTGGCCTCTATTGAGCTGTATCTGTGTCAAGCTCAGCATCCACGTCCATGTATCATAAATCAGGCTCATGGCTTTCCCTTTTAAAATATTACAAAGCAGGAAGCTTTTGTGATACTCGGCATTGGTGAGGCTGCAGCTCAAGTACTGTGTCCAGTTCTGGGCTCCTCACCATAAGAAGGACATTGAGGTCCTCAAGCGAGTCCAGAGAAGGGCAACCAGGCTGGGGAAGGGGCTGGAGAGCAAATCATATGAGGAATGGCTGAGGGAGCTGGGGATGTTTAGCCTGGAGAAGAGGAGGCTGAGGGGAGACCTTATCACAGCCTACAGTTACCTGACACGAGGGTGCAGGGAGGTGGGCGATGGTCTCTTCAGCCAGGTGACAGGAGATAGGACAAGGGGAGATGGCACAAAGCTGTGCCAGGGCAGTGTCAGATTAGACATTAGAAAAAAATTCTTCACAGAAGAGTTGTCAGGGCCTGGAACAGGCTGCCCAGGGAGGGGGTTGAGTCACCGACCCTGGGTGTGTTTAAATGATGGGTAGATGAAGTACTCAGGGATATGGTTTAGCGTAGGACAGGAACGGTTGGACTTGATGATCTTAAAGGTCTTTTCCAACCTTGTGATTCTGTGATTCTTCAGCATTTCTGCATGCTCCTGGACCAAATATTTCAGGCTTTCAGAGTAGGACTTAGACCCAGCCTTTATAGTGACTAGACACAGCCAAAATAAACCTACATTTAGACTGTTCATGGAACTGAAAAACAATTTAAGTGTAAAACTGCTTGGACCAGTTTAAAAGTGCTCAGCTGTATGGTGCTCTGTCATGTAGAGAAGCAAGAGCATCACCCACCGGAGTGCCTCTGGTCAACTTGTTCCTTCAGTGTTTGTTTAATGTGAAGAGTGTTTTTTAGTAGCTTAAACTAGTTCTTAACTGGACTTGAAATATAAAAGCGTTTCTGAAATGGCAGATTTAGGGAATGGAAGGAGTTGGTAACTCTGAAATGAAGAGCAATGAGGTCAAACTGGAGGCCTATGTCCAGTGGAGTCCATCGGGGGTCGGTACTGGGACCTGTGCTAGTCAGTATATTCATCAACAACCTGGAAGAGAATTGAGTGCACCATCAGTAAGTTCGTGGATGACACAAAACTGGGAGGAATGGCTGACACCCCAGAGGGCTGTGCTGCCATTCAACAAGACTTGGGCAGGCTGGAGAGCTGGGTGGGCAGAAATTTAGTGAAATACAAGATTGTCTTGCATCTAAGGAAGAACAACCCCAGGTACCAGTATAGGTTGGGGACTGGCCTGTTGGAGAGCAGCAGAGGGAAAAGGTACCTGGGGTCCTGGTGGACAGCAGGATGGCTATGAGCCAGCAATCTGCCCTCATGACCAAGAAGGCCAATGGTATCCTGGGGTGTATTAGAAAGGGGGTGGTTAGTAGGTCAAGAGAGGTCCTTCTCCCCCTCTACTCTACCCTGGTGAGATCACACATGGAATATTGTGTCCAGTTCTAGGCCCCTCAGTTCAAGGACATAGAACTCCTTAAAAGAGACCAATACAGGGCCACCAGGATGATTAAGGGAGTGGAACACCTTCCTGATAAGGAAAGGCTGAGGGAGTTGGGTCTCTCTAGCTTGGAGAAGAGGAGATGAGGGATGACCTCATCAGTGTCTGTAAATATGTAAAAGGTGAGTGTCAAGAGGACAGAGCCAGGCTCTTCTCAGTGATGGCCAGCGATAGGACAAGGGGCAATGGGTGCAAGCTGGAGCACAAGATGTTCCATGGGAACTTAAGGAAAGCTTTCACTGTGAGGGTGACAGAGCCCTAGAACAGACTGCCCAGAGAGGTTGTGGAGTCTCTGGAGAGATCAAAATGCATTTGGACATGTTCCTGTGTGATGTAACCTAGGTGATCCTGCTCTGGAGGGGGTTGGACTAGATGATCTTTTGAGGTCCCTTCCAACCCCTACCCTTCTGTGGTTCTCTGAGGTAAGCAGGCTCCCAACTACATTACCAGGTTGATAACGTAAACATGGTCACAGCATCTCACAGTAGTTTTCCAGAAAGAGTCACAAGTTTGGATATACAAAACTTTGAAGATCTTCCCTTACTGCACTCAACTGTCCTCTCAGTATTTCTCTTCATTACCACAGGTCTTGAAATTACAATCACAGCATTGTACTGCATCTTGGACAACGTTCCCTTTCTCCTGTACTTGGCTTTCATACTCCTGACGACAATCATGGCTGCATATTCCTTACTTTGAAACAGCTTCCCTTCCTTGGTACATGAGGACCTACATACAATACTTAATAAATGCAAGAGGCACTGATGACCTAACATTAGCACAGCGATAATAAAACATGAAGTCTTCATACTTCTGTTTAAAATTTATGCAGATGTAACTGCTGACAACAATTTGTCCAACTCCTATATCCAGGACTTCAATAATACCATCTCTTGCTGCCTCTCTTCCTGGGGTATTGCTAAATCATAGAATCACAGAATGTGTAAGGTTGGAAGGGACCTTTAAAGGCCATCTAGTCCAACCTCCTGCAGTGAGCAGGGACATCTTCACTCCATCAGGTTGCTCAGAGCCCCATCAAGCCTTACCTTGAATATCACCAGGGATGGGGCCTCCACCACCTCTCTGGGAAACCTGTGCCAGTGATCTACCACACTCATAGTAAAGATTTTTTTCCTAATATCCAACCCAAATCTACCCTATTCCAGTTTAAAACCATCACCCCTCATCCTACTGCTACATGCCCATACGAACAGTAAGTCTTCAAATTAACAGCAAGAAAATTCATCCTTTCCCAACAAGCCTATTATTTTATCATCTGCTTCCTGCTTTAACTAGAATAGACTCTCTGTTTTCTCATCTTTCTTCCACAATCACAGAATCACAGAACATTACAAGTTGGAAGGGATCGAGTAAGATCATCTAGCCCAACCTCCCTGCCCGAGCAAGATCACCTAGACTAAAACAACCTAACACCTGTAACACTCCCACAAACCAATTCCCATTACATCAGTCCAGCTCCAGTCCTTTCATATCCCTTGCCACAATAAATTCTAATTTCTCATCTTTAGATTGTACTTTGCCACCTTTTCTCCCAACCTTTCTTATTTTTCCAATTTATTTCCTGATCTATTGGAGGGTGTCCCTGCCCATGGCAGGGGGTTGAACTAGATGATCTTTGAGATGCGTTCCACCCAAATCAGTCTGGGATTCTGTGGTTCTATAACATCTTTCCACTCCCTAATGTTCTCTCTACGGCTGGGCAGAACTCCTACACTTCTTCCTCCCATCACACTCAAGAACCAGGCATCAACGGCACCACTCTGCCTTTTGCACCCAGCTGCCTTACCTTATGCCCGAGCTTTACATCATTTAACCCACGACCCTCAAGAGCAACAGGTAAATATTAACACCTCAAGTTTTGTAAGCACACCAGCATGGATTAAAAGCCACAGCACAAAGCGAAGGGACCCTTTGATACAGTTTGAATTTCAAAACTAGCACATAAAGAAACTTCCATTTCTATATCAAGTTGTCCCTAGGTCAGATTAGTCTCCTCCTACCTTGCATACTCAGGGCAGCTTTGGTTTGGCTTGTTTGCAATACAAAAGAAGTTCCTAAACCAAAGACACGGTTTCTTCAGTTTAACAGCAACAACTCAACTGTTGAGCTGTTCCCAACGAAGTATGCCTTAACTCTCTGGAAACATAAGAGCTATACATCTCACTTATGTGGAGTCATTAATATCACCTCCTTTTCCAGATAAAAATAGCTGGAGATTACATTTCATTTGCCACCTTTTCTTGGAATCCTGGGAACCTCTTGAGGTCCCTTCCAATCCCTAACATCCTATGGTTCTGTAAGTCTCTCAAGGTTAAGATATCCTTATAGGAATCCAACTTGGTTCCTGTGTGTTATTGAGGGTCTGAACATCTATTTAATCTCAAAAATGGGATCTGTCATCGATTCAAAACTGGAAAAAAACTTTACAAAGAAAAGGAACCTTAAAGGATACTGTACGAGCCATCCAAGTCAAGCAGCTATTAAAGTTAAAATGGTACTTGACAGTAATAAAATTAATGGCAAGAACTAATTCCATCTCTTCCAAAGTCTGTAAGCTCCACTCATGAGTCTCCAATGACAGGCAGTACATGAACAGAAAACAACCCAAGAAACAATTTCTACCTAAAAGAAACTGTTAACCAGGATTTGACAGAGAAATCTGGCATTTTGGGGCTATTTACCTACTAGCAAACATATGATGACACCTCCTCCCAAACGCCACCTTCCAAAATTTTCACAAGAGTCGCCATCAATGGCTTTACAAGGAGGGAAGAGACAGTATGGGTATTATCACCCTAGCCTGCACTGCAATACACTGCCTGCATCTCTTCATTTCTACACATTAATCTTTTCAGTGTCCCATGCTTGCACGACTCTGCTGAGGCCCCAGAAGACTGCTACAGTAGTGTGGAGCACAGCTGTTTGGTTGGTTCCTTTTTTGTATCTTCCATGACTCTACACACAACTCAAACTTCATAAAAAACCTCAGATAATTCATTTAGCATAATAAAATCATGGGGGGTAACGGAAGTATTACATGTTTAGAGAAAGTGAACACACAAAGCATCATTTCAATCAATTCACTGCTGATGAGTATTGGAACCCAAAACCATTCTATGGTTCTATACAGAATTTGACACAATAAAATTTAAATCTATACAGCCACATGGTAAAAATGTCTGTATCTCTTATTTTGGCATCAATTTGAGAAACCAATTAATTACCAAACTATACAGTCTTGGATTGCTCACCTGCAAACTAACGAACAGCAAAAGCACCAGATGTCATTCTACTATGGAGGGGATATATAAAACTACCCACTTTCCTGGGGTACAACACAAGAAATTTTGAGCATAGCACAATGAAAGACATTTCAGCCACTGCTTTACAGCTAAGTCCAAAAGACCTACAGTCACAATTTGCTCTTAAGGTAATTTTATTTACCTAACAACACACGATCCTTGAAAGAAAAATCCCAGGAGCATTAAAAAGGCAACAAATCTCAGCATCAATTTTAAACAAGATACATTCTTACTTATTATTGTTCTTGAAATAAAGTAACTACTTACTTGGTTGGCCATGTAAATTGTGAGGAGACCTCTCCTATAAACAGAAATTATCAAATTAGTGAAGGAATAAAACATATTTTGCACACTGAAGAGAAACACTTTAAGCATTAAGAATTCTTTATTAAAGAGATTTTAAAAAACAGATTAATCGATGGAGGACAGATCATTTCCAACCTATAGAAAAAGCAGCATGAACCCAAAAATACCCCTTGACTGCATGGTATTCAAAGCAGTGAGGAATTACATGAACCAAGTTATATATAGCAGCTTCTGCACAAGAGTCCTGAAGCTTCCACGAAGGGAAAAGGCACCTTGAATTACCCAGCACTCACCACAAAATAAAAGCCTACACACGAGCTGGTAACCGAAGTGAAGAAACCGCGGCCAAAGCCACGAATTTACACAAAAATGCTTGTGCCTAAGCTTCTGTTTTGTGATCAGCACTGTGTAACTCAGGGGGCTTTAGCCCTTCTGTGAACATTAGCATGGAAAGTGTCTTCTACTGAGACTGAGGATGCAGAAATCCTGGCTCAAACCAGCACACCCTACCTTATCTAGCTGACAGTCACAACGCCAACAGTGCCCTGGCACACATTCTTCTAACCTTCAGGGGTTTTGTTGGGTTGTGTTTTTTTCTTTCTATTTTTGGTTGTGTGCCTATGTCTCAGCCTATAGCTCACACTGTTACTTACACAGGAGAAGTATAAACATGAGCTAACACTCTCCCACTTTTCCTGATTTGGGGCCAGTGGGATCCTGGGGTGCATTAAAAGGAGTGTGGCCAGCGGGTCAAAGGAGGTGATCCTCCCCCCCTACTCTGCCCTGGTCAGGTCCCACCTGGAGTAGTGTGTCCAGTTCTGGGCTCCCTGGTATAGAAGGGACAGGGATCTCCTGGAGAGAGTCCAGTGAAGGGCTAAGAAGATGATTAAAGGCCTGGAGTATCTCCCCTACGAGGAAAGGCTGAATGAACTGGGGCTGTTCAGCCTGGAGAAAAGAAGACTGAGAGGGGATCTGATCAGTGTTTATAAATATCTCAAGTGTGGGACACAGAGGGAAATGGCCAGCCTCTTCTCAGTGGTCTATGGGGACAGGACAAGGGGCAGTGGCCTCAAGTTGGAGCACAGGAAGTTCTGCACAAATCTGGGGAAGAACTTTTTCACAGTGAGGGTGACAGAGCCCTGGGACAGGCTGCCCAGGGGGGTGTGGAGTCTCCTTCTCTGGAGATATTCAAGACCCGTCTGGACACCTCCCTGTGTGACCTGTCCTAGGGAACCTGCTTTGGCAGGGGGGTTGGACCCGATGATCTCTGGAGGTTCACTCCAACCCCTATGATTCTGTGATACTACAGCACAAGGCCAAAACTGAACCCCTGACCAGGAGCTACTCCAGCAGCAGACTGTATTAGATGTCACTGCAGGCTCCAGATGAAAAAAACAGTTGCATTTGCAAGTCATCATCAGCCCTGAGAAAGTGGAAGACCTTACCAGTGCAGATCTGCTTTGCCCTCATTCCTTCCACCCCTGGGCAAAGACCAGCTTAGCAACTATGGACAAAGCTTGGAAAACTCAGTTCCAGTATTTCTTACTGGACCTGTCCTCTTAACCTCCTGATTTTACTGTCAACCTTGTAGTAGTTTGGGTTTTTCTTACTCTGCCCACTGCAATATCACAGAAGGCACCACATGTTTAATCGTTACTTCCTCATTATAGAATTGAGTTCATAACCTGATCTCATCTTTGTCTTCACATCATTCAGGACTTTATATATTGCTACTAAATGAATAACAGAAGGTCCATACTGGATCCAATATTGGATACTTCATGGGTTTTGGATTCCACTCCCCCCATAATAGTATTAAAAGTTTAGGATAAATATCCAAACACTCAACTGTTTGGAAACACAAAATTCAATTTATCTAAATAAGACGATGCAGATGCAGCTACTGACAGAGTATTCAGGAGAGCATCAGAAGAGCAGCAACACACTTACCTGCAAGAAGCTGCCATCAGCTACTGACTGACAGATGCAGCTCTAAGAGTACAGTATGTGCATTTAGAGTTGTGTTATATACAGCATAAACAAAGCAGAAAGACCATTCCATGTGCTCATAATTCACAGAATCACAGAATTGTGGGGGTTGGAAGGGGCCTCCAGAGATCACTGAGTCCAACCCCCCTGCCAAAGCAGGTTCCCTAGGACAGGTCACACAGGGAGGTGTCCAGACAGGTCTTGAATATCTCCAGAGAAGGAGACTCCACACCCCCCCCGGGCAGCCTGTCCCAGGGCTCTGTCACCCTCACTGTGAAGAAGTTCTTCCCCATATTGGTGTGGAACTTCCTGTGCTCCAACTTGCAGCCGTTGCCCCTTGTCCTGTCCCCACAGACCACTGAGAAGAGGCTGGCCATTTCCCTCTGTGTCCCACACTTGAGATATAAACATGGATCAGATCCCCTTCTGCTAGCCTTCTTGTCTCAAGGTTGAACAGCCCCAGTTCATTCAGCCTTTAATTTACTCAGTGGATTCTCTCCTTCAGTCTCCATGTCACACAGGCAGGGATGACATGGAGGCAGGGTTTAGCCTCCCACTGATTATTTTTTTAATTACTTTTATTGTTTTTAAGCACCAAAAACCCTAAGAATTTGATCTGACAAAGTTTTAGCTTCTATTGTGATCCCTTTTGGCTAAGTGGAGAATACAAGTCATCAACCACAAAGACAAAGAAAGGAAAAGGAGCTGGAGAAGAGGAAGGAAAGAAACCACAAGCTGCAGTGCAGCTGCACCAAGGCAGATGCAAGAAGTAGGTGGTCGGGAAGAGGGAAACTATGTAGACAACAAATGAGCACAAGCAAGTCATTTCCAGAGCTGAAAAATACAGAAAGCTGCTACATTACACCACCTGAAGTGCCTGCAGCAAAAGCCCATCTCTGCTGTTGTATGAGGTTCAGCTAACTCCAAACAGAAAGAGCTTCCTTTGCCCAAACTCATTCTGTGACTGTTTTAAAAAGAAATAGCTCCATGTTTCATGGGGGGTAGGGAGGGGGTGGGGGAACACTCTGCATAACCCCACCCTGAACCCAACTGTTAAAAGGGGGTGGAAGTTCAGGAAACATTGTGCTATTTTGTAACAATGACAGCTGATGGAAACCAGGACAGAAAGATGGAGGTAGGCCAAGCAACGGGTCACTGATACAACCCAAGGCCTGTATTGTAACTGCAGCTGGTAAATAAGCAAAGAATCTAATTGGGAAACCGTATTACAGGAGCAGGAAATAATTAAACAACAAAAATAATTAGTTAGCCATGCCTAACCACCTGCTACTTACACCAGTGATGGGCAGGCCAGGTCACTGCGGGAAAGCCCAAGTGGACACACAGAAACCCTTCCTGCCCTTTCCAGAATCACAAGGTTGGAAAAGACCTTTAAGATCATCAAGTCCAACCGGACCCATCCTCTACTAAACCATATCCCTGAGCACCTCATCTACCCACTACCCCTCCCTGGGCAGCCTGTTCCAGTGCCCGATCACCCTTTCAGTGAAGAACTTTCTCAGGGCATCTGAACCTCCCCTGGTGCACCTTGAGGCCATTCCCCTTGTCCTATCAGCTGTCACCTGGGCAAAGAGACCAACACCCACCTCTCTACAACCTCCTTTCAGGTAACTGTAGGCAGTGATAAGGTCCCCCCTCAACCTCCTCTTCTCTAGACTAAACCACTCCAGTTCCCCAGCCACTGCTCATATGGTTTGCTCTCCAGACCCTTCACCAGCTTGGTTCCCCTTCTCTGGACACACTCCAGGACCTCAATGTCCTTCTTACAGTGAGAAGCCCAGAACTGGACACAGCACTTGAGATGTGGCCTCACCAATGCCAGGTACAGGGGCACAATCACCTCCCCACACCTACTGGCTATGCTGTTTCTGACACAAGCCAAGATGCCGTTGGCCTGCTTGGCCATCTTGCTGGCTCATATTCTGTCTGCAGTCAACCAAAACTCCCAGGTCCTTCTCTGCCAGGCAGCTTTCCAGACAGTCTCCCCCAAGCCTGTAGCACTGTATGAGGTCGTTATGTCCCAAGTGCAGGACTC
>VZTU01006211.1:298603-381675 GCA_013400835.1 Zapornia atra | reverse complement strand
CCCGTCCCTGGGCACTTCCTCTGAACAGTGTATTGATTCTCCATAGGAAAAAGAACCATACAGCATCACTTCATGGTTTGCTTTACAGGCTACTTAAGATGAGGGAAATAGATATCTGTCTATGTATACATATACACAAGCAACAACCAACAAAACAAACCCAAAACTTTCCTTTCATAGAATCATAGAATGATCTGGGTTGGAAGGGACCCCAAGGATCACAGAGTTCCAATCCCCTGCCACAGGCAGGGCCACCAACCTCCAGGCCTGGATCTACACAGGATTGCTCATGGCCCCATCCAACCTGGCCTTGAACACCTCCAGGGACAGGGCGTCCACCACCTCTCTAGGCAGCCCGTTTCAGCACCTAACCACTCTTAAGCAGTAAGTACAGCCTTTGTCCTTCTACATTTCATGCAATTTTTTCCTTACTACTTGCAACAGATGCATTTTCTTAATTTTTACTAATAAGGCTCATAGTGCCCTCTCTCCTTTATAATGAGCAAACAATAATACATGCATTTACATTATATATAAAACCACAGACATTATTACTCACACCTATACAGAGCTAACTCAGTTCCTGCCATTTTCCCTACCATCAGTCCTGTGTTTTACCTACTCATGCATTAGCATTATACTGTTACAACTGATATGACTTTAAATGCTCATTTTCTTGTCATAAGCAACCAGTTGAATTCTAATTGAATATCAGATAAGTAATTTAATCCTGAGCTTCTACTGCCATCTGTAATATTAGCAAAATACTGTAGGTAAATTATAACCGTATACACAATTGGTAAAGAGTTTACAGTCCTTCAAGAAAGCATTCAGTACAACAGCTTGCAGCTACTCTGCATTATTTTCCATAGCTATTATCAACAATATCTTGTATTTATTTTCTTGTAAATTAGCACTTAAAAATTAAGTGTTTATGTTTATTGTTTCCTTCATTAAAGTTTGTTTTGAAAATAATATGGCTAAGTTTGAAATACAACTTTTAGAATGAATGAAAATCCACGTTCAACAAATGCTTACTTGTGGAATTATTTAAAACACAGGTTAAAGCAGAACAGGAGGTGGACACAGGGTCATTAACTAGTCATCTCGATACAAATCTGGGGTAAAATTTAGGAGCACTGTTACAATGTAAATCCTATTAATACATTTTTAACCTCAAAGTCTGTAGCTGAAACATCCTTTCAGGACATAGGGAGAGAGACTTTCTATGAATATACTGATGAATACAGATCTACTTCTTTAAGACCTGCTCCAAATTCTCAGCCTAAGCAACTCCACAGGGCTGCAGTTATGTTACATCTGTAATTTCCTACACTGCAATGATAAAGAGAATGTTATTGTTCATTTCAATTTAATGTGTGGATAATACTGTCCCTAGGCACCAACTTTCTACCAAGGAGGTTACATTATTGTAGTATCCACATAATTAATTGTATTATCAATTTTTTACTTTTTAAACATTTGCTTTTGGTTAGAGAAGACTGTTGCGTTGCTTCTAAATATGTCTTTACAATTAATTATCTTTCACTGCAGTAAGCAACTAGGAAATGGATATTAATCGTGTAAGACTTTCTCAAATTGCTGAGATTATCTCATTTTTAATTACTGGTGGCATAAACAGTTATGAGCCTGGCTGTTTGTGCAAGAAATGTGGCAAAATACTTATAGCCTCTGTAATACGCTGTTTTGCACAGCATTCAGTCCCCTTACTTGTTTACATAAAATATTCCAGTCTGCCTTGGAAAGGCTCTTCAGCCTTCAATATCATTTATGGGAAGTTTAATTGCAGAAAACAAACATCAGCCATCAGTCCAACTCTGCCTTGCAGCCAGTGAGTCAGGGATGTCTTCCTAGGGGCTTTAAACCAGTTGTGCTCCCAGACAACACACAGCAATGCCAACATCTTGTTTTAAAGAGATCACTGACGTTAATTAAAGGCCCACATTCTTCATTAGAGTTTTCTGACCACCAGAATATGCTCAGTGCTCTGTTGGTAGGATGCTCATCTGCCCCTGCCCAGCTCGGCATCACACCGGGCAGAGGCACAGTTGGTGATGGCACTGGTTCCATCCATGATGTGCCTGCAAGACCCAATGCTGGGCTAGTGGGTCCCATCTCTATCTACCCTGTGAGGGCACAGCCAACACATTCCCAAGAAGCCAGCTGGGCAGAGCTGCCTGAGATAAGTTCCTGGAGAGCGAAGAAGGAACGGCAAGAGAAAGGAGAACGTGATCACGAAGGAAGCTATGGGAACCATCAAGCCAAAAAATAAAGGAATAGATCTGGAGTTCACCCAAAAATCTAGGAAGGCAGAAACCATGAGAAATAAAAATGCTGAACTCCAGGGAACAAGGCAGCAGTATCTTAATCAACTTAGTCCAGATGTCCTAGGTTCTGAAGGGCTGTCCTTTAACTAAAGCCTGGCAGGTGTCTGTGGAAAATGTACTGTAGAAACTTAAAGTCTGAGATGTTAACCATACAGTTAGTAAAATCCATGGATGGAATGTCTAAAATTATAAAAATGCTGCTCATAGGCCAGAAAAGCCCCAAGTCACAGATTCACAGAAACTGAGAGAGACAAAAGGCATGATGTGTCTGTGCATACTTCTCTCTCCTGCCAGGCACTCCCTGGCACACACCTGCTGCTGGCCCCAGAGTTAACACAAAACCCAGCTAGGGACGCTGTTATTCTCATCATGACCATTGTTACCTGTAAACATAAAATGACAAACAAAAAATGTTAATTGATCAGGTTTCTGACCTGAGGAGGGGAGAGAGGAAGCCAGAAACTAACACAAGAGAATACAGAGTCTTCATTCAGATATACCCCTAGACCAAAAGGCTGCCTGTTCTGTAGGAATACACTGTAAAAATATTACTGAAAGAAAAAAAATCCTAGATAAAGACAGAGAAGTCAATATATGCTTTTCTGCAGCTAGTGAAACAGAGATCTCACAGCCATAGCGCTGAAATCCTATTGCTTTGTGTGCATGCTCACAATGTTATTTTCATATAAACTAATTCCTATCTAGCTTTTGACTTCCTCAGTTGAAGTTTTGACTGAAGTTTTAACCATATTTGAACCATACACAAGGAATAAGATTTACCTAATTTTTCTCTTTCTTTCAGGTCTTTGAGTTTCTGTGCGAGTATTCACCTGTTCATCTTAAAATGAAGCAAATTCTGGGTTATATAAAGAAAAATTTTTAGTTCTAGGTAATGTGTCTTTCAGGGCAGTTAGCTCTACCATGCAGCATTCCTGATGCTCAAACCTGTAGCACCTCTGAGAGGGGCGTTCCACAACTCAACTCAGAGGCTTACGACAAGATTTCTGATGTCTAAACCTGCTTTATTTTTCTTGGAAAGTGCCTATGTCTTTCTGATGCTAATAATAGGATGAAACCTTCTGATTCCTGCTGGTGATACTGACTGCAGCTGTTGTACAAAAATATTATAGGGCAAAATTCCCACCCAACTGTCTTTGCTTTCTTATGTTCCCCTGAGATATTTGGAGAGGACTATGACTTCTTGTCACTAATTCAGCCCTTCAACAATGAGATTTTTTTAGAGTAGACAATGTGAATAGATAAAATACTGCTACAAAGGAAAAGAGAGCTAAAGGAAGAAAGCCAAGAAATGGGGATTAAGCAACGTACAGTTAAAAGCAGTACAGAACATACTTCCAAGTGGATGTGAAAGATTATGCAGAAACTGCAAAGAAAACATCATGACACCAAGTAGAGAGAGACAAGAGAACGGAGAAGATATGCGATTGTGCAGTCAACCCGTTTCACAACAGTGCTCTAATAAAGAGTAACATTCTGGGCAGAACTACCCTGAAGTAATCTACCCTAAACAGTTTGTACACTATTAAATGTGCTAGTTGGAATTTAAATTCAAAGCCTACATCTCTTTCACAGTTACTATGGAAGCGCCTACCCTCTGTATATTTCAGATTTACAGCCTTAGACTTGGCCTTCTTTGCATATTAGATTCTAACAACATGTTACCACTTCTTCCTGAAAATATCTCTGAAGATTGACCTTTCCCCTCTTTCATACAACTTCAAATCTCATCAAGTGTCCATGTCATCTTGCCCCTCAAAGCTACTGGACACAGCTCAGTAAGGATTAAGTTTTTCACCTACTACAAAGGCTGTCTGCTTTGGTGGGGAAGGAGGCTGCACCCACCCTTTGGCTTTCTTCTCTCCCCTGTGTTGGGTACAAACTTATCTTCTCTGTTGCTAAGACTCTTTGTGGTTTAGCTGCATTCTTGGGGAAAACGGAGTTTTCAGCTACATCTGTCTACATCTGCCAATAGTACCACCCCTCGTTGCTCAGTTGTCCCTTTCTTGTTACACTACAAGTGGTCGGGAAGAGTAGTCCACGCACAACAATGTCCACGGTGATGGTATCTGAGGGAACAGGGCGGATGTAGCCCCCTCACTCAGGCCATTTAATACATGCTTTCCCATATTATTTTATAAAACTAGACAGTGCCCAGCTAAGATGTGTTTGCTCCTGGTTTTCATGTATGGTTATTTTCTCAGAACTGGCTGATGATGGTTGAAAGTTTTAGCTATCTGTTGGCTGCCAGTAGGCTGAGTGAAATGAGCTTGCAGTTCCTTTCCAACAGACTGATATATACATATCAATAAAACCACCATTACTGAACTGAGGTGACCATCCATGGCAGATGTGCAGGACTAAGGCATTTTTATGTCTACATGTCATTAAGTTCTCAGACAGATACCTCTCTGCTGACAATGAGTAGGCTTGAATAAATGAGCACATGCCGTATCAATCCACAGAGCAACAAAAGACTCTAGGGTTGTCTGCAACGTTTGCCAAAAACACTGGAAGTGCATAAACAAAAATTAATTCCACATATACATAATTATCTGCATTCATATTATAGATTGTGTCTGTCTCTGGGTTATACATCTTCAAAGTGTCTTTGGTGAGGACAGGACCGTAAGATTCTGTAAGAGAAGTCACTGGAGATCTTTTCCATCATGGTACAAAGTAGACTTCAGTAATGTTCATAAATATGATCACACTAACACCGTTGAAGACTACCAAAGATTTTAATTTTTTTAAAGCAAAAGACCAGGGTAAAGAGAGCCTATTTATTCTTGGCTAGAATACAGCAAGAAGTTCCACATTGCTTTGAAACAGAGATGTAAAAGTTAACCAAAAGTTAGTAAAGGGAAACAGGGTAGCAATGATACTTCAATTTTTCCCCCATGACTATTTAAAGGCTGCAGACAAAGGGTGGTGGTCAATGGGTCTATGTCCAGGTGGAAGCTGGTGACAAGCGGTGTCCCCCAAGGGTCTGTCTTGGGACCGGTTCTCTTTAACATCTTTATCAATGACATCGATGACGGAATTGAGTGCACCCTCAGCAAGTTTGCGGATGACACCAAGCTGAGTGGTGTGGTCGACACCCTAGAAGTAAAGGAAGCCATCCAGAGGGACCTTGACAGGCTGGAAAGATGGGCCCGGGGGAACCTAATGAGGTTCAACACTGCCAAGTGTCAGGTGTTGCACTTGGGTCGGAAGAATCCCAGACATAGATACAGACTGGGAGAAGAGCTTCTTGAGAGTAGCCCTGCTGAGAAGGACTTGGGGATTGTGGTGGATGAGAAACTTAACATGACAGCAGTGTGCTCTTGCAGCTCGCAAGACCAATGGGATCCTGGGCTCCATCAGAAGAGGGGTGGCCAGCAGGGACAGGGAGGTGATTGTCCCTCTCTACTCTGCCCTCGTGAGGCCCCATCTGGAGTACTGTGTCCAGATCTGGGGCCCCCAATACAAGAAAGATGTGGAACTGTTGGAGAGGGTTCAGAGGAGGGCCACAAGGATGATTAGAGGGCTGGAGCACCTGCCCTACAAAGAGAGGCTGAGGGAGCTGGGCTTGTTCAGCCTAGAGAAGAGAAGGCTGTGGGGGGACGTCATTGCAGCCTTCCGGTACCTGAAGGGAGCATACAAACAGGAGGGGAATCAACTTTTTGAAAGGGTAGATAGACAATGGCAGGACAAGGGGGAATGGATTAAAGCTAAAGGAAAGAAGGGTTAAATTAGATATTAGGGTGAAGTTCTTTACTGCTTAAGAGTGGTAAGGTGCTGGAACGGTCTGCCTGGATAGGTGGTGGATGCCCCATTCCTGGAGGTGTTCAAGGCCCTGGGCAACCTTGTGTAGATCCAGGCCTGGAGGCTGGTGGCCCTGCCTGTGCCAGGGGGGTTGTAACTATATGATCCTTGGGGTCCCTTCCAAGCCAGACCATTCTATGATTCTATGATTCAATGATAAGAGAAGGCTGTGGGGCTAAAGGCTAAAGACATAGAAACATATACAAACCTTTATGAAGCAGGTAACTCTTTGTAGGAGTACATAGGACAGACATACCAGAGAGAGTTAGATAACACGTTACTCAAAATAGGACAGAACTAAATATGCCGGCTCTGCTCACTTTACAAACTTTTTTTTTATATGCTGACCAAGCTCAGCTGGGCAAGACCTGCTTAGTGTAGTCATTTTCACATTCCCACTGAACATATCAGCTCTGACAATATTTTTTTTAATCTCAACAGTAGAGAGTACTATATAATTCCCTCTAACTCAAGCCAGAAGAAAAAAAAATAAACTTGAGAAATGAAAACTGTGGATACAGTATTATATGAAATTGCACCAAATTTTACAACGGTCTGATGTTCCTGGTATTTTTATCTTAACACATCAAGGGTGATAGAAGCTTCTTTTTGCTGTCAAAGTGATCAAAGAGAGGTTGAGAAAGAATCTATAAACAGATGCTGCCCAGTGACAAACCTTAAAGAACAAGACTGTGGGGCCAGATGTTTGAGTGACCTTCGGACTACAGAACATGTTGGCATGGTGTTGATTTAGATAGCTGTTGGCAGGGGCTTTCGATCCAGCAGCTGAAAAAAATCCCCTAAATTATGGAAATATTTTTTCTCATCTTTCCCCTAACTACAAAAACTGAAACTACTGGTCAGTGGGGCTGATGGCTGTCAAAGAAGTTGAATTCACCACACAACCCTGCCAGTAGGTATCACATCAAAATGGAGTTAGCTGAATGAACAAGAACATCTTCAGGCTGTGCCATTTTGCATCCCCCTCAACTTTCAACAGCTGTTTCTTGAGTGAATACAGATGCAAAATAATTATACGAAATGTTTTACATTTACAATATACTACATAATGTAAATATGGAATCTAGGAGTACCTATGCATGCTACAGCATAAACCACGATCAGGAAAGGATTTGGGAAGTGGAATAGGAAATGGAATGACTAATCAATAATGGTGACTTTCCTAAATTATGTTCTCTATACACCCATTTGTAGAATTGAAATGGCATTACAAAAAAAAAAGACCCCAAAAAACCATAACACATCATAACCACCAAAACCAGAGATAATTGATCACATCCATATTGTTTATGTCAAATATTAGAAGACCCTGGAAATTATTATTACATGAAACATCAGTTGTGCTGCACTATTCCAGATCTCAGTCTCAGCAAGCCCTTGCATTTTTTAATCAGATCAGAGAAATTAGCCATGCATTAGGAAATAAAAAAAGAAAACAGGAAGTTCTCAATCCAAAATTCCAGCAGATACTCAAATCTGAGCCACTGCACGCTACTAGAACAAATGGAGAAAGCAGAAAAAGTCTTGCTTTGTAACATTAAATGTGATTGAAGACTGTACAGTTCTTCTTACGCTTTTAGACGTTTTGTCACTTTACCTGGAGAAATATACACTGCTTATTCTGAATTGCTGCTGATGTCCAGCACTTGTCAAAACCGCTATCTGTCAAGCACTTCACAAAGTGTTGCAAAATGACAGATCAGGATGTCTGAATAGATGGAGCCCCAGGAAAAACAGAACAGATAGAAAATTCATGACTCTAAACTACATCAAAGCGACTTCTGTCAACATCATGTCAAAAGAAGGAAAAAAAGAACTGTTCATTTTAGAGGGTTTTTTTCATTATATAAACACTTTTTTCACGTATGAGCTAAGTGTAAGGAAAAATTAACTTGGTGTACAGTATGATCATTCGAATGTGCCAAAAATACTCTTTAAATAATCCAGGAATAAGGAAAGTTCTAACAGTAGATACTGTCTGGCAGTTAAAACCAATGACATCCAAAAGAAATGCATGAAGAATCTATCAGCTTAAAATAGGACAAACCATCTGGCTCCAAAGAAATAAAAGTACTCTGCTGTGCGTGTTTGTTGGGTTCACAGAATCCTACAACTGGATTAATTTTGTATTTCCTCTCCAATCAGTTTTGATCATCTCTACTTAGTCTGTCGATTGCACAATCCTAACGCAATGTTATATTCCAGCCAGCAGATTTAGTAATATCAAGGCATTACTTTAATTTAAAAAAAAAAGAAAAAAAAGAAGCACCACCAGCATCGCTGGACCCTCCAGTAGAGATACATCCTTTAAATAGTTCCTCAAAGGAGACGGAAAATAAGTGGTTTATGGTACATGACTATATATATTCGAATTATACATAATCAAATTTTGAGAAAGAATCACATACTCGGAACACTGTGACTAGTGCAGATCTAGGCACGCTTTCTGTCTCACCTACCTTTTGCCACAAGCAATTGGCATCAGTACTAAACGTTATTTACTAACACTATATAGGTCTCTAGAAACAAAGAGGGTAAATGCCCACGTACAATAGTTTGGGTGTTTTTTAGAGGACTGGAAATGCAAAGCACGTGCACACATGAACATGGAAAAGGGAAAGTGGCACCTCATGCACAGTCAAGTAAGCATTAGCAAAATATGGCATTTACATCAAGTTTGGAACTCCAGATTTTCCACATTTGTTGTCTCCGGTGTCATCTTTGCTTGTCAGTACGTGGCTTGTGGAACCCATATAGTATGGGTTGGGTTGGAAGGGACCTTTCAAAGACCGTCTGGTCCAACCCCGTGCTTCAGGCAGGGACCTGACTCTTCCACCCACTTTTTCAAAGGGCCTATAAAGCTGCTGCCACTGCTGCTGCAGGCGCTGACAGCAGCAACCACTGATCCACAAACCGGCACTTGCTCAATGGTGCAAACACGCTCCAATTTCCCTCAGAAAAGCTGCCCATTAACAGCCAGGCTGCAAAGTTTTCCTAGCTTCAAAACATTTGCAAGACATAAACGAGCATGAAAAGGAATAGCACCTTCTGGTTCAGAGATGTGCTTTAGGATGTCCTGTTGAACGCGTACGCACGGCCGGGAATTGCAGTCTATTAATGCCGGAGTAGGGTGGAAGGCACGTCTTCCCCTTATTGTACGCAGAACTCAATATATCTTGCTTCCTACTTACAAAAGGATGTTTATTACCTGTAACTGTACAGAGGTGTGTGCTTCACAGCAGCAGCGATTGGTAATAAGCCTCCTTTTCTCATTTACATTGATAGCAAGCATTAGTGAAGATATATGCATTTCATTTCATGGTTCAGAAAGAACAAAGTATATGTATATGTGATAGCAGTGGGTGGTTAATGAAATGGTCTGACAAACATAAGCTAATACATAATCATACCAGAATGTGGACTGGAACACCTGTTCCTGCTTCACAGGCTTACAATTCTTAAAGAAAAGTTACTATTCGCAAGAACTGGAATCACTACTATTTAGACATCAATATGCTCCGAGGAAATTTTAGTCATTTTTTTTGCAAACACTAAAGGGGGGGATTTTAATGATATCAAATCTCTTTTGCTTGTGTCCTAAGAGTAATGAAAACTTCACACATGCATGAAGCTCCAGTAATTATTTTAAACTGCCTTCTGTTGTCCCCCTGAGGAACACGGTGGTATTTGTTTGATGCAGTTTAATTAGTGTCAGGGTAATTAATGCTATGCTATCTACACGAGATCAAAACCCTTTCTTTGTAACACTCTGGTAACTAAGAACTAAGAAAAGGAAGTGGTTTGAAAATGTGGACGCTTGGCAGGCTAGATTCAGAAACGAACCGAATCGCCCGAATCTGCGTTTATGCACCCGAAATATTAAAAACAAGTAGCCAAGTCGGCACCTTCAAGTGTGAGATCGGGATCGTAATGCATTAGAACGGCGCTGGAAGACAGGAGACCCACTGCCTCCCATGTAAGTGAAATGCTTTTTCTATGGATGTAATCAAATTAAGTGAAACATTCACGGACACCATGCACCTTGTAAGGAGTTTAAATCCTTTAATAATGAAATTATATACTTTTGCACAACCAGATCACCATACTTATTTATAAGCAGCATGTGGTGCTACCATGTGCTGATATATTTTTCTAAATAAAAGCATCATTTCAGTTTAATGAATGAATGTGATTCTGCTTTAATGCCTGAATAAAATTTGCATTTAATTGAATGTTCAGTCTCCACTTCAAAATAGTGCCCTCTACTAAAAGGACCAAGGAGATACCAAAGAGCAGAAGTTGGGAACACACAGAGAAATTCCAGACACACACACTGCACACACTACATAAATCCTTTTTAACTGTTTCTTTGGTAATAAGGAGCTGCAGTATAAATCTCACAACACACAAACTCAGGCTGATTACAGGCTTAAGGAAATAGCTACAGTTATCTTGACTGGAGAAATTATTATATCCTAGAGGTTATTCTGTTTTTACTAATAAAGCTTCANGAAAGAAAAGAAAGAGTGAAAGAGCAAAAGAAAGAGTGAAAGAAAGTAAAAGCAAAATAAAAAGTGAAAGGGAGAAAGAAAGAGGAAAAGAAAGGAGAGTGAAAGAGCGAAGGAAAGAGTGAAAGAGCAAAGGAAGGAAGGAGGGAGGGAGGGAGGGAGGCAGGCAGTCAGGAAGGCAGGAAGGATCTATCGTGATTTTCTTCTTTGTAACTGAAGGAATTACGAGCATGTGATAATGCCTTCGACACTATTTGAAGAACAGAAAAAATTAAATTTTAGAGCCACACATGTAGCCTGGAAAGCACATTCTATTTAATAATACAGAGTTTTTGTGAGGTTTGTTGCAGAAAAGGAAACCTTGAGCTGAAGGCAATCAAAGTGGCTTGGCCTATCATGTGCGTGTCCTGAGGGTGCAAACAATAAGAGCCCTGTTCAGAAATGGCAAATATTCGGCCCCAAAAGAACAAGCAATGGCAGTCTGCAGACTGCATTTGTACCCATCGCCATTAAACGGATGCTTATCACAAGAGATTCCAGCAGCTTACGCTGGTGGCGCAGCAGGGTCTTCGGGTCTCCGCAAAACGCTGCTTTTGAGGTCACCCATGACCGAACATCCCTGCGGATCAGCTGACCAGCAAAATACGCTCCTTCCCCTCTCCAGTTCTGTTTCCCACAACCGGGTTGTTTATCAATTACGGCGATAAATACAAATGACTTTGATAAGGCAGGCGACGTAGTAAAGCAACCTGCCGAGAGCCTGCTGTAAGAACCGCCCGCAAAGTTCAACAACTGTGAAAGAACTATTAAAAAGGACACACAAACAAGTGACCTTGACTGACAAGCGCACTTCATCCCAGCAATAAACAGCGGCGGGGCTGATAAGTGTTCATTGGCGCAGAGAGTAATTACCTATCTGTCAGCGTTGCTGGTGTGTGCGAAATAGTATAAATGAAACATACATAATGTACAGCAATAATATCGGGCATGCAGAACCTAATGCATTATCATCATTCTCAGGGCTCAGGTTTATGTGGCTGCCACCACTGAGTAAATGCCTTCTAGCCATGATAATTTCATTCTAATCTCTGTTCCATATTATAATTTTCATAGCTAAAAGATACTGAGGAGCAATACGTTTCAATCAAGGGCTAAATAGAACACAACCTGTAACTGGGTATTTTATACACCTATATATATTTTTTTTTTCTTTCTAAAAAAATTTAGTCAATTTATGAATAGACTGAAATAAGCTGTAAATTTATGGATGACAAACTCTGTCTGTAGCAATGTCACAATGTCTGGAGACAGGCTTTACATATCTTGTACAAGGGATGCCAGCTTTGTCTATCATATCTCACAAAAGAATTCCACCCTCTGGAAGAATAAAGGTTTCTGTGCCCCTTCCTGGCACATTATCAAACAAGGTTAACTTTTAAGTGAACAAAAGAAAGGTCCTACTGGGTCAAAAATAATAAAAAAACCCGTTTAGACAATGTGTGTTACTATTTGAAATGTTGTTTGAAATTCTATTTTATTACATAACCTTCACAGATAGACCACCATTGCAGCGAACAAATCTGCCTTCTTCCTCATTAATATCTATTTTAAAATACAGTCTTTGTATGTTTTGAATTTATTTTGCAACTCTTTATGAAGAATGACGATGATTTAAAGGCATGCTCAGCCTCCCTTACCAATGACGCTTGGAAAAGGGAGAGAGAATAGCACTGGCTGCTTTATCAAAATCCATTTGACTGGATTTTAGTATTGGGGAAAAAGTGCAGTAAAAAGCTGGAGCCCACATGGCCCCAGCAGCCTGCCTCACAAACTCTTGCACTGGTGGCCTCTCTCTGAAATGCAGGAGGGATGCGCAGACCTAAGGCGTTTGTGCTCAAGGAATCTCAAAATTCAGCTGAACGGGCATGCTCCACCTGACGGCACCCCAGGGGTTGCCTGAGTGTTACCCTGGGAACACCCTAGGGCGAGGGTGAGTTCCCAGGGGCAGAGGAGCTGTGCTGGGAGCTGTCCCATGCTGGGTGGAGGAGAGGGAGGGAGGTGAGTGGCCAGCCCAAGCTGGAGGGCAGCACGCTCTGCACCAGGGCCCCACCACGGACCCTGTCCTAGCAGCCTCCCATCACACCTCCAGAGGGATTTCTGTGCACCTACACTTGCCTGAGCCAGCCCCACATGTGCTGGGACTCATTACACCAGCACCCTTCCTCATTAGATAAGCAACACACGTCTGGGAAGGTAGGCAAATGTGAAAGCTCAGTGATTACGACGAACAAGGGTGGGAGGTTTATGCAAACCTTCATTTCAATTTCCATCAGCAGCCTGTCTCATCATTTGCTTTTTTGACCTTCCATCTGCGAGAAACTCAACTCTTTTCCAAGGCTCACCTGGATGCACCCCTGGTTGGCCCAGCGGCAGCTGGAGGGCCCCCCAAATCTCCCTGGTAGCATCCATCACGGCAGGCAGAGCCTCTGCCGGCTGCCTTTGGAAAGCAGCCCGCATTCACCAACAGATTTCACGAGCAACCCCTCCGACAAACCCAGACGAAGCTTCAAGTGGTACGGAAACCTGAAAGCCGGCATGTTTTGCCTGGCTGGGAGTTTCACTAGAGAAATTTCACATGGCTCTAAATATAACTCAACAGCAATATTTATTTTATTTAAATGTCTCAGAACATTGCATTTGACAGAAGACAACAGACTGGAAAATTGCTTATACAAAATGCAAGAGGTAGTTGCAGTATTTTCTGGCATGTGGCATTGCTTTTCCCTTCACTGACACCCGTATGGCTGCAGCCACCCCTTGCCCCTGTCCTCACACCCTCCCACTCTCTGCTCTCTCATACAAATCCCTAAACCACCGTATTCCAAGTAATTATCCAGGACCCAGAGTAACAGCAGGCACAGGGCAGCATTTTGGTTGCTGAAGGGGTTGGGGTTTTTTAATCATATGGAAGTGGCTGACAGTCAGGAGGGTGAAACTTTCTACTCAAGTCAGGGTTGGGTCTAAGGATGGACCTATCAAAAATATATCATGACCTCAGCCCACAAACACCAAACTGCAGATCTGCCTTATAAATTTAAGAAAATATTACCCATGCTGAAATACTATACATTTTGGGTGGGGTTAAAAACAGAAGAAAAATGCCCAAGGTGGGTTTCTGTGTCCACTTGTCACGATTCAAACCACAGTCCAAAACCTACTAAGCCACTACTGCTGGATTTGCAGCCTGGGTGAGTTATACAGTAACATGAGTTTAGAAGGAAAGGGTTTTTTCTGTCTGTTTTCAGCAAAGCAAAACAACATCTCAGTGAGGAGGAGAAAATAACAGACTTTTTTTTCCCTAAGAAATGAAGTTAAAATGATAATGCTTTTTAGCCCAGCTCAGTGCCCTGGAGTGAGCAAAACAAACCCGGAGCTATTCCGTCCTCAGTTGCATCAGCCTGATAAGCCAAACCGGCATCCTAACTGGAATACAAACCCCCGCTCTGCGATGCTCGCTGACATCCAGACGGTATACAGAATTTAGTGCCCTGCTCCCGAGCGCTGCTTGCAGGTGCAATAAAAAGGAAATACAGCGTGCTTAAAGGCGGCAAGAGGCAGGGTCGCCAGGCGCCCCCGCCCCAGCAGAACCCTCCTCTTTGCTGCCTGAGCACCAACCTCATGAGAAAGCCAAACCATCAGGAAAGCAAAATCTACCAGGGCTCAACACACTCTGTCGCAGGCTGCAGGGGACTATTCCCCCCACCTGTCCTCCAACCCTCCTTTGTTTCTTTTTCAATCCGGATAGATAGGGCACTGGCCAAATGTGATGTGCATACCCCTGTAATAGCCAGTGCCTAAAGGATAAAAGGCTTATAATGCTTTCAGCTAAAGTTGTTAAACCCCTAAGAAGCTGAAATGGCCTGTGCCGTAGTCTTGGAGGCGAGGGGTTGGATAGGCAACCATCTCCTACGTAGGAAGTTGTGGCTACAAGGCCAAGCAGCATAGCTCCTTTTGGCTTTCTGAGAATACAAAGGAAACAAAGAAACTCAAGGAATGACATTTAAAACCTCAGATTAAAGGTACACTGCTTTATCAAGCATAAAGTTATGAAGCATCAGAATGAAAGCCACCCTACACTACTGAATCCTATACCCTTCCTTTTTATACCTTATGATCCAGCCATCAGGTGCAGGCTTGTGAGTGCTCTCTTCTTCCACAGCCCCAGTGGATCATAAGGATAGTTTTCAGGGAGCAGTAAACAAGGCTGTTTTCAGCAAGATTCCTGCCTCTAAATGGCTCTCAGGGTCAGAGATTTTCCAGCAAGAGAGAAGGAAATGAAATTGTGGTAGGGAACTGGAGAGAAGCACTGGTGTGGTCTAGAGGAATGAACAGCCCACCAGAATCAGTCCTGAACCCCAAGCTCGCCCAGATTTCTTTTGTCATGTGTGGCAAGGCCTTGAAATTAATGTTTTGCCAGTCATCTTCAACATATGTCTCAGTCTTTGGATGCAGAATTTGTGGTACCTGGAGTCCGAACAAAAGCAGGCTTGAGGTACGCACAGCTGGCATAGGTATAAAAAGGTCTGGAGATGCAGTACATCTGGCAGTAAAACCACATGGCTCAGAGGCAAGGCAGAGGGCTAGGAATTAGTTAGGAGGTGTGATGCTATCATCTTTTTTGCTCCACTGGCAGTTCACCACATAGAAGTGAGTTGCCTGAAACTATCTCAGTTTCCCCATTGGTAAAATAGGTCTAATAGCAATTTTATACCTCCCAAAGGAATCACAAGGACTAATTAAATTCACATTTAATGGTATTTAAAATACTCTTTTGGAAAGTAAGATAAAACTCAGCTAAGTCTGGGTTGGTTTCAGTTGCTAATGCAGTGAGGCACGTTTCCAAGAAGTTCTTAAACCATCCTCACCCACTCTATCACAAAACGACCAATTACAAGAAGAATAAGAAATCAGAGGGCTATCACATGGCAATAAAAAGCTCATTATTGCTTACTGCATTGCATTTTACCTTCAGGACTACCTGTCTGGAGTTGAGGAGAGCCAGGAGGGCCCTGGGAGGCTCATAGAACCCTTAGACCCATTATCCCTGCAATTCCTCAACATGAAGTGAAAGGGGGAGTGGGCACCGCATGTGAGCTGATGGTGTGTGTTAAGAGATGACAACTTGAAAGCCCAGATTGGTAAAGCTGAAAGGGTATTCTGCCCTGTACCCTTTTTGGAAAGGGATACCAGCAGTTAGGCTCTACTCGTTCTTTGTATTTAAGAATTATTTAGAATATTCAAGCTCTGATGTTTTCATTTTTTTCCTCCCCACTAAAAATATTCTTAGCAGTCCTGTTCCATAACCCCAGTGTGAAAAAACAAGGAAATGCAATGCAGAAGGAATCTGCTCTCCTCTGATGTTCCTCTTCCCAAATTCAGGCTCTTCCCTGTACACGGCCTGAACAGAAAATACAAGCCTTTGTTTAAGTAATGCAATCTATTAGTAACTTCCCCCAAGCCTAGTGGTGTCACAAGGACTCTATTGTTTTTCTGTAATTATTAATAAATTCTCCAATTGCTACTATTGCAGAAACAAATAAAAGCCCAATTAAAATTTGGAATCCCTTGTAGTAGGTGCCTTCATACCTGCATCTCATGTCCTTTGTGCTACTGTCAAACACTGAATTTCCCGCTGTATAAATTTTCCTGTTGGAAACCACTGGCATCCTCCCTCCTAAACAGCCTTGTCAGAGAGTGGACTAAGGCAAATTACATTGAAGCCAAGAATATGCCTATTCTGGCTATATACTTATTTAAAGTCAAGGACATTTTAAAGAGCAGCTCCAAGCTACTGTAGAGATGCCAGCCTATGATATTTTGTGAAGTATGTCTATGAAGTAAATAAAAATAATATTAAAAAACCCAACGCGTAAATAATCTTTAATCAGAGACATAACCCATTACACAATAACCCTGAAAAGTGCTGTATGCCCTAGCTGATAGTCTGAAAATAAAATATAATACATTACAATTAAAATGTTCTAAGATGCATTATCCATCCCCAGAGATGAATTATTTCAGGAATTTCAAATCAGTACTTTTTTCACAAGGCGTGTCATACTGACACACAAAGAGCTCCTTCTCCTGAAGTCAAGTGCATTACTCCAATGAGCAGGAGTGGAATATTTGGGGGTTTATTAACAAACATCTATGCTCCTCTAATTCTCTAAAAGGTCCTTTTCTTGTCCCTAATGGTTGTCTAATGCAGCTTTCCGAAGTGGAGGAATTCCTGAGTGACTAGTGAGTTGTTATTTTTCTTCCTGGAGAGAACGATTAATAAAATATTGCCTCGGCAATGAGAGATGATAATACATTTCTAAAATAAAATAAATACATAAAATAATATTTATTTCACACAGTTAGAGATACCTACTGAAAGTTGTATCTCATCTTGTCCAGGATATAGGTGTTCTGTCACCTATACCATGTACCAGATCGTAATCACAACAATGAAAAATACCAGAGCTTTTTCTCCCAATTTTTATGTAACATTATTCAGATCTTTGTAAGTTTCTGATAGAAGAAGACCGTATGCCACAACCAAACATATATGCAAAAATGTCTGAGTTATGGAGTGTGAGAGAAACATAAACACAGAGCTGTTTCACTTTTATGAATTTATGACTTGGTATCATTCGAATGTATGTTTTATGGTCAGATTTTTGAAAAAAGGCCTCACACGATGTCTCATTTTGCATCCACAGCCTAACAGTGTTAAATTCAAACGTGTGCCCATAGTACGTGGAGAAGCAGGGTTATCTTATCAATATAGTTGGCTGTGCTTTCAGAGCATATGTTGTACTGAACATCCAAATGACATTAGCTACATCCAAGTCTAACTATTATGTAAAAGAGAAAGATTAAGGGTTTAAGCTTTTTAAAAACTGACAATTCTTTTCCTTACTATTTTTATTATAAATAGAGCTTATGTACACACTGGCGTACATGAACTCTTCTCATAAAAATAAGAGAATAAAGTGCTTTCTTACTTCTCTAAGAGCATCCATAGTAAAACAGTTGCATTAATTTGAATAGATGTGTTTTGAAATCTTTTAATTTAATTAGGACAAAGCTCTTGTAAAAATTCTAATTAGCATTGAAAATGCTGTAAATTTCCCAAGCAATAATCCCATAGTCCAAAATGGAATACAATGGAAACATTTCCCAACTGTAGAGAGTCACATACAAGAAGCCATGGCTATGGCTTAGTAAGGGTAAAGTTCAAATCATTGCTTTTTTATCTCCTTTCAGCTTGGCATGAGCTTGAAGCCAGTGGCTGGAGGTGAAAGATCTCTGTACTAATTTGCTGCACCACTGAAATGTCTCCTAATCCCTCCTGTGACTCCAAATTAGTTTAAATCCGTCTTTGCAATTTTCTTCTGTTGTATCCTAACATATTCCACACCAACTTTCACCGACATGAAACATTTCTGATCCTTCTTCTCTGTAAGCAAAATGAATCTGAATGCATGTCAACACCAGTTGTTGCTGTCCTGGGACAGGAACAGATTTCACCCTCCATACCTGAACCTAGCGCGGTACGGCAGTTCACATCCACAGTCACACCAATTACCAGGAGCACCCTGCCTTTAAGTCTTTATATAAAGTTTGCATTTACTCCCTGTTTTCAAAACCCTTGAGAGGCTTGCATAGCATTCATAGAGGATGGCCTCCTCTCCTTTAAATCGCAGCTGATCGTGATAGTTCTGCCCCTCAGGAGCTCTGAATCCTGAAGGATGAATCTGAAGAGGGCTCCTTCAGCACCCAGCTTCCTTCTAAACAAGCTGAACGTACAACCTGTGAGTCTTCACACTAAGGGGAGAAGAATAAAGTAGAGCCTACTGCTCTAAGGAGAACCATCAGGATAACTTTTCCTTAAGATGCAAATCATCTTACGTTGGAATTTTTCTTTTAAAAATTACATATATATCTATAAATGTATAGATAATATATAGCTAGCTATCTATAAATATGTATGTGTATATATATATAAAGAGTTTTAATACCAATGTCCTGGACACTGCATGGAAATGTGGAGGAATACTTTGATTTCTGTTTCTCCCTGAGCTTCATGACAAGTTCTGATGACAACCTACCTTGTCCTTTGTCCCAATAAATCACTTTACCAGTCAAAAAGGTTCCAAATTTCATAATTAGAAGCAGCAGAAGGCAGATCTTGCAACCTGCCATGGATTTGGGACAAATGTTTCATCAGGTCTGACTTCAGAACACCTTCTTCCCATAGCATCTACCTGTGGTATGTTTTGATGCTGCATCTGACACATTGTGTCAGATGCAGCATCAAAA
The DNA here is from genome assembly GCA_013400835.1 of Zapornia atra. Taxonomy (NCBI): domain Eukaryota; kingdom Metazoa; phylum Chordata; class Aves; order Gruiformes; family Rallidae; genus Zapornia; species Zapornia atra. Next base: position 362,606 of record VZTU01006211.1, on the reverse strand, counting down.
CACATTGTCCTGCGAAAGGTTGACTGAATTCAGTTGGGGATATCCTGGCCACACCGAAAGCAAAAGGAAGACCTGAAAGCCATCTTGAGCACAAGTGGCATTGGAAACAGTAGCTGAGATGCTACTGCAGAAAAGCCAGAGGCATCTGAGATTGACAGTCTTCTGGATCTCCAGTTTAACGCAGCACGGCCACTCCTCTGAGCAAGCAAACCCTGCAGTGCGGAGAAGGGAACTTTCAGTCCTGAGAGCTGTTGCTAAACAGCTGGAGCTGAAGAGACTCCCAGACATGTTTGGGACTAGCCCCTCTCTGCAAGGGTAGAAAGAAAGATTTCTAATTCACTGAGCCAACCAGTTAGTTAGCAGATTGGAAAAAAAAAAAAAAAGCCATATTTGTGAGTTAAGGTGGAACACGCTAGGTCACCAGTGATGCTCTGCTGATTTACACTGCCTGAAGTCAAAGAAGCTCTGCTAACTTTCAGCAACAGAGGCCCTGTCCTCTTTTTCTAAAAGCATTCTGCATCTGGACTTTGTGGACATCTATTTCAACTGCGCAGCCACGTGACTGTGTAAATGGGTCTAAGGAAATCTGTTTACGTGTACATTTATTCAATGCACATGCCCTTCACAAAGTGCAGGCAGCTGCAGAGAGGTGGTAGACAATTTGAAGCTCCTCCACCTATTATGTGCCCCCCAAAAGTACTAGAAGTAAACAGGCCTTTAGTGGTTTCAAAAAAATAAAAAAAAGGGGGGGGGGAAGTATGCAGCATCTTCATCAAATTTAGGAAATGTAAAAGCTTTGCAGATAATGTGCAGTTGCTCTTTTTTCTTACTGTGTCTTGAAAATTCCCCCCTCCTCATTTTCTGTCACTTGCAGCACAGAATTATGATGACAGAGTATAAGACCATCATCATTATCATCATCATCACCCCTGATTTAGCAAAACCCATGTTTATCATATGTAACAGCTCTTTGCTGAGATCCTTCTGATAAAGAAAGAAATTAGGCCTCCACATAGGGAATACAGTGCCTGTCTAATCTTTCTTCCTCTTGCTGTGTCAAGAGGCAGATCTTTCCAACATACAGATCCTCATTTGACTCAAAGCTATTGCAGGATGCTTTAAAATGAAATATATGGGCCATTCTGCTCAGCTCCCCTGAAGTCTTTAGGGCCTTGTGTGCCTGCCAGATTACGATTTGCCTCTGGCAAAGAGGCCACTATTTTTTGCAGAAAACAGGAATCAAAACTAAAATCTATGTATAGGAAAGTAAGAACTCATTTTCTAGGTAACTATTCTTGCAATGCATTTCTTGTAGAAGTTTGGAACATCAATTAGAGGTAAAATTAAGAAAAAAACCCCAACCAATAATTAATAAATTTGGAGTTTCTCTTTGTTATTCATATAAGGTTGTTTAAAGAGAAGTCAACTTTAAATTCAGTCAATTAAGAACATGATTTAAAAGCAGCTTCAGGGGCCAGAACTGCCCCCAAGCTAATTTATCAATTTTGTGGCTTTGCAATCAGATTTCAGTATTTTTGTCAAAAAAGAATACCCAACCTTCCTCTATATCTAAGGCACAAACAAACAAATGGCAAATCTGACTAATGCTCCACTGGCTTCAACAGGCTTTGGATTCGTTCTCACCATCTTCTTAAGGGAAACAGCAAAACAGTTTATAAACAAAGGACTATAAAACATAAGCAATTGGAGAAAAAAAAATTTTCTTATTTTCCCAAGCAGTAAACTACCTTGGAATAATAACAAAAATGCATCTTAAATTGCCGGTGTCCTTTATTTTTGTATTCAGTAGCCCTGAATGTTTATGGAAGGTTTTAGCTAGACATGCTCTTACTTTATAATCTCAGAATGAACTGTGTTGACTTTGACATTTACAGGAATCTAAAAGTTACTGCTTGCAAGTAAGACTGTAAAAAGGACAAGACATAAACAATGCTATTAGAGGCAATCACTAGAACAAACCAGTTGTACTTTATTATTTTTGGAACTATGTCTACAACCTAAATCATGGATAAGAAACCCTCGGCAATAGGCATTAGGCATTGCACAAAACCAAAGCAAATGAAGAAGGAATTTCCTTCCTCAAAGATACTCCTTTATACAAGGGACAGCAGCTGTTGAAAGACAGAAGAAAATAGCACAGGAAAAGCATTCAAGTTAACATCGATTAGCAGCCATCTAGGCACATTAGCAGATAAACCTTTTTTTTTGGTGTGTCATCCCAAGGAAATGCAAGCTCTGACAGTCTTTTCTCAAGGGCAATATCCTCAATATCCTCAAAGATGAACTGGCATTCTGGGCTGATACAGAAAAGTGTGTAAATCCTTGGATACTATTTGCAAGGTTAGTAGATTCAGTGAGAAGACAGACTATGAGAGACCGCAGGAATGAGACTAAGCGGGTTGCATTTCATGGATTCATCACTGGTGGTCAGGTGCTGAGGTGCAATAACTGAGGCATAACAGAGCAGGGAGCTGAACAAACATGCAAGATACAGAGATGGACAAGAAAGGTGGTCTCTTAAAGTTGTTACGCAAAATAACCTGTAAGATTTGGTGTAGTGTGGCTAAGATGTGAATAGAGGATGGCGTCTGCATCACATGCCTGATTCACAGGAAGACTGGTCGCAGGGGCTACAGCAACAGAGAAAAGGGCAACAAGATATGGGAGGGTTGGAAGGAGGGTTGGAAGAATGGAAAGCTGTTTCTTATAAAAAAGGAAGAAATGAAAACATGAGCATGCCAGTTAAAATTAAGCATGTGCACATTCATGCCTTTAAATAAATGAGTTAAATTCTATTGCTGGAGTTTAAGCAGTTTTATATTTGCCTACAAAACCCAGATAATTAACTGCTGAAAGTTTTTGGAAAAGCTCAACTCTTTGTTGTCAAAAAAGACACTGGTTGTTCATCATAAAATCAGTAACAAATGTTGAAAGACTAAGTATTTATTCCATGGTATGTAATCTTGCAATGAACTTAGAAAATCAAACCCAAGATTTCCTCATCAAGGATAGCAACTATCAGTCAGAGTCTGAACAGCACTCTCTAGAAACCAGTGTTATCTGAGAAATAATCAAAGTGCTATTTGAAATGTTCATTTCCACACAAGCCGGACCTGGAAAGGAGAGTGACTTGAGGTCAGGAATTAGCCATAGTTTCCTCAAGTTCTGAGGACAAATTCTTATAAACATAGATATAAACCAAATAAAAGTTTCTTTCATCCTTCTCAGTTGCTCGAGCTGTAAGTGAACAGCAACTAATCCCCGAGTTGCTCATTCTCTGGCCACGGGAGATCTCCAAGTTCTAAACATAAAAAAGGTGAAAAGCAACATTGCTCAAGGGTCAAAATTCTGTAGCCAGGAAGGTTGAGCATATGCATGTCTCAACTTCAGTAGCTTCACTGTACAAGTCAGTCCACCCTGAGAGGCAAGCCCTAGGGTAATGCTTTAACCCCTTCAGTGGCTGTTCCACCACTCACCAGTCCTTGCTTACCTTGAGTAAATTGACCTAGCTTTACAGCTTATGAGCAACTGCTGGATACCTTGTTTGTGGTCCAGTTCTTAGTAGATTTTTTTTTTGAAGCTTCTTTCAACAAACATTAAACAGCTTTGAACACATTTTTTCAAGATGCTTCCTAATGTATAAATGTCACATCCATGTTGAGACAACAGACAGTTTCTTGTCGAAGACAACAACATTTACCCTGAGACTGCAATATTTGGACGCAATTACTGAATCACCCCTCTGATGCCCTTTCTTTACCAGCTATAAACTGTGTCAGAGAGTAGAAGAGACAATATACATCCAAGTGGATGCAAAGATCATGTGGGGTGTGCTCTGACTTTGGTTAGGACAGAATATATCAGACAAAAAGAACTGGTTACACTTATAGCAGCAGAAACAACCTACGTATTTATACTAACAGTGTCCATTTTAATTCTGCTTTCAGTTCCTCCCAATTATCACTTTCCTTCTGAAATTTCCTGATCTTGATTTCTGTCTGAACATACTTTTTAAGGAAAGCTTGAGCATCAACAGCTCAGCCATCCATGAGAAGTGAAGTCAAGTCTTGCCATAATGAAAAAAAAAATCTTTGCATCCTTGCTTTAAATAGCTCTCTAGTCAAGATGGCCACAGTTGGAGAGCCAGCATTTGGCAAGAGAATTTGCTCAGTGGGAAGATATCTTGGCTCCTTTGAAGGAAAACTTGCTTTGATTTGGTACCTCCTTTTCAGTACATACTGAAAGTTCATGATACAAGGTCTGCTGGAGTGAAATCTTGTCACTGAGTTGTTTGGTTTTGTACCAAGCCCCAGTAACTAAGGAGCTATTTGTACATGTGCCCACTTGAGTATTCTGAAACGTGCACTGAAAAAATTGGAGCAATCAGTGTTGCGAAACGGTAGCGATACCAAACCTTTGGGAGTGACCTCTTACAGCTCTTAGAAGCTATATAGAAGCACCCGTCACCTTCCAGTGAAAGCTCTGAAAGAGCTGAAAGAATGGTTCCACAGACATTCAGTTACACCAAGTGCTTGCATTTTAAGTATTATCTTACCAACAACCAAATAGATTTATTCCAACATCTCAGGAAACATCTGCCCAAGAAGAAGTGAAGAGCTACCAATACCCACTTCCCTATTTTTACACGTGTGGTTTTGCTGCCATTGAAACAAAAACCGCAAACCCCACATAATCCTCTTCATTTGAGTAGATCTTCTACACTAAATTTTGGAAAATAACTCTCTTTTAAAACTGAAGTTAAAAGCATAGGCTCAAAGGGAAAAGCTGATAGATCTTTACAATAGTGCCACTATCGCATTGGGAACATCTTGGAGTTTGCTAAGGTTCAAAATTCTCTATGCTTTTGAACATTGTCCTTTTGGCTATCAGCTATGTAACTGTTGTGTCCGAATTGATAAGAAATGGTTATGCCTCTACATACAAATCTGCTTATGCTTCTACTTAAAGCTCCACTGTCCAGGCGTCTGTATGTGCCCCCGTGCTTCTGCTGTAGGAAGAAAATCGCTGCAGAACACCTGTACTGCTCCTGCATGGCACTGGGGTGGGATCTGCAGAACTGTATGGGTGTCATGAGCCAGGAGAAGACTGCCTTCCTGATGCCAATCACTTTACCTGTCAGTCTCTGAAGTGAGCCACTTGCTTTGATGAAATTAAGGCTTAAAAAGGATGCTAACAGCCTTGTTTGTTTCTGGCAGACAAACACAGTGTAACTCCTCCTGGTGTTGTTTTATTATTCCTCATCAAAGCAGTTTTTCTTTCCAGACAGAAAACTTGAGAGACAGGTTGTGCTACCTATAAATCATGACATTCATAGAGGAACTAAGCCATTCTTTTAAGGGTAGCATTCCCTCTAAAAAGAAAATGTGGGAGCAAAGGTATTGCTTCAACGAGCAATACCTTTTCACCATTGGATCACTGGATGTGCCTGCCTATCCTAAGCCCATACTATTTTTCTGTCTTTGGTCTCCTTGGTGTATTAACAGAACCAACTATAAATTGCACCCTATCAAGCATTCCAAATAAAAGGTGTACTTACAAATATTTTAATAGCATAAAACCCACATTTGGATCCAGTGGGGTATAAATCACCAAGTTTTCTGCAATCTGGGTCTCAGTACAGAAATAAGGCTGCCATGCCTAGGAGCACTTTCCTTACAATTAATGCTGGAAAGGTCTTGCAACACTCAACCAGCATGAGGAATGTACAGGAATGATTTTTAAATGGTACAGTGTATTAGTATTTGTTTCTGCATTGAAATCCAGACCACAGTAGAAATGGTTATTTTAAAAAAAACACACACTGGAGTTGGGTGGAAGGGATAGAGCAGAAGGTACTGCTGGCCCTTCAGCAGGATGCTAAAACCACTAACAGGTGGGCCAGGGGCTAAGCTCCATCTTAAGGTGGTATCCATCTAGCCAGTATCACCTGTCTGAATGGAATACAGAAATGTGGAGGTCAGGACATAAACATACACTGGTCTCATAAACAGGCATTATATGCATTCAGACATGATCACAGAAATCAGTAATTACCACCATAAAATGCAATTCAAAATACGCACCATAGACTTTCAGTTACACAGTAACAAGATGCTCAAAATGATGCTGATAAATGCAGCCAAAGCATTAAGACCTACAACCACTGAATGAAATTTAGACTGTGCTGATGTCAAACCCGAGGACCTATCTAGTTAGAAATGCGCCAACACCTTTACATTGAAGAACTCCGAAATGCAATCATTGGCCTTTGCAGGAAAAGAACAGTCTGTGGGTCTTGGAATGGAGGAGCGTCTAGTGTAGGATGCATCAAACACACAGGGCCCACCTGTTAGATGTCCTCTGTGGAGATAACCCAAGGACAGGGGTGGGTGAGGAGGGCCTGGAGTAGCTCCACCATTCCTCAGTGTGGTTCCCTGTTTCTCTTGCATTCGCACATGCAGACAGGGACTGTGACCAACCTCATCTGGTGGGAAAACAAGGCCCATTGAGAACATTTGCATCGCCGGTTCAGACAAAGCCTGCAGACGCAATCTGCCACAGGAAAGGTCACTGTCCATACCACAGCCTGTCATTGTAAGTGACTGTATAGATACTACATAGTGATAAATTAACTAAAAGACAATCAACCATGCTGTTAGGATGCTTAATTTCAGAGACATTATCATGGCTGTAAAATGCTTTCTGAGCATAAAGCTCCGGCTCAGTCTGTGCCTTAAGGCACTTCTGCTCTGCTTGAGCCCTACCTAACTAAGACACCAAAATGTACTTTGTGACAGCCCAGATCAGTTAATACTTCTCTGCTGCTCACTCCTTAATTTTATGGCTGGTGGTACTGCATTTTTCAATTCCTTTTAATGAAAAGTCAGGCCTATGATGAACCAAGAAACTGTTGATGTTTTATAAATATTATGAGAGTGACCATTTGCCTGGCCAGGTTTGCTCTGATGCCTGCTCATCTGTGTGACTCTTCTTAGAATCAAAGGGACTATAAAAGCAAGTATGTAAAGGAAAGGCTAAAACCCGAATGATAGCTATAGGTACACGACTTCCAAGGAGGTAAAAATGCCTGTATTTGATTTTCTTCAAGCTACAGTCCTGCCATGATCAAGCCTGCGATGGATGGAAACTTGACATCTTCAAAGGCCTGAGAAGGGAGAGAAATGTTTCTAGGCATGCCAGAAAATCAGATGGTATGTTAGTTAAACAGTGAAATAGACAACAATTTGGAAAAACCAAAAACCAGAAAGCAGGAGTATATTGTGGGCTGGACAGCTTCCTCCTTCCAACAAAAACACGAGGATTATTCTGGAGCCACCAGAAAGATAATATTTAGAAAACACAATATATATATGTTCTTATATACTTTTTTTTTTGCCGTTGTGAACCTTTGGTCCAGTGTGCTTGGTAGGTTTGGAAATAAATATCCTGTGTTCATAAACCATCATTTTGAGTAACTGTAACCAGCTGCTTTGAAAGAAAATGTCTGGAGGGTCCCATTGTACCGGGTCTGCTGATACGCTTTAGTGTCTGTAAAAAGACCAATGTATACAGGTCCTAATTTCAGAGAGAGCATTGCAACTAGTAATTGTCCCTAATAATTAATATCTACAGCATGCCCTCACAGATGAGGAGGAGGCTAAAATATTAACATGGATTTAGAAAAAAAATAAAATAAAAAGGCATTTGATTTTACATTCATAGACTGAAGTAAATCTGCATCATTAGTACTGGAAGCAGGTTGAAAGTGTCTGAAGAATGCAACCTAAGACTATGCTGCAGACTAAACTATTAAAAGACTTCCACTTGCTAAAATAATTCTTTAAATGTAAACTAACTCCAGACTGCACCAGGAAAAAGTTACACACTTCAAAGAATGGAGTTTTTCGTGACTCCTGCCTAACAAATTTTGATTGAAATCAAAGTGGCAGCACTGAGAACACAGGGTTGACATAACAAATGCCATAGCCAATTTGAACAATTATGAGCCCAAATCTGCCATAATTTACATATACATTTGATTCCAGCTGGTGAGCTCAAATTATATATGCACAACAACAGAGAATACTTTTTTATATATCTCCAAGTTTCACCACAAAAAAATACAATGGAAATTCAAGTCAACAGCATCTAAGCAAAACAAGACATTTTAAGCAATATGCTGAAAATCACCTTGTTCTGTGTAGAAGTCCTAAATGCTGCATGAGTTTGATAATGATGTGTGGTTTTGCATATAAACTTGAATTGCAAATACAAAAAACCTCACCAAAAAACCAAAAGAGTGCACTAACGGTGTCAAAAGCGGCAACAAGTCAACATTTTTTGTATCTCAGCAGTTGTGTTGCTGTTTGTGCTGCTGTCCTCTGCGGGTATGCAAACTGATGACGTCTAGCCTTCCCAAATTGAGGCATGACTTGTGCGAGTCCTTCCAGCATATAAAACAGACAGAACAAAATTGTTATTGAATGTGAACGATTCAGTCTGGAATCTGAAACAATCAAAGATGAAGATGATCACACTGTGCTTCTCCTTCCAAGTAGGAGATGGAGGAAACTGTGTTCACACACTGCCTTGGGCCAGCTTTGCCCATATGAGGTCTGACAGTCCAACCACAGAACTTGAGCAGCAAAGCAACTTCTGGTGGGCCCCCACAGCCACAGAAATATCAACCAGACCTCTCGTGGCTAACATGACCACTGCATGATTAAGGTATAATTTTAGCCGCTCAGACAGTGCATGATGATGAAATGACACTGCCCTCCAAATGCCAGGAGTTTTCAAAGTGGAATCCCTGGATCTCGAAGAATCAATGAGTTTAATCTCAATCACCCGCAAATGTTAACTGATAAAAGCAAGTATCTTGCAACCAGGAGAGGTCTGCATCTCCATAGGAAAAAGAAAATAGGTGACCACAGACCAAATACTTTGAAAGGTCTAACTTGTTCCACTTCAGAGAACCCTGTGGGTTGAAGATAATGTAGTATCTTGGAATTTACATGACAATAAGATAGGGAAGCTTGTTGCTTTGCTTTGCAAAGCCTTCCTTTCACACATTCTTCTTTCTGGGAAGATTCGATAATGCTGTCTATGGTTCTACAAGTGCCTTCCACTGACTTAACTGAGAGATCACAACCTTTTCAAAATGAAATTTCTAAATTCATGGCAAAGCGAGATCTAAACAACATTCATATAATCTGTGGTTTAACCCTTGGATACTACTTTAAGACTCTACAATTAATATAAATAATTATATTTTTCCTTAATTAATCTTTTTTTCCCCTTTACTTGCTTCTTCATTACTATTACAATACAATTTTGTAAAAAGACCTGTTCTTAATTAGAAAATAATTGTGAAGGGGGAGCTTTCTGTTACTAATAAGAACATATGGTTTGAAGCGATCTTTTCATTCAAATCATAAATGCCAGCTTCAGTATTTCACCTAAAATGGATCACTGCATTTCTAGGTTTGCTTATGAAAAAGTATAAATCAGCTAAAAGCATACCTATCTGCAAAACCAAGGCATACGTGGTCTGATCCTTTCCGAGATCAGTGTGCAAGTCTAGCAAGATAGACCAGGTGCAATACAGTATTATTTAATTTATGTTACATCCTTTTATTAATTATATTGAAAACTGAGTGTTTAAGCAGCAAATATTTGCAACACAACCAGTCTGCATTTGCTGACCAGCTGTTTCTTCAAGAAATGGACCAAACAATGGCCAAAAAATGACCATGCATCTCACAGGGAAGGCTGCAGCAAAACATAGCATGTAAAATCGTAAAATAAAATGTGATTCCAACTTGCTATGCTATAGCACATCACTTGCTCTTTTGCTAGCATACCTAGAAACATATATTGAGAACAAATGGTGCATTTGACCTTACTGACAGTAGCACCGGAGGGAATCCCATGGTTTTTTCAGAGCGGGTAAACCTGCGTATATCATCACTGGAGTGAAATTTGTCCTTATTTTCCTAAAAAAAAAATCAAACCACACAAAGACCCCCCCAGATCCCTAGACCATTAAAAAACCCACCCAAAAAAAGCCAAGGTTTTTTTTTTCATCAAGCTCTAGTATTTTAAAACACTATGCGTTAGTACATATACACTGGCACTTTCTGGAAAGGAAGTAAGGACTTGGTTGACACCGTGAGGGTAAATTAAATTTATGCATGTGTAAATACAAACCACAAAATACTATGTTTATGGTGTGATATGATAAATGAAATCAACCTTGCATGATTCATGATGAATAAATTTACTGAGCTACATTTTTTTACCTTATGGGCACACACTTTAACCCATGAAAAGAAAATGACTCCTTGGTGCTTTACTTCTTTGGAAAAAAAACCCTCAAAAGGACCAACTCTTGTGAGCAAATAATGTCTGAAGCTGTACACACTGGGACAAGGTTGGGGAGGTTAAACAGCAGCAAGGGGCAGATAGAGACAAGACTGAAAGATTTTCACCCCTTCGAGTCAACAAGGGAGTGTTCCAGCTGACATATGCAGCCTCTGCTTGCCCTTTGTCATGTCTGTGTTTCACCTCAAAAACTGTCAGTGACTTGTCAGAATCAATCAGAAAAGCTAATGCAATTCTGCAATGATGTACAAGTTTGGACAGCATGACATCAAATTTCTGGTAGTGTGTGTCAAGTACCATATGAAAACAGATGTCCTCATTACTCCACTGCTTTGGTACAAAAGAGTACATCTTACCTTTTTGACCCGTATCTGGCAATTGGGGGATTATAATAAAGGACAGCAAGCAGTACAGCCTCTAGCCTGTACTTTTATCATATAAATTGAATTCTAACTCTCCTTATCTTCCGGCAAAAGAAGTTTGTTCTATTAAGTACAGTTTTCCTACTGAATGCTGCTTTTACATTCCAAAGACTCAGAAGTCAGTGTGTCAGTGCTGCGTGGATCTGAGACAACCCATCATCTTGTTTAACACAACAGGGATGGATCGTTAACTGCTACCTCATAAACTCATGGAACCACAGACTGGTTTGATGGGGACCTCAAAGACCATCTAGTCCTAACCCCCCTGCTGTGGGCAGGGACACCCCCCACTAGACCAGGTTGCCCAAAGCCCCATCCAACTGGCCTTGAGCTCTTCCAGGGAGGATCATCCACAGCCTTCCTGGGCAACCTGTTCCAGTGCCTCACCACCGTAAGAGTAAAGAATTTCTCCCTAGTATCTAATCTAAATCATGACCAGAAAAGGCAAAGCCCATTGCTAACTGTGCAGCTCCTGGATGGAACCTGAGCTCTAAGCATGATGAGGGACCTGTGTGGGAGCTTTACCAGGGGTTACATTCAAGCCAGTCCTTCCCTGCAGCCAAAGTTCTTGCTCCTAATGCGTGGTCTTCATGGGCCATAGCCGCAGGTGATGCATGAAAAAGGACCTATGGCTGCAAATGTATCTGAAATACAGCCAGTATTTTTACTGAACATATAATTTTATTATCTTAAGTGACGAACACTCTTCCAACAACCTTTCCTTTCATTAAAACAGGACACACAAAACCCAACTAGAGCCTTCTCTAGCTACATTTCTCCTCTTTGATACTGTTCCCGAAGCTCTACTGATGCTATATAAGCAAAGAGAGAACATTTTTTGAGAAGATAGTAAGTCAGTGTGCCAGCAGGCTCTAACTGCCCAGGACTATTTTGCCTGACATGTAGCTGCTCAAAGTGGTGAAATCCCCAGATGAACTAGTTTATGCAAGGCAGAGCATGGATAGTCATTCCTCAGGGCATCCTTGTAGGAACAACAGGAACGTTGCCTAATTCTATGAGTAGAGGAAGTAAGGGAACCCTATAACCTGAGGTCTACTAGCAGGTAAAAGCAGCTCCATATAAAACTGATTTAAATGTAAAATGAATAAATTCCTACCACATGTAATTAGAGGGAGAGGAACAATTTTATCTCATGAGGAAAATGCAAGCACGCCTCCCTGTGCCAGGTAATACCCAGGAACAGAATCATAATTAGATGCCTCAGGAAGGAGCACCACTCTCCAGGCTCAGAGAGAGCTCGTGAATCTGAATCTTCCTGGAGAATTCCCTTCATGCTAACAAGGAATGGCAAAATGAGTCTCTGAATTACTTTATTTGCTGGTTATGCCTCCCCTTCTCTCACTGGGCTTTTTGGGGTGCCTAGGCTGATGCTGTTTAGGATGTCGGTAGAGCCACAAGCCCTCTATGGTAAAGAGCTGGAGTTCTGTGAAGCTTCTGTGCAACAATGGGCATCAGCAAGGGAATGAATTTCATCAGCAAGAGCTCACATTACGTATTCCCCAGCAAGGAGATTTGCTTGCATGAAAGCACTCAGCATAACATAATACAGTAATATAATACAATAATACCCTGAGTTCTGTATCACTATTCCTTTTCAAATCTCCAAGCATGTTGCAAAAGCAAGGCAGGAGCCAGTAACAAGATGTAGTTCATGGAAATGTATGATCCCTGCTTTAATAGGAGGTCATGCTATCACCAGTTCCTAGAACACAGTATTCTTCAACAGCAATGGACAGATAAAACATAATAAGGACAGAAGTGTTATCAGTACGATGGAATCAAGCCTTTGAATCCCTTCAGGTACCAAGAGTGCCAAGAGAGATCCTGCACAGTACAAGAGATGGTTAAATTCTTTGTGGTTTGGATTGAGGCTGCAATTAGCACACTTGCTCTCACAAGCGCCTGAGCAACTCATCTTGGGCGCCAAACAACTTTGCTCAACACTAAATTAGCCTGACCTTTAATTTGCCATGGAATTGGCTTAATCTGTGTCCACTCTTCACAGAGATTTTAGTAGCTGGCTCTCCTCCAAGTGTTTCAGAGCTTCTTTCTCTAAGTTCAGCCTTTCCAGCTACCCACATCCCAACAGAGTTGCACGCACATTTTATTCCATTACCATGTCCAGCACATTGTTAAAGCACAGTTTGCAAGAGTATGGTCCTATCAGCGTATTTAGCATATGAAAAATATGAGATCTTTAGGGCTTTGAAGACTATGGTTGGTATACTGCATTGTAGGAGTTGCTACTGTACTGTGTGTACAATAAAGGGCTTGCTTACTTCATTCAGAGTCATTCCTTAAACACACACTGGTACACAGTTCAGTCACGATAGGTACAGTCCAGGTTTCTTTGGCATACACTAGGTGCATCCAGTCAACCTCCCATACCTTGTATATTATTTCCTCTTCCTGTGCTACCTCTTCCCAGGAGCTCAACTTGTTTTAGAAGACAGACAAAACACAGGTCTTTGAATGGAGAAAATAGAAAGTCTTTCCCTCCCTCCACCAAATGCACAAGTGAAGAATGATCAACAGTGTTCAGGGCAGCATCAGTTAATAAAGTAACTGTACCAAATATTAAGGCTAAATAGAGATTTTTGTCAGGCATAGTAAGCATGCATCAATAAGCTTTGCCCACTCTCCCCGTGTATACAAGCTGCCGGTGCTTCCATTACCACTGCAGTTTAAAAGCTCATCATTACAGGAGAGGAGGTTTTGGCAGTCAGTTTGACAGTGACCTTCTACTCCATATGCAAGCCACACCTTTCACTCTTCTCTTTCTTGAGACACATGCCAACAACATGGAGCATTAGAAGAACCCAAACAAATGCCTACCAGAATTAAATACTGCACAGTACATAAAAACTCACCCTGGGGAAGAGAATCAGAGCGGTTTAGGTTGGGAGGGGCGTTTTGAGATTGCATAGTCCAACCCACCTGCTCAAGCAGGGTCATTTACAGCAGGTTGTCCAGGATGGTGTATCAACCGATGGGAGACTGCATAACCTGAGTAACCTGTTCCAGTGTTTGACCATGGTTAAAAATGTTTTATTTTGTTCAGACACAAGGAACAAACCACATATGACAAATATTAGACATGCCACTTCATGTGCCACTGAAAGATGTTCTAATACTGAGATGCTGAAGAAGAGGAGGAACCTGAGAAGGGCCAGATCTTAAGTGACCTTTATGCAAACAGACAACAGACATTCCCACAGAAATCTGTCCTGTTTCCCAGCAACCTTACTCTGTCATTCCTGCCATCCTTCCCAAGGGTAACCACACCTACACTCCCTCCCAGCTGGTCAGGGTTCTTCATCCCCCTCTCTCTTACCCTCTCACTCCAAGTATTGGGAATCTCCAAGATACACGATAAATCCCTAAAGCCACATTTCTTCCACTGTATCTGCATGACACCTCCAAAGCAAGGCAGCCACTAGCTGCCACATTCTAAGTATTGCTGTTCAGAGAAAATCAGTTATAACACAAATATTTAATAGATTTTTTTTTCTTAAAATGGAAACAAATGGCATTTCTTCAGTAAATACGCAGAATATTTTAATTGAATTTGTATTTGCTCTTCTGTACACTGAGTTCTCTTTGGATCAAGTGACAAACAAATCATCCTGGGTCTAGGACTGCTTTAGCTGCAAACTAAATCTCATTTCTTATAAAAATCCCCCTTAAAAGCCTAGGTTAATATTCTCATTTCTTGCTATCGCGAGTACAAAACTTTTTACAGTTCATTTGCAATTGTGACTCTCAGCACCCTCACAAAAATATTTTGCTAATTTCCTCAAACATTAGCATGCAGTTGTTAAAACTGTTCTGTCTGGTCTTTGTTAAAACATGATCAAGGACAGCCCAATTTAACTTCTGCAAACATCAAATTTTTATGATAAATCAACAGGGCAGCAGATACATGTATTATGAAGTTAATGGTCTGTCAAGATATTAACAATGTTGATTCCTGAAGAGAAGTCTAGAATTTAAAAGACAAAACTGGGTTTATTGGATAGGACAGATTGCTGCTTGTCTGACCGACTTAGTCTGTGTGACAGAGCTACAAGCTGCCTTTGGGTTCACAAGTCCTTCAAAACCGAAGATTCATGGTAATAGAAAGCTTTTCAGCATAAAGCACCCAACAATCAGAGTTAAAGTTTTATTTATTGGCTCTGACCATCTACTTCTGTTATCAACCATAAGGGCCCATACACTTCATCAACTCCCAACAATAGCCGCAAGCTTGGACAATCTGTCTTGTGTCTTCATTGGGTAAAACTTCAATGGAGCAGCATCGATTAAAGAACAGCCCACGCATAAAATGGAAACTCATTAAAATAAACTTTTTCAAAGGGGGAAGAAACTTCAGTTCCAATTGAATTGAACTGTTTTTATTTCGGAGATGAAAGCTCCATTACCCAGCTATACATTCATGTGCTCTTGGCTTAAGTGCTTTTTATTTGACTTAAACTTTTGGTTTCTTCCCATGTCTTTTTGGAGGTTTGAGAAACATAATAGGAATTCAGAGCTCATTGAGCTTGATTGGAACACAGTATCTGTGAACCTCATCATAATACCTCCTGGACCTTTATGTTTATCGTCTCACTGTGGCCTCTTTTGTGTGTTTTCCTGGCCTTTCCTACAAGAACAATTGCCTCCTTTCACACATATTTACAGAGACGTTTTTAATGCTTTAAACATTTTTAAATGAGCGGCCACAAAATAACGAAGAAATAAAAATAATGCAGGTGTAGTCATTTACATTATAGATGGAAGACCGCATAAGCTGCTGATGTCAAGACAGCTTTTCTAATGTGTTTATATGAAAACTGACTTGCAGCTTACTGCCTGAAAACCTCACCTTGAACTTATTATGAGGGCAATAATAATATGAAAAAATACAGATGGTAACCTGTGCTATCTGGAAACTTCAGTTTAAACAGAGCAAGCTTAATACATGGCAGATTACTCATTTATATCAAAGCTAAGTAATAATATCTCAAACGCTTTGATTTTAGATGACTGAACACTAAATGAAATGAACTATATTCTCAGTTACTTACATATACTGAATGTCAAGAGAAATTTGTTTAACGCAGTAAAGCTATACAGAAATATTCACTGGCTGTGCCGCCAAACACCCTGCGCTGCAGAAAATGAGCCCAGAAAAGCTTTACAAAATTTCACCGCCTTTTACGATACATAATCCAACTCTATTAAAAATGCATGCAAATATTTCTTAGAGCTTTATTCTTAAATAATAATTAAGTAAAAATTAATACATAGAAGAGGAATATATATTTGTGCTTCAAATAAAACTCCAATTTTTTTTTTCCCCTTAAAATTCTGGTTTGGAGTGAGAAAAAAATCAAATCACCTCTGATTTCAGCTAGACACAGATGCACACAACAGAACTCAGTTCCTCAAGTTTACATATGGCCACACAAAGGCTGAGAAAACACAAAGGTCTATTAACGATCATCTCACTAGAACACAAAAAATGTACTTCATGCAGCACATTATTTAAAAACAAACAATGTGTGGGAATCAGACAGATTTAAAACCTGCATTATTCTAAATTTTTGCATAAAGACTCAGTGTTGATTATAAATTAGTTTTTCTTATCAATGTGTTCATTCTCACACATTTAATTCCTGAGGCTGATAGACATTAGTCTAACACTTAGAAAAGACAAGGAGAGTCTGAATGCTCAAGAGAAAGCCATGCAAATCTGTGAGTCTGGGACTCCCAAATCTGATCATAATCTTACAATTCCTCTATTGCATTTGTCCTTAGGTTACCAGATGAAGTTACAGCTCACAGTCTAGCGAGGCAAACCCCAATTAGCTTTCATCTTGGTACTACAGATGACATCAGTGAAGATATATCTAGCCTACCCCTCAGTTTTTATGCTGGTCACTACGGTGCCCCGGCTTCTCGACCCATCACAGCTCTCACTCTAGCTAGATTAGAAGTGGCACAGTTACGCCAGCCTGCACTGTGTTTGCTGCACAGAGATGCCAGTCATTTAAGATAGGCTTAAGCACACCAGAAAGTCCATTTTTTCCCCTCTCTGCCTCAGTTTCATCAGCTGTGAATTTAACCTGCTCCATGGCAGTATTGCACTCATCGGTTAGTGCTTGTACTTAATGTAGTCAAAGCATTATATAGAGACCAGCTTTATGAAACATTACTTTTAAGAGATTCTATAGCTGTTTTCCACTCTAAAAGCTTTTTTTTTTTTTTTTAAACCCTGCAAAATGTTTCAGCGTGAGCAAAACATATTTCCTATATTCCTTATTTGAAATCTCAATCTAAAAAGTCATTTGAGATAACAGCCCCACATTCCTCAAGCTCCCAAAATCTGCTGATGGGGGTTTTCTGAAAAGAAAGTCACCCTACAGTAGGGTAGGAGTTTGGGTACACAAGAAATGTGGGATGCGGTACAGATGTGCTAGATTGCTTTGCTACTTAACATTTTTTCACGTGAGATTCAAAAGGCAATTTAGAACAAAAAAGGTTTACATCAAATATAGAAATGTGTAATTGGCATCAAAATCAAATATTAAATAGGTAAATTAAACATATGTGAAAAACGCAGCATTATCACTAGCGTGATGAATATTTTCACAGTATTTCTTGATGGACTTCGCAGTTCAAACACACTTATGTCAGAAGTTAAACGTACAAACCAAAGCAAAAGTCTATAAAACTGAGCTATGCTTCTACATTGCTGTTCCTAGCGTTTATGTTTGGTATAACTCACAGGGATTGCTTCTCCCCGTCAGACAATCTCAGGCCAACTGAAGAGCCTTTAGGAATAAAGCAGAGCAAGAAAAAAGCAGGATACTGAATTCTTGCTTACACTGTCTTCACAGGCCATTTCATTACTTTACAGGTGGCTGCAACCTGCCTACATTTTACGAAGATAATATTAGACATGGTCATATTCCAGTTCAAAAGTGCCTTTTATAGCCCAAGCAGTGAATGCTGTAGTTGAAAAAATACAATATGGGTACATTGAATTACTATAGCTTAATTTGAGAATATTCTTCCCCCCCCACACCCTGTTCTTGCAAAATACAAAGTTGCACTACACACACACATACACACGTGCTCACATACACAAAATATTCAGAAAACTTTGCTTATACTACTGTTGTAACTGCTGGCACAGAGCTCTATCCCAATTAGACCTTAAAGAAATGTACTGTCCTATTATCTGAGTGTGTTTTTGGAAATGGCAATCAAAGAAATATTCTAGCATGAACAAGTGTTTCTAAGTGCTAATTATTCATGGTATCACTTGCTGATTGGTGCCTGCGGCCATGAAAATTTATTTCTAGGCTGTATTTACAGTAAAACCAAAAGTGCTTAGTGGCAAGTAGCTTAATCAAATTTAAGAACAGCAGACAGATAGCATAGGAGGGGTTTTTTGGGGCTTTTTTTTTTTTTTTGGTTGCTTTAATCCTCTCATTTGGTTTTGAAACATAAGGCCCTGTTCACTTCATTTAAGTCTCACAATGACTGGAAGCCTGATCAATCTGTCTTGTGTCTTCTTAGGGTGAAACTGCAATTGAGTGGAAGCAACAGATGAACAAAGCCCACATTCAAATCTGTAGCTCATTAAAATAACGTTAAAATAGGGTAAAATCGCAATTGTAAGTGAATTGTAGTTGGCTTCTTTCAGCTACATACATTTGATTAATAAACCATACATTCATTAGCCATGAACCGCTGGTCTTTAAAGTAAATTTAAATGAATGACCCTGCTTTTTTGATCTTCAGACAGTTTTGAAAACATTTATGAAATAAAGCTTAAAAAAATAGGTCAAGGGCTGTTTCCTACAAGCCAAAGAGCTAATGGGATACGATCTGTCAAATCCCATAATCAATTCACATTCTGATACAGAAACTTAGAAAGCTGCAAGTTTACAAGAGACATATTGTAAAACAGCTTTTACAGAGGGAAAAAAATAAGTATTGTAAATTTGCTTTAAACTCACAAGCAGTCCAACACTTCCAAGAACATACTTTAAAAAATACTGTAAGAAGGCAACCTTAATTAAGGTTATGGCAACTCAAACAATGACAGAATACAGGCCTAGAAGAAAGACCCCAAGTCATGATGTTGAGTAGCCTTCAGGTATTCATCCCAGACTATTTTATTCAGAAGCCTAAACAAGGATGTTTCTGCTTTGAATCATGGAACCATAGACTGGTTGGGGTTGGAAGGGACCTCAAAGACCATCTAGTTCCAACCCCCTGCCATGGGCAGGGATACCCCCCACTAGCCCAGGCTGCCCAAAGCCTCATCCAACCTGGCCCTGAACACTTCCAGGGAGGGAGCAGCCACAGCTTCTCAGGGCAGCCTGTGCCAGGGCCTCACCACCCTCACAGGGAAGATTTTTTTCCTAATATCTAAATCTAGCCTTTTTAAATTTAAAGCCATTATCCATGGCCCTGTCACTATACACCCTGACAAACAGTCTCTTTCCAGCTTTCCTGTAGGCCCCTTCAGGTACCCTGGTCTTCCTGGAGCCTTCTCCAGGCTGAACAACCCCCGAACTCTCTCTGCCTGTCTTCATAGGAGAGGTGCTCCAGCCCTCTCATTGCCTTTGAGGCCCTTCTGTCGACCTTCTCCAGCGGCTCTGTCCTTGTACTAGGGACTCCAAAGCTGGATGCAGTACTCCAGGTGGGATCTAACGAGAGCAGAGTAGAGGGGCAGAACCACCTCTGCTGGCAGACAGGAACTTGTAGACTCTTTGTCACCATCAGGAAAGTCTCGGGTCCTGCGATGGCTCCTCATGCAGAGATGCAGGGTATTACAGGTACAAGTATTCCATATTTGAACAATCCACATCCCTCCCTACCTTTCAGCTTTCATTCTTAATCTTGACAAGTCAGTGTCTCACTGTCAGTGTAATTAATTGGGCAACTCACATGACAGAGTTGGAGATGCAACAGAAGAAAGTGTTGATAGCCAGACGTTGGCCCTCTATGAGCAGAGCCATGTCACTGTAAGCTATTCCTTCTCATGCAGCTCTTGAACAGTTCCTTCTTGTGCAGCTCTTGGACAGATCCAAGCAAGAGCAAACACTCCTTACTAGATGGACAGAACTTTGGGGCAGGGGTCTCTGCACCAGGGACCACTGCACAGTAGGGATGCTCTCAAGGAGGAATGGGATGAATAGACTTTTCTGGTTTTCTCCACCTTGTTTTATTTCTCAGAAGACTTCTTTATGCTTTCTAGAGAAGATAACTAAATGAATAAAGCTTTGTCCAACGAACAGAAACCATGGTCAGAAGACAAAAAGAATTATCAGGAATTGCTCCTAAAGAACATTAATTTACTATAGGGACACTGCAGTATTTCTGGGAATTATTTAGTGTTTTCCCTTTCCTTCCCACAGCCTGCCATGGTTCTTTTATGAATTCACCATGGAGGAGACAGACTGGATGGAGGTCATAGTGACTTCTGGATTAAGCAATTGCTAGTCCCATCCCTGACACAAAATCTCCAGGCCGTGCTTTCAAAGAAGATGAGCAAGAAAATAATTCCTCACTTAAATTCATCACTCAGCCTAACACCTGAGTCAGCCATCCACCAAATCTGTTTGCTATTTGCCTATATCCCTGATCTTCACTCTTTTACATTTTGGGGGCTCTCTTTGAAGCTGCAACATGAAGCAATTTAGGTTGAAGTTCATCTCCCTGAAATTAAAGCAAGCCAGTAATGAATCCAAATCACCCTGCATATCCTATACAGCTGATGGAAAGTATTGTGCCTGGTGCCTAGTCCCAGCTGAGGTGCCCAAGAGCTGAATTCTTCTACACAGAGCTGTATCTTGACTGCAGAGGGACAACTACAGTCTTCAATTAAACCGGTCAGAGGCCCAAACTTAGGATGGGTCAATGTATCTTCACTTACCAGAATTTCATGTTGTATTTAAAGATGCGTATGATTTTAGGTTGGTAGAGAGTGACATGCCAACAGTTTCCAACCTGTATCCCATATACCAAATAAGAGAGTAAGTAAGTACCCTGCTTTTGGCTGTGTGTGTGGGATTTGGCTGTAGATTAAATTTAGATACCTGAATGTAGGTATCTAAAAATGGTCTATCTATGATCCCTCTCCCCCTCCCCACCCACCCCCAACTGTGATAAATACAGGCAATGGGGAGCTCAAACAGATTTGTTTAACCTGAAGTAACCATGCAGGACTCAATTCAGGTGCCTCAAGACACGGGTCTATTGACTGCCATGAGATGCTCTATGGTATTTATTACACATTCACACAGAGCTGGCAGGTCTGACACTGCCACAGAGGGAGAATTGCATCCTTCTGGACCCACAGCTGGAAGCCACACAGGACAGACGTCTCTGTTTAGGAAAATGAATGGTGCCCCTTATGTCTTCATTACCACACTAGTATAAATGATTTCCACAAAACCATGAGCAACATCTCAGGAGAGGTAACCAGGGACAGAACAAAAACAAAGTACAAAACCACACTGCAGTGAATCTGAATGCCCATTTGCACTCCCTGGAGGCTCAAAGGGTAAACAAGTAGAGGTATCACTTTCAATTCAGGGGTCTGTGCATGCATCCCACCAAACTCCAGGCAGCAACAGGCTGGAAACCAGACATCACATACAGACTATCCAGAGCACTTCCACTTCCTCCTGTTGCAGCACTGATTTTATCCTTCAATAAAGCAAACATTTTGACTCACACAGTCGTTACTGTATTTGAATCATTACTGTGCCTTGTTATTACATTGCATTTGCCATCGATATTTTATATTATATTTCTTGTGTGTTCAGTGCAGCAAAGAAACTGGCTTTAGAACAGAAGTGGAGATAAATATCCATCAGTTAAAAACAAAGTGTAGGTCACAGAAGGCTTTTGACCTAAAAAGATTTAAGATTCCAGTACTAAATTATTATTTATAAGCCGCCATAATTATTTAATGAACAAACTTTGTTAATTTAGCCTCGTTACTATCATGAAACTTTGATTCACACATTGCTGGAATGAAAAAAATTGACATTGTTCGAGAAGAATGTCTCTACTTCACCCTGAAGGCTGAGTACACGTTCCTCATTTGATAGTGATTTCTATAACACATGCATATCAAGGACTGAATGTGAGGTATTTGACGGCAGCAAGTATTGAATATCAAATTTGTTCAAGAAATCTACACACAGAAGTTTCTATGACTTTAGAAACTCTGCATCACCCGCTTTCCCAAACACAAAACTCATATCAGGACTGAAAGGTCTACGAGTCCTCCTAATAAAACATGAGAAAGCTACCTGAGAGCCATCCTCACTTGAGGAAAACAGAAATCACTTCTGTTTGGGTGGTGACCAGCTGTTTTAAGGGGTGACCACACTCATATGTGAGTGGTGTGGCAGTGCAGCAGCTCAGAAACTATTTTCATTGGTTTGGGATTAAACCATCAACAGCTGGAGATATAAAGAATGTAATATCAAATAATAAATATCATATAATAAAGAATGCAATATCAAATAAAACTTAAAGCAAAGAATAGCAGGGGAAGGTATTTTCTGAGATGACTGTGATATGTGACTTGGTAAGCACCCAGAGCTAAACTGGATGATCATGCTGGGACAGATTGCTATGGGATCTCTACAAACCATACATAGTCTCTTTTTTAAAAACTCATTTGCAAGAAAGTAGGGTAACTTTTCTCTCAGTGTGGATGGGTGCATATCTGCTGTCTTATACTTGGAAATCTGAAAAGAAACCTTGCAAGCTTTTGATTAAAAGCCATTCAGAAATGGAAATTCTGTGTGCTAGATTGCTGCATAAAACTCCTCGTGACATACGAAATCCATAAAGCAACAGAATTTAATTTCCAAACACTGAAAAGATACTACATCTCAAGAATAGTCTGCCTTGAAAAGATCACTGTGCTAATTTTTTGCTGAAAAAAATGCTCTCTTCAAAGAAATCATGAGTTGAATGGTGCTTTTACACCCATGTCTTTCTAACAGCAAGACTGAAGAAAAGCTGTCCAGGGCACCACGAACCTTTAGACCTATGGAGGTTTTCAAACATTTTTTAAAAGGAGCCACTCAGACATTAAATTAAATCAAATCACTTTGCATCTTTCTTTTCATAGACAACCACTATTTCAGACAGAAAATAAAACAACAAGCCCAGTCATTCTAATCTATCTGGAACTCAGCGACTCCAGTCACAAACCAGTTCAAATGTTGATCTGGGACCAGCTGCAGAAGCCAGTGGTTTACACAGAAAAATGGATGGGAAGGAGGCTACTAGTGAAGTACTTTGGTTATTGGCTTCAAGACTAGTTGGGTTTAATACTTTCACCAACAAAATATTGACTGTAAGGATGCGAAGGAGAACATGAAGTCAGGACTCACTGGCAACAAAAAGAAGGAGCAGAAAGAAGATATATGGGGCACCAGTAATGGAAATGGAATATCTGTCAGCCCCAGCTGAGAGGTTTGTGCTTTAGGACAGAGACAAGAATTTCTGCTTGGTGTTGGGGTTTCACATCTGAGAACACAGAAGAGGCCACGGACTGAGAGCTAGTCATTTCTTACATGAATCTGATGCACAAACACAGTAGTATTGTTAATCTGTGTATTTTCAACAGAAATATTTGTATCACACCCAAAAAGTCTCTGATGAAACCCCATCACGAACTTCAAGGAAAATTTAGTGGATAGTTTTAAAAAAAAAAAAGTTAAAAAGAAAGTAAAAAAGAAAGATGGATTTATATGGTACAGGAGTGAGACCAGCTCTCTAGACAAGAAGACATACTTACAGAGCATAGTAAAATTAAGGTTTCCTAAAAATACACTGAAAAGAAGCGGAAGGTGAAAACAGCATATTTCTTCAAGCTAGTACAGAAGTGTGGGCACAAAAGTCTGGTCACAAATTACCTATGAGTGCATTTGGGCTTGAGATGAGAAGCCAATTTTTTTTTTTTTTAAGCTTTTTTCCCCTTTCTCTCTTTTTCCTCCTAAACAAGCAGAAGAATGATGCTTGGGTCGACAAGTCACAAAACTCTTATAATGACGAAATTCCTATTCAAGCACTTAACTTTACAAGTCAAATTCTTTAGCGAAATAAGACAACAAACCCAATCTTCTCCATTTTCTGAAACTTGTAGCAAAATGACAGTTTGCCTGAGGAAGAGTAGAAATCAAATCTCTGTTAGAGAAGTCCTTCCACGTCACAAATTAGGCTTGATATATCAGATGCCTTGTCACACAAGTTTCACATTCATGTGCCAAACTGGGGGTAGCAGACAGGCCTGCCTTCCCACCATGGTGAAAACCTGTCTCTGCCTGAAGTCCATGGGTGACGTGAGGATTCCTAGCAATCTGACAGCTAAAAACGTGACCCACCTTCAAAAAAGAAGCATATGGCTTCCAGCACCCAATTCTGACAACATTTTGTCCTTATTCCAATTTTGTGCCAAATTCTTTAACTCTACAACATTTTTGCTTAACATATTATTCACCTTGTGAAAGGATGTTAATCAGTATCATTGTCAAAATGCTTCTTTAGGAAGAAAATATTCACCAGGAGAAGGAGACTGCTTAAAAAAAAATCTTTTTTATTGGAGTATAAAAACATGTGTTAGAAATGTTGTTATAAAAAAAGGTGGATTCAGATGTATGCATTGCTATACTAAGAAAACTAAAACCCTAAAGGAAACAAAACAGGCTTTATTTCTGTGTGATCCCCCCCAAGAAACATTATCAGACTATCATCTCTCTGTTTCCATTAGGATTTAAAGATCTGAGTCTTCCATCACTCCAAAACAGAAACTCCCTCTGTTGTTTCCTAATAAAACCCCATCTAAATAATGTTAATACACAGACACACAGTACTAATTATTCCACACTGTGGTTTGCATCTACCCCTTTTACAACCAATGTCCAGATGGGGAAGTGCACATCAGACATGGGGACATACAGTTGACCATACTAAAGTTCAATTCAGCCTAAGGCCATAGGGGAATGATTCCCTCCAGGTAACTGCAGCATAAACCACAACCCTACACCTATAGCCAACTGCATCTCCAGAAGTTTTCTGATGAAAACTGATCATGGGAAAAGGTAAAATTGTTATGCGCTAGTGATGTAGTATTTTTCCAAGGCACTGATTTCTATCTATGTCTTTATACCACTCTTTCTCAGAAGGGATATAAACAAACACCAATATGCTGTAGCTCCTGTTTGCGTAATTCTGTTTGAAGTAAAGCGGATCCAGGAATTGCACTTGGTAAAATCTCCAGATTTAACTAAATGACAATTTAACCCCACCAATATTTGGTGAAACTGAATAGCACTGAAAGTAGCACTGGAGTCAAATCCTTGAAGGGATAGAAAAACCCAGCATAATAAAAGCCTACATCGAGAAAGCTGTGTAAGAGCTAAACAAAAGGTAAAAAGAAGGAAGCTGCTAATGCTGGAAAGCAGTCAGGGCTCTTTCAGGATGGGAATGGGTCTTACCGGTATTTTGTACAGCACACTGAGTGCATGCAGCTGAAAGCATCCTTGAGCAGATGACTTTGGCCTCCACCACAAAGTGAGATGAGATAAACATGACTCTGAGTCTGATGAGAAGGGTGAAATTTTGAGCAGACTTTCACAAGTGCCACAGAGAAGTACCTGAGAGTGAACAAAGATTTCCAGGATTTTTCCACCTCATCCTTTCCAGGAGGTGAAGATAGCAGGTGTCTTGGCTCCTCATCCTCCCTGAACTTTGCTGGTAGTGCAGCATCTCCCTCTGTCTCTCTCTTGCTCAGAGATTTGGTCCTCTGGCAATCAGCAAGTAGGTGTCTGATACATTTTTTTTTAGACTTTATTGCAAGGATTGCACTTTGTTAATACTGCCAGACATATATGATAGCTGTCAAGCTGGTGAGTTATTTTAACACTTGGAGAGCTGGCTCTGAAACAGTCAGGTAACAAACTGCTAATGAAAAAGATAAGCAAATGAGTCAAATCAAGCATGCTGCACTGTCTGTCTTAATGTTGCTTGGTATGTCTGGAAAGAAAAACAAGTCTTTGTACTGGCCAAATTAATTTTTATAACACCCAAGTGCCTCCTGTAATGCATTAACTGACCTGGCTCTCTTCTCTCCCCTGGGGCTTACTCTTGTCCCCAGCAAGAGAACTGCAGGTGCAGTGTTTTATAAGTACCTGGGGTTTATTTCTCCAACCCACCTCCAGTTTTTCTCTGCAGAGTTTTCTTGCTGACTGCCCAGAGTTTTTAGTTTAGATGGACCTAGAACCACTCAGAAGGGTAGAGAATATAATTATTTATTATGTAGTAGAAGAAAATGCTTAGAAGAGTTGTATGTGCTCGAAAATAATCCATTTTTTAATGCAGAATTTGCTTCTCATTCAACGAAGTGCCCATTAACTTGCAGCTTGTACAGTGCTATTTATCTGCTTTACTATAGGCTTATTCTCCAGACAACTGCACAATCCACGCGAACACTTAGTCTAAAAAAAGTTCTATGAAAAAGGCCAAATCAGAAAGAAACTAGTACCTGAGCACCAACTTATTCAAGGAAATGGAGTATTTTTTTCGCATGAGAGTGATATTAGTCAACTGACAATTCACAGTCTGCTGCAGGGACTGGACATTTATACACCAGATGAAGCATTCTAAAGACTAAAATAATTCAGACAAGAAGGAAGCATTCATACATCCTGCTAAGAAAATGACTCCCAAAGAAGTTAATAATGGTGCAAGGTCAAAAGGACAACGCCACTATTTTTACTTTTATTTTTCACTTTTCACACAGAGACTGACACTGGTATGCTAATAGTTTCAGTCAGGATGGGGTGTCCCTTCATAAAATTAGGCAAACAGCCAGAAAAGGGAATACATTTGAAAAGCTATTCCAGTGCTGTGAAAGGAAACATGTTGCAGCTGGTGCAGGTGATCATCTTTTCATCCAGGCTGCCATCCTATTCTTGTTTGCTTCCCTCCTACAAGCACATATACATCATTGTTAATTTGAAAAAAAAAAGACATATCCTTGAATGCGTTCCCTGTGCAGATTCTTTACCACTATTCTTCCCATCTGAAGGGACAGGAAAAAAAGGATTCTTACACAAAGAAATAGATATTGAGCTTTACGTGACTGCGATGATTTTCAAAGACAGTGGTCCCCTAACCACAGTTGTTGACAATTATAATGTGTTTGCTAAAGCGTAATTACAACTTGATTGTAAATCTAGATTTTGTAATATCACAGATAAACAAAAAAGATGGATCTACGTATTGTAATTGGCTGATCATACAAATACTTATTAAATATAAACACATATGCTTTTGTAGATTTGTTAGAAAGAATCGTTAATTGCTTAATGAAAGATGTCTTTCAGATACTAATTCCTTCATTTAGTTCGACAGATTAAATTTTATATGAGGAGATATTAGCATGCATGCAATGAAGTGACAAGGACAACTAAAAAGCTTAAAATGTTAATGGATGAAGTGCAGCTTTCTCAGTTACTCTAAACTAAAAGCTATAATCTTCATTACATGCACTAAAGATCATCTTTTCCCCTGCTTTCTGCAGAGATAAGACAGCTATATTTAACATAGAAACGAACACCACAATATGTTTCGATTCAGCTGCTATATTTTCATCATCATAAATAAATTATGAAAACTTTAAACAGTGCATGAATGATTCCGCATAGAAAACAACAACAAAAATGCAATTAATTTTTATAGAAGAGAAAATTGATAGTTGACATCCAAGAAATCCAATCACTCCTATACTTCCTAGCAGTAGCTTTAGGCAATTATCTTCTTGATAAACTCTCTTCGCAACAAGCTTGAAGAGAAAAAAACAACCCACAACACAACTCTCAAATGAACGATCAACTTTAATTACTAAGGCACTAGAGGGTTAATGTCAACCATTGCTGTAAAAAGCGAATTACTAGCAATACCAACAGTCCAGAGCCTTCCTTTTTGCTGTAGACTGGAGTTCAATCTGGCATCATCTTTTCTCTTTCCCCAGTAGGGTGCAGGGAGCCCTCTAGCTTCCATGTGGGTTTCCTACTGTGGTACATATTGGCCTGCGTACAGCTGCTCTAAACAACTATTTGCATCTACAATGCGGTCATCCCACCACCTTCTTTTCAGATCAATATGATTGGGACAAACAATAGTTTGATTTTGATTGCTCTATAGTACGCTTGGGTAGAGCCTCTGAATGCAAGCGAATCGCTCAGAAACAATGGGCTGGTTCATCATCCAAAGCGTCCCTTTTCAAACAGCTGCCTCTGCCACACTCACCCTGACAAACGTCCAGAAAAACAGATGGTTTCAGCATTCATGGGCAGTTTAGTGAAAGCCCTAGAGTCAACTATTCAAGACATTTTATCATCTAGCTGATAATAGAGCATTGCTTGGAGATAAAAATTAAAAATACATTTAAAAACTCTATTAATTCGCACCCACGTACAGCTTCCCTCGCACACACGCAAAACAACTTCCCCGTGCCCTGTAATGCTGCACAGCTCAAGTGCTAAAGGAAGCTTTGCTCTTAAAACCTTCTGTGGGATAGCCACATCACTATGAAAAATGACAACCAGAGGGTAACCTCGCAGACCACGTACACTGCAATACCCACAAACAAAAGCAATGAATTAGTAATTGAATGAGAAGTTAAACTTTGAGCTGCCTGGGGTTTGCTGTGGATTAAACCAGATCCTGCCTTTTTTTTTTTAATTATTTATTTTTGGTGTGTGTGCATGTGTGTATCTATGAGATTTTTTGTTTGGGTTTTTTTTTTTTTCTTCAAGTGAACATAAATGCTTTTGAGGCATTGTATTAGGAGAGACACTGTATGAGTTGTGATACAGATTGTGCTTGTATCTATAGACAGTCACCTCACTCTCCCCTGAGTCACAGGTATTACCAGCCTCAAAAGCAGAGAAGCTGCGGTTCACAGTACAACCAAGCCAAGGGTATCTGCTCCCCTGATGACAGTTGTGCTCTACCTGGGTCTGGAAAGAAAGGAAAGTCAGGCTGAAGCACGGGCATGACAATGGCTCCTCAGCTCCACTGGCCACAAAGCCTGACCTAGGGATGATAAATGCTCTGGACTGTCTGGGCAGTCCTTCACAGTTCTTCACAGGATGCAAGACTATTTCCACTTACTCCACAAGTCCTCACAGCTTTGAACCACAAACCACTTTGAACTCTCAAACCACACTGGAAAGTCCAACTCTTCTTGAGGCAGAATAGGAGGATTTGGCTTCTAAGAAAAATAGGAGTTATATTTATTATTCCTCACTTAGCAACTTACAAAGATTCATTATCTACTGTTCTATTACTGTTTTGTCAGTGATCATATGAACTTTCTGCAGTCTGTGTCACACAGCTCCAAAGAACGCCAGAGAAACAGAAAGCAGAGAGCTAGCAACTGTTTTTGCCAATGCCTCAGTATCTAAACGATACAATTCAGCAGATGCATCTTGGAATTGAAAAATAAAAGAAAGGAAGGAGGAAAGGGAAAGGAAAAGGAGGGATGGAAGGAAGGAAAGGAGGGAGGAGAGGAGGGAGGAAAGGAGGAAGGAAAGAAGGAAGGAAGAAAGGAAGGAAGGAAGGAAGGAAGGAAGGAAGGCCTGATCATACACTGTAAATGTGGAATTATTTCCTTCCTAAAAATTTTTACTTTCTAAAAACATTGTTCTTCTCTACTGCATTTCAAGTCAGGAAAAAAAAAATATTTCTGGATCCAATCAGAAATCTCCAATGAAGAATACTTTACCAAAGGAAACTGCAAAGTATTGAAAGACAGCATAAACCTGTCAAAATTAAGATACTTAAATCCATGTTGTCACATACAAAAATAATCATAGAGCATCAAGTAATTTTCCTCCACATCACTAATAATGTCAGTTTTGAACACAGGTTTCCCCAACTCCCCAATAAAGTCATCTTCCTTACTGCCATTTGTGCAGAGAGAGCCTCAGAGGCCACTCCAAGTATCTGCTTCATCTTTCAGATCTTTACCGAAGTCTCTGCTACAACATTTCTAAAGATGCCTCTGCTATGACATCAACTAATCGTGACTCAGATGAATATGTCATTCAGACAGCCAATATTACAGTTAGGATGATAAAAATATAGGACTCTTAGAGACTTCAGGGGACTGCCCAGACCCTCCTGCTGCATAAAAGGGGTAAGGGAAATAAATATTCTAGGCAAACCTAACTCCTTCAACCTTTCCTTTTAAATTATGCTTTTAAAATTCTTCATTTCCTCATGATTTCTTTTGGAAACTCTCCAATTTATCTACATCTTTCTTTATATGCAGTCCCCAAAACTGGATTCAATACTCCAGCTGAGGCCTCACAAGCACCATATGGTGCAAAATAATTACTTCCCATGTCTTACACATGACACTCCTGTTAAAGAATCCCGAGAAAAGAGGTGCTTTATTTGCAATAGCATGTCCTTTGTGAGTTATGTTTCACTTGTGATCTAAAACCCCAGACACTTTTCTGCTTTCCAATTACTTCTGCATTTTGTCTTTGTGCATTTATCGTGTTTTTTCCAACAGCAGTATTTTGCTCTTCTTCACCCAATTTCACCTGGTTGATTTTTATTGTGGCCTCTTTAATTTATGAAGGTCCTTCTGAACAGATTCATTCTTCCAAAATGTTGCACACACCCTTCCCCCAACCCCCAACCTGCTGTCCCTGTTAAAAAAAGGAAAAGAAAAGAAGAAAACAAGGTCTGTTTTCTCATTAACATTTTGAACTGTGGGTTAGAGAGCAGAACTTTTCCTGGAAGAGGCCGGCGAGCCACGCTAGGTGAGCTGCCCCTGCAGCTGGAAAGAGCTCCACCGATAACTTCTCTCTCAGAACACTTCTTTCAACTGCTTTGCAGCCACTTATGGCAATTTCATCTAGGCCATATTTTTTGAGCTTGCTTATAAGAATGTCATGTTGGACAGTGTCAAAAGCCTCACTTAAGTCAAGATACATCACATCTCCTACTTCTCTGTTATCCACTAGGCCAGTTACCCTGTCAAAGAAGGAAATGAGATTGGTTTGACACAATTTGTTCTTGACAAATTCATGCTGGCTGTTTTTATCACCTGATTATTGTCTAGGTGCTTATAAATTGTTCTAACATCTCTCTGGGGGATCAAACCAGGGCCAAACTGGACTTGGCAACTGGAAAAAGGAGTACCCAAGGAAGTAATGACAAGTCCTAAGCCTGACTTTCTTCAGCCCTGCCAGGCTGCTTCTGTTTACATTAAACATAGCTTATGCTTTAAGATCAAACAAAACCTAGCCACCTTCTATGGTAGGATCACCTTGCAGTTAACCACTGTAGCTACACCACATTGCTACAGTGCAAGAACAATTTAGAAATATTTGAGCTATTTCCTGTCCCAGAAACTGCACGGCTAAAGTTCTAGTCCCACTTTCTCCAATGAGACCAAGGATGAATTATCTTGGACTTCTGCTGCTCAGATGTTCAGAGCTGGCTTTGCATCTCCTCATGATATGTTATTGCAGAATGCAGACACATTAATGAGTGTCTTTGGGGCCTGAACATCTCCCCTATAAGGAAGGCTGAATGAACTGGGGCTGTTCAGCCTTGAGAAAAGAAGGCTGAGAAGGGATCTGATCAATGTTTATAAATAACTCAAGTGTGGGAGAGAAAGGGAAATAGCCAGCCCCTTTTCAGTGGTCTGTGGGGCCAGGACAAGGGGTAATGGCCTCAAGTTTCAGCACAGAAAGTTCTGCACCAACATGCAGAAGAACTTTTACAGTGAGGGTGACAGAGCCCTGGGACAGGCTGCCCAGGGGAGTTGTGGTGTCTCCTCTGGAGATATTCAAGACCCATCTGGATGCTTATCTGTGCAATATGAGCTAGGGAGCTGCTTTGGCAGGGGGGTTGGACCCAATGATCTCTGGAGGTGCCTTCCACCTCCTACAGTTCTGTGATTCTGTGAGTCTTTCACTTTGCTTGTAACACACTTTGAACCAGGCTTCAGGATACAAAAATTACTCTCTTTGTTGTTTTCACAGCCTCTCTCCCATAAAGGTCCTGACCCTTTTTGCGACTTTAGGGAACAACAATAACAAATATGATGGGAAAGTTGTAAATCTCACATCAGTTTACAAAATTAGAAGAAGTTGGGAAATCAGAGGTTTTTTTGCCAGAACAAAAAGGGGGAAAAAAAGAAAAATGAAAAAGGCAGCAATCTGGGAGCAATCTGTTGCCATAAAAATAAGAAAGTCCTTTCCCTCTCTGTTTCTCTTCCAGTTAAATGTTTCCCTGGTCAGCATTCCTGGTTCTTTTATTTTGCCAGTGTTCAAGAAAGCTCTTCATTAGACACAAGTTTTTATGTAGAAGACAAACGAGATTCTTTTCTTCCTCCTTTATATCACTGTTTCGCAGATTTCCCCTTACTTTTTTTTTTTCCTTTTTACCCCTCTCAGTCTCCAACACATTCATCTTCCCCCACATAGTCATCTCTCATCCTCTGTCATGCATTTTTTTCTGTCCTACTACATAGTTCCTATTTCTTCTTAGTTGCCTTCCAAGTCGCCTTAGCCATACAAGACAGGCCTTTATATAGTTATTCCTTCAAGTGTTGAACATCATCCTGCAGCCACATCTGGCTTACATCAGTTCAGCTCCCATGCTGTTGCTTTCATTCATGTCTCCCACAATGCATCTCGGACTCTGCATCAGGATGGTTACAGAGCATCAAAGAGAAACAGCACAAGAAAGGCCATGGAAATAGCCATCCCAGCACCTCCAACGACAAGTGAGTGGAGATGGCAAAGACTGAGCACAGGAAAGACACAACACAGAATGTGGCTTCACCAAAAAGAAACCACACTGAAGGTCAACTCACATTTAACTGTAGCCACAGCTCTTCCTCAGCTTTACTTAGATGAGTAGTTTTGCAACCGCTGAAGAGTCTTGGTGGTCCACACACCATTTCTGAGGTGGCTGTACTAGATGATTAACTTATGCTACCTGGCAGCCTATGTGCACAGAGGTCACATTTTAAAAAAATGCATAAGCTAAACCAGCAGGTTGGATTTTTTAAGGTGGCACTGAAGATATTCAGTAAGCCCTTGTTCCAATACCCCTCAATGAAAATCTTCAACCTACTAGCAACCAAAAACCATTCCAGTGCACCTCTGTTTCCTCTATGGCCATCCATCTGTCTTGTTTTCAAAATGCAAGTTCCTGAAGGAAAACTATTACTAGCTTTTATCATGCTCAGCATTAATCTAATACTAAATAGGTCTGCATTTCTACGTAATACTAATAACACAACTAGACTTTCTAATCTCAGGTTACTTTGTGAAAATAGAATTTGCATAAAAATTTCTTAAAAGGACTTGTGTTAAAAATCTTTTGTTTAAATTCTGTTCCATTTTTGTTCTGCATAAATGGATTTGCCACTGCTTTTGTGACAGCCTTGCAGACCAACACAGTCATTAGAGGAAAATATAAGAGTAGAATTACAGAAACTGGAGAGATAACATAGAAATAGGAACATTTTCTGAAACCACTAGCTCTTTTTTTATGAAATGACTAGGTTTCAAGTTGATGTTGTCAGTGCAAGTAATCTTAAAATTTACACTACAGCAGTTTCACTATCTCAAGTCAAAGGCAGAGATTTTAAAGGAAAAAGTCCTTTGTGAAAGCCTATGCACTGAACCTTTGAAAGTTATTTGTTGTCTTGATGAAGGTTATTGCATTATCTACAAAAATACCTCTTTTTTTTCTTAAGACCCAAATGACTACAAATATTTTCCTGCAGTGTCAACATTGTAACAGAAAAAAACATGATAAAAGTTTTAGATTTTCCATGCAGTCTAAGTGCTGTGAAATCCTGTAACCTAAAAGCATTAAGCAGTAAGTTGAGTTTTTATACTTAGCATTTCTTAGGAAATATAACACTAGCTCATTCAGGGGTTAAGTGCAAGATTAGAATAAAGAATATCCTGTACATTTTGTATATGATATAGGCTGCATACGGACAGTTCTTCCATCTGCCTAGATGACTACAACAAAGATACGAGTAGATAAAATTGCAGTTAATTTAGTAACATGTACCCACATGATAGCAAGTCCAATTTTGATTGAAATCATTTGAAGGTTCTAACATTTGCATCTCTTCAATCAGCTTTCATTTCTTACAGAGAGTCATCATCTCAGTATCTAGCTGGATTGCACATAAATATGGACCTCCATTAATTTCTACAAAAATTGAAACTAATCCCGGAGACCATCTGGAAGGCATGAGTAGCATAAAAATTCAGTCTCCTTGCCTGTAAGGCCACATCACTTCCTTAAAAAGAGTCAAAGTAATTGCACAAACTTGGTTTTATTTTCAGTTACAAGTGCGATTCAAGGACCTCTGTACCTCAGTCACACTCTCCCAAGCCATGGTTGTAATGAAGGCAACTCACACAATAGTTCAGAAGTGCAATGAAGACTTTCCCTCCATGGATACAGAGAGGACAGATGAATGCGAACTGTGTATTTTGGGACAAATCCTCAAACCACTTTTGATCCTAATTAAAGATGTCTACCTGAACATCAACCTTGCCAGAAAAAATGGAACTGTCAAACCACAGAAAGAAATGGTAGACGACATAACCCTTGCCTCATGTTACTGCTGCTTACCTGTGTAGCTTCACTGGAGCAAGCTTCATCATACGCATAAATTGAAGTACATATATGCTTACATACACTTCTACACAGGTTAAAAAAAATTTCTAGCCTTTTCTAGCATCAACATGTATGGTTTTATCATTCATTCATTCATTCTAAGAATAAATCCCATTACAAGAAGATTTTAAAAGTTGTATACCATAACAATATTAGAGATGTGTTTATATTGATGAGTTTCCCAAAAAGACTCTGCCTACATTTTGTTTCAGGGTAAAAATGTATTTGGGGAAGAATGGGCTCATTCACAATAAACGCTTCTTTAAATTCACTTTAATTTTTGCTGTTGAGTTAATCAGATATGACACTGATTTTATCCTGTATTCAGAACCTGTTAGGTATTCTGTCCAGCTGAAATGCAAACACTGTTTCAATTACAGAGGAAGGCAGGTAGAAATTAAAAGAGGCATTGCTCCTTTAGGTTTAAAGTCGCTTGGCTAGTCAGATCTTCAAGAAGAATCTCTGTTACCGAGCTGAAGATTTAAACAATCGTGACTTTCAAGAGTGTGTTTCCACCCCATTAGTGATATAGTAGCTCACATCAGAGAGAACTACTGCATTTTACAGAATTCAGCAAAGAAATGATTCTTCTCTAGTACTCAGTAGCGGCAATATTTCAGGTTTTTTATGCCATGGTTTTTACAATCTAAACACAGAAATTAAATGCCTGTAGTCATAACTCATATCCTCCAATTGCTTTAAAATGGACATTTAGCTCCTCAAAGGGGTTGACAGTGTCTTTTTAAATTATAACTGCTGATTTATATCACTGTAATATGACAAAGTAGACTTACACTCCTCAAATCTGAAGATAGAACAAATATTCTTTGCACACAGCAGTGGGCAAAGGTTCTTCAGAAATAAAATATGCCTGCCCTCTACTGACCATCTAAGAAACTCTTTTTTTTAAAAAAAAAAAAAGAAACAATCTTTGCAACAGTAAAATTTTAAATCAAATTTTAAATTTGATTTCTTTCCTCATTTGAACTCTCTCATAATGTCATGTCTCCAAATCAGTTTTCAAGTCTTCATGTACTTGTTGCATGCCCCCAGAAAGTTCAAAAGCCTGTTGGTTTGCACAGCATGTTACAAGTATCCAAATCTTTTTTTTTTTTTTCTTCCTTCCTTTTTCTTCTTTTTTTTTTGATTCTCTGGTCTCTTGAGAAAACCAGGGAGAGAGAATGGAGTGGTCCACAGTTTAAAATCTGACTGTCTGCCCAGAATTGTTAATGTGAAAGACTCCTTTTTTTTTTCTTTTGTGGCAGCTGTTACAAATCAAGAGGCAATTGTACTTTGGACGTTCACACAGAATGAGTTTTATCCTCAGGAGAACTTAGAAAAATAGAACGCTGTTTGCAAAGTTCATTGGATACCAAATTTCAAGGCAAATTTTAATCCAGTTTGAAACGCTGTGCACATGTGCTATCAAAATGACCTGGTTTTAACAGTAACAAGGCAACCAAAGTCCTGGCTAGATGTTGTGTGGCCAGTTTTGGCAGAAGCGCACAAGGATACATCTGGATTAGTCATCTACTTTTAAATTGTAATTTTTCTAATCTGATTTAGTCTTACTTGAAATGATATTAACTGTTTTAGAAGTGCTCCCTTCCCTCAAATGTACATACCATCAGATGAACCTCCAGGAAGGTACTTTGCATTGATATTTATTCTAACTACAAGCAAACATAACTTACGCTGAGGAATAAGAAACACAAAGGAAATTCTTCTATCCTTGCAAATCAATCTGCTTTGAAGCATGGGAAGGAAGAGTTCAGTCCAGCAGGGATTTTACCCTTGAAGTCTGGGGTTGAATGGTGGCATTCCAGTTAATAACCATACCACCCTTTCTCCCATGCTTTCAGGCTAGGTAGAACCAGTACTGCCTCCAGCACAAACCAGTGGTAACTGCTGCTGTGTTGAAAAGCTTTCAGAATTTGCATGGTCCATATGAACAACTCAGGCTGCAATCTCCAAAGAGAGAGGTTATTCCTCACCAATTCTCCATGCGGGCACTTCAGGACAAGAGAGCATCCCGAGACAAAGTTAACCTCCCCATCAAACAGGACCTCAGTGTCAGGCTCTCCAACCCAGAGACTGATTTTGGCAGTGATTTCAGTAAGAATCAACTCCGACCAACTCAAGAGTGCTACCAAAAGCCAGTCATACTGTCTCAATTGCTCCTGCCATTGAAAAAGCAAAGTTATTCTCTACGTTTTACTTTTTAGAATCATAGAAT
The DNA here is from genome assembly GCA_013400835.1 of Zapornia atra. Lineage (NCBI taxonomy): Eukaryota > Metazoa > Chordata > Aves > Gruiformes > Rallidae > Zapornia > Zapornia atra. The sequence goes on along the minus strand of VZTU01006211.1, from coordinate 325,754 downwards.
GGTTTGGGTTGGAAGGGACCTTAGGGATCATCTTGTTCCAACCCCCATGCTACGGGCAAGGACAACTCCAACTAGAGCAGGTAGTTCGAAGTCCCATCCAGCCCGTTCTTGAACACTGCCAGGGAGGGGGAAGCCACAGCTTCTCTGGGCAACCACAGAACACAAGACTAATGCCATGTCTTTCTATATTCCCCAGCAAGGAGACTCATTTCATCCCAAGTGAGCTGGTGTCTTCAGATACTGTAAGTGGATATAGGCACGAAACTCTGAATAAGGCATATGCACAGCACAAGGGTAGATTAGTAGAGAATTGGAGCAAAAAATTCCACTGGGGAAATAATTTTCTTTTCCTATGTATATCCAGAACGGTGCTATGTAAATAACCTGGGAAGAAGAAAAGCAACAGAAGCTGTATGTTTTAATAAGCCATGTGGACAGCTTGCCCTTTTCTGAATATATCTCTCTATATATGGTATACAAAGATAGAGAGAACATATACAGATATATATTCTCCTCTCCCCCAATATGAATAATAAATAGCTACAACTTTATGGAGCAGTACGATAACAGTGCTTCTGCTACTGCTGCTAGACAACTGCCTAATGCTTGTCTGCTACTGAGAACCAAAAACAGTTTGAAAAGAGCAACTTTCTGAGGATGAATAAAAGAAAAGTCTCTGGAATTGAGCACTTTTACAATGGAACTGCCTGCTCTTGAGTGAAATTTGAAGAGCACAACTCTCCACCTATCCAGGCATTTAAATATTCTCTCATCATTGCAATTTATTGAGCTGTTTTTTGCAAAATTCCTCTACTGGGAAGCTGAGGCTCCACTCTGGAAGTCCACATGGCACACACAGAAACACCAGCATCATGTAGTCCCTGGAGAAATGAAGATGGAAAAGAGAAGATATACTGCCCATTCCTACCTCAGCCATTTAAAGATGAACTTTTAGTATAAAAACCTGTAATGACAGTAGCAATGTAGTAAAATTTTTAATATTAATTTAGAAATATGAATTATTAAATAAGAAAAAACACACATTATATTTATTACCTCCGGTTCCTGTGACAAGACTGTGCCTAAAATTAAGTTTCAAGTAATGAAAAAGGTTATGTTGACCAAATACTGATCATTAATAAAGTACACATGATCCATCCCACAAAAATCCAAAAGGATTACGGATCTGTGTGGAGACAACCGGGAATAATTAATCCTCATAGCTTTTACAGCAAAATTTCCTCTGGGAATTTTTCATCATTCTTTCCTTAAAAGTCAGGAGCAAAAAAGGTTAACGTTCTACCTTACACTAAAGTTAATCATGACCTTTTAGAAAACCTAACTACAGCAGCACTGAAAAACTGTGTCCAGAGACATCTTCAGAATCTATTTCTTCCCTATCGACTTTGCTATAGATGCCATCACAACAGAGACAGATGCACAGTATCAAGAAAAGCAGTTCTGAGCACTGCTGCTGCCAGACTATTGAGCCTCACAATGTACATAAAAAAGTGTTACCCCTGAGGCAAATAAACATAGCAAACACAGTCCTCCAAGAAATACTAGAGAGTATTGGAAGTTTTATGCTATATTTAAATCTTGTCCTCTCATTTTAATAAGGAAATATTGGTACTGCAGGAGGAAATGACTCTTCCTGCTCATTTAAACCAGGCTGTTGATTTTCACAGTAGGACTGTTAAGTGCCCTTTGGAGTTTCCCCTAATCTGAAGAGCCTTGGACAGGCAGGAGGTATCTTTGGAGACAGAAGCTGAGCAGAGCAGAAAGATGCAGCTCCCTAGCAGACACTGCAGGAGTTTGCATTCCCTCATCTCAGAGATGATGTCTTCTTTCACCTTAGCACTGAGACCAGAGTCCCTAGGGTTTTCTACGGTGAGGAAATGTGGGGTTTTGCAAGTGGAGGTCATAGGGAAGAGTTAGGTATTGCCACCTGACACCACCTCCTACTAGACAGACAATTAAAGAAGGAAAGCTAACCTGTGCTCTGCAATTTATTGTTGAACACTCCCAAGATTTATTTTTTTTTTAAAGTTGCCTCTTAAAAAACATCTTCAGCACTTTCTTTTTTTTTCCTGCATGACAGGACACAAGACTAATTGTTGTAATCCCCCCTTCTTTAAAAAAAGAAAATCTATCACGGTAGCTTTCACTTATTGTTACACGTTTTAGTTCTGATCTTAAATTTCTTCTTTTCCCTTCTTCATTTCAGCTCTCGAAACCATCTGCTTTCTGTTAAGATGAATTCTTAAAATCCTGCGAGCTGCTCATATGAAGCGAGTAAAAGTTGGATTTTCTAAAAGAGGCAGAGATTTGCAATGTAAACAACCTATATGCAGCTTATATCTTCATTCAGGTTTATAGCAAGTGGGTGGATACATTGCATAACTACACTTCAGAAGGGGTAATTAGGTGCTGAAATATGCATTTGCTTGCGTAGTGAACCAAAAGCACTAATCCATGCAAGCATGCCTACTTTTGTGCTCATAACTGTGTTTCTTTATCTTCTGAATTCTCTTACGAGAATGAATATTCAAGGTAAGAAGAGCCTACAAATCCCTTTCACCATTGCCTGTAACTTCTAAGCTTTGCTGTCTCCAGTTACTCTTCACCACTTAGGAAGCAGAGCCCCAGTGAATATATTTACAGTGTGGTTTGCTAAGGCTGATAAGGTTTATTAACTGCTTCATAAATATTAAAAAAAACCAACACAGCAAACTGCCTGATTTGCTCTCTTTAGGTATGTTATATGGCAAATGAGCAAGCTGCAGCCCAGAAGCAGCCTACCTGAGCTACACCTGGATAGAGTGTGCTGCGATGCAGCCACCAAAATACTTTACAGGCATGTTCCTGCCACATAGCCGTGCAGAGCATCACAGGGCCTCCTCAGCTCCTACTCATTCAGGTAGCGATTCTGTTCCCACTCTGCTGTTTCTTCTTGATTGCAAATTAATTGCGATGGTCTGAGAGCAAATTAATGCTCCGTTTGTGGTGGCCAGGGGCCAGTATCTGATCCAATGCATGGGAGATGCCCTTGCCACAGGACCAGACCATGGCCATGGCTCAGCCTGATGCCAGACCAGCACGTAGCAACTCTCTTTAACAGCATCTTTAATGTCCCTCTCTGTGCCTCAGTCTCCTCATCAGTAAGTTATGGACACTCATGCTCCCTAGCCCCAATTTACTTTAATGACAAGAGCCTCAGAAAGAAGGTGAAAGATAATTGCGTAACATCAGTAACTACTGCTTTCTTCTTTTCTGAAGTAGATGAAGTATAGGTTTTATCTGCTGAGGTCATTTCAGCCTTTAATCAAATCTATGTCTTTTGTTCTGGCATACTGGCCTAGTTCAGCCTAAAGTTAGTGACAATGAATATTTTTAGGTATCTGAAGATCACAAAGAATTCGGTTTTAGGCCTTTTGTGTTTAAATACAGACAGCTACTTCTGTCTTCATCAAAAGAGTGGATCGCATTTGCAACATGATTTTGTGCCTGTGCACTTAACAGCATTTTGATCAGCATAGCTTAGAAAATCTCAGCAATGCTACTCAGAAATTTCAGAACCAGACCATTAGACAGGACCTGTAGACCTGACTTTGGTTTGGAGAAGAAGGGCTGCATTTTAAAATTTTAACTACCAGGTTATTATATTATCAAATGCACACATGGAAAATGTGTCCATGTATCCTATTTCATAAATGATGAACAGAGGCAAGTCTGATTCTGGGGAAGAGCCCAGCCATGAGTGGCAGCTTGTAAGGGGATGAAGCAGACATGGTACTACAGCTCTCCAGAAAAGACCACCACCTAGAAATGAACATCACCTATAAGGTGATGCAATTTAAGGGGTTCTGGGTCTTCACGCCATTTAGTTTGGCATTAAACATACAAAACCCAAATGAACATACCGTGCCTGAGTTATTAACATGTCTGTGGCATGATGTACCTCTGGAGACACTCAAGATGTTAAAAGTTCAAGCACAAGGCCAAGCATTCCTCATCAAACTAAGTCATCACTGTAAAAGCACTAAATTAGGTATGTAGATGAGCTTCAAACAAAAAAATCCAGGAGGTGGAGGGGAGGATTGTCAATAAATCTGCCCTCTAATGAGGACATTCTATTACAAAATAATTTGTAAGTATATTAACCTGTAAAATCAAATTGCTGATGGGTTCATGGGTTGAAAGAGATTGTTACGGAGAACCATTAAATACAAAAAACAGTACCAACAACAAGGAAAGCATAAATTGGAAGCGAGGACTGCATTCTTCCATGACACCAGCAGCATACACATTGGTATACCAGTACTAATTTATGACAGGGTTTACACTTTCTTCCCCGTTTTATAAATTTTACCTTGCACCCTTTTTCCCCCTCTTCACATTATGCAAAAAAAAAAAAAAATTTAAAAAATCCCCCACCCCTTTTTCCCCACATATGCATTTTTTCCCTGTTTTTAGTTATACACATCCTGTCACTTTGGGAACTTAATGGATGACTACAGAATTATTGGGACTGCAACATCAGAGGTCTGCACCTGAGTAATGTGCAAAACAGATTTTTAACCACACTTCTGAACATTACTTTTCATTTGGCTCTAGTTCATTCATTCATTCCATAAATCAGATTATAAACAATTAGGCCAGACACTATCTCTTAAACCATGTGTTGTACATCTGAGGTCACGATCTTGGAATATTCAAGAATTCTTGTAAGACAATTTTTGACCACAAATAAATAGGTCAAGGCCTTAACAGATACGTGGTGGGAGGATAACTTAAGGACCTGAACTCTGTAAATGATGAATACAGATGAATGGTGAGTACAGAACGAGAATGCTGCAATATACACTAGAGTTCTGAGTCTAAAAACCACCGACCTGGGAATGCCACACTAAGGACACTCTCAGGTAAACACGAACACTGTAAGGAAATACATGGATGAGGACAAGCAGGAATAAAGTGCCCAGTGATGTGACAATGATCCTGTTGTATTCATTAGCACAACATCTAGGTCCTAACTCAAAGACAAGATTTTTCTCCTTACTATTCCTCCCATGACAAAGACAAAAATGAACTGAGGACTGGCAAGCAGCTGAAAACACCGGCTGTTGAGGCACTTCTAGCGTCTAAGTTCGTTATTTACAGTGTATATTGCTAATGCCATCGCAAAGGCCACTTTTCCTGCAGCGTTGTCCCTCCAGCTTGTAACACCTCTTTTCTATTTGCTTTGTAGCATCCTTGTGATGTTTTCTGAAGAAACAGACACAGTTTGCCCCAAGCAGGCCACTTGACCACGAGTCACCCTGCCAATAGGAAACACTTTGTTTTCTGGTTTTTGGTTGTTTGGTGCAAACAAATAGAAACAAGAAACAAGCTCACAATAAACTAACACAGTGTTACTGAATTTACTCTGGTGGAAACCATAATACATAACACTGTCTTTTTTTTCTTTTTTTCTTTTTTTTTCCTTTTTTTCCTTTTTTTCTCTTTTTTTCCTTTTTATTCTGGGCACATGCGGTCTTTTCCCAAGCATGTACAGATAACTGTCTGCACCAAACATGAACATCCCCTGACCGAGCTCTATACTCCATCTTCTCTGCAACTGGAGAAAGGAGATGGAGCGATGCCATTCCTCGTGGCGCAGTTCCAACACCAGAGCAGCTATCAGCGATACATATCAAAAGGAAGAAGGTGAATCATTTCTTGCTATGAAAAGAACTGCTACTTTGCCATGAATTCCTTTGTTAAAACAAAATTTCTTTAGTTTCAACCTTTTTTAACAAGCAAAATGTTCTAAGCTGGTATTTTAGAATTTGCATAAAAGAAGACCTCTTGGACACACTTCATCATTTCAAAATATACGCTTTACACCTAGGAAAATGTATCAAAGCCACAAATGCTTTGGTCAAGAAGTTTCACCCCTCTTGAATTGACTGATGATATCATATGTTCTAGGAATATTTTTATCATCTGGCATGTTGCTCGGCACCATATGGCACAGCACACTGACAAGAGAGAAAGGACTAGTTTTAAATATTATATATATATAGGTAGATAAAAATAAATGTTACACTTCTATAGAAGTATAAAGACACTACTGCACATTTCTGTAATTCCTATTACAGTAGGGGCTCACTGTGGAAGGTATGTTTTTTGTCCTCACACTGAAATACAGAAGTAAGAACTACAGAAGTAAAGCGTAGGATAGTTTCAAAAAAGGAAATGCAACCCCTCAAAGAGAGCTTGAACCGAACGCAACACTTATTTTCTCACTTAGTAATGTTTCTTTTTCCAAGACTTGTAATTATTGTAATAATGACATATTAACCCTTTCTCTTTGAATTAATTTCCTGCCGTTAATTCAGATAGACATATTTTATAGACACTTCTAATTTCTATATAGAGCAATAGCTCCAGTATTGGAGCTCTGTATTGGAAGGGATGAAGTCTTCTGTTTTTTTTCCAAGAAAACTTTTTAAAGGGAAGCTCGTGTCACTTAGCATTAATTCACGCACATATCACCTCTTTGTTTTTCATCACTGTTTGACATAAAATTACATGAATTGTATGAAATACTGTACTGAATACGTATTTAAGTAGAGATTATAAATGTTTCTATTTGGCAAAGCAAATGTGAACTTTTGGAGAATTTTTCAGTGAGGTCACTAACTAGGTAACACAGCATTTAGTCCAGAAAGCATTCAGCATTTTATTGAAAATCCTCTTTTATTTTTCTCTGTGAAACCTTCTTGATAGTTCTTGGTCCAAACTCAAATACAGCAAGATCTCATATCCTCTGACATGGTGATAAACCAGAATGTGAAAACATGTCTAGAGAAACAGAAAGTTTAAACACACTCTATCCTAATACAAAAGGAACCAAACCTCCATGGCTTCCTCATCTGCTCCTGCACTTTCATAATTCACCATTTTAGGAACAGGATACGAAACTGTGCATAAATCTTCTCAAGCCTTTAAGGAAATCTTCTTCTCCATTCCCTGTGCCTTCACCACACAAACATTTGTCTGTGTGAGGGCTTTGCCGAAGTACTTTTGTATGACCCAAGCCTGTAGGAAGCCTGACCCCAGTGACTGAAGTGTTGATCTTCCACCTCCGCAACCCCCTCGCTTCTCCTAGGCCCACACACCAAAGGCTACCCCACGTCCACAAGATGCTTGTGCATATGGGACAGTATTTTTCAACTTTGCTCCTGTTCAAACCTTTATTAACCTGTGCCCACAAAGAACTGATGCTAGCCCATCCCACAAGCTGCACCACACTGTCCTCCTGGCACAGGCAGACTCCTCATCCTTCCACCCAGTCTCACTGTTCTCAGTAGGAAAAACTTTTCCCAGTTCCAGACCTTGAAAACAGTCTTTCACTCACTTCCTCAACAAATTTCCACATCGTTTAAGATCTTAAACGAAAGTCCTGTGTTTGCCTTATAGTTGTTCCTATTAGTGTATCTGGCATTATCCTATTACAGTATGAAGACAGCAGAGGAAAAAACCCAAGCCTGTTACATATCTATTTTGAGTATATTTACAACATCATCTACTCCTTAGAAAGTTCAAAACTGCTTGCAATAAATGGTTAAATGACATACATGAGCACAGTATGGATAGCAAAACAGCCTAATTTGCCAAAAGTACAGCCACCCTGACTCCAGCTGTTTAAGATCAGGGAGGCTGCAGGGTAGTCAGAGCAGAAGAACTGCGGGGCTCACAACAGGTTCTGGCAACCAGCAGAGCCGACACTAACGTCCTGAGAGCTCCTGAAGGCCACCTTTGTGCTTGCTTCATGCCCTGGCCACCCATCCAGGTTCTCAAGCCTCAGGTCTTCATGTCAAACACCACATCAGAAGCACGGAGGAGCGGATGCTCATGGCTACATGCAGTCTGAAGACCCCATGGCCCAACAAGCTCCAGTATTGCTCAGTTTCCTTGTAGTTTCACAGCTACAGCTCTGCGCTTGAGTGGTTTGGGGATAAATGGGTGATAAGGAAACTGTAATTCATTGTTACACCTCTTCTCACACTTTGGTGATACACTTGTCCTCAGGCACCTACCCAGTACATGAAATAAAATTATTTTGCTGCAGCAGGCTTCTTTTTGTGTTCTAGAGGGAGACACAAAACACCATTAGAGTTTCCACCCCTTACCAGCACTAGAGATACCCTTTTCAAGGCAGAGTAACTAAGCAAACATACATGGAATAAATCTGTGGGCTGGAAACTGCTATTGCAGTAATCTGTAATCGTGTCCTGGATGATGTGGACAGTTCCAAGGTCAACAGTTTTAAAGAACATGGTTTCCAAATGCTACTGGAAAGTCTAGTAATTATAACTCAGGAGGGCAAAATTAGAAAGAGAAAATGCAAATTTGATTAGTAATTCTTCAAGAGGATGTAGATTTCTATTACCCAAAGTGCCAAAGGTTGGAAAACTACACAACTTAGGTCAGTAAAGAACTGAAATCAATGTTTACTGATAAAAACTAAGGACAGAAAGGTATATCCTGTAGATATAATGGAAAATACATAGTCTTATCTTAAAGATTATACTTTTCACCCTTTACTTCCAATGGATGTTTTCTTTTATATTTAATAATCCTCTGCAACAACCTTTCTGAACTCCAGAGTCAATTAGTTTGTTACAAATGTGTAAGTGCAACTGCAGCCCTCACAAGGAAAAGTTTGTAATTTCACTGTTCCTAATATGCTTATTGTCTCATCTCTCATCTTTAGTCCCACAAACCACATTAGCATGTTTTGAAAAGAAGGAAAACTGAACTCTGTAAGAAAGCACGTCAGCTTGGGAATATGGGCACAGATATTAGTAATCAGCCTGGAGGAAGCTTGAATTCCAGCTGTCAGACATAAATAAAGTTTTAGCCTCAAAAATATCTTACAAAGACACCATCTCTAATAAGTGAAGGGAATCAACCATCATGCAGGTAAATGAAGAAGCTTGCAAAAACTCAGTTAGGTCTTAAGTGGAAAAAATTGAGCTTTAGCAGGCTTTTAGAAGAGCTTTAGCAGGATCTTAGAAGAGAAACACACAGCAAACTCCAGTGATGAGGAAACAATGAACCCTGGTTATAAACATAGTATTTTAAATACAAGGGTAAGGAATGAAAGGAACTGCTCTGGAAGACACATACTCCCCAAAGACATGTTGGCATGGCCTCACCAAGTGAAATGCTGACGCCAAAGGGTCAAAGTAGATGCTCTTAGAGGCTCTTGGATTTATAATCAAAGACATGATACAATCAGATTGTGCTCAGAACAGGCCTAAGCATAACAAAGCAGCACAGAAACATCTTCTCAACAACAGTAACTGGGACACAACAGCCCTCTATCTACCATCAATTCTCAAATTACTTTGCTATGAGTCCCCTTCCCTGCCATGGAGCCCACCGTTTGTTCAGTTTCCCTCACCATGACTAATAAATCCCATAACCTTTTAAATACTTGCTCCTGATCAGTTTTTCACCCAGCTCCAGAGACCTCCAAGCCCCTGTGGTTTGGTTAAGTAAGGAGATGCGGTTTCACAGGCCATTAAGACACTCAAGTCTCTGAATGGGTTCTAGCCACTATCCAGAGTTCCCATTAAACGACACCAAGCTTTCAATATACAGCTTAGTAACACAATATTCAACAATATTTGACTCCCAAATCAAAGTCTCAAGCGTGCATTTACAGAGCAGTGGAACACAAGCCAAGTTATCCACAAGACCATCTTAACTTTGGCATTTAAGGAAGGATTTGGTACACAGCAAGTGTATCTCAGCAGGCTTGAAAATCTGGCCTCTAAGCATTATTTTTTCTGTAATGGCATCATTAAGATTAACATTAGACTTTTCTATTGACTGCCTTTACTTAAACACTTCCTGTAAATATTAGCATCCAGAAGTAATATCCAGAATAAAACCTTACCACCAGTTCTAGAATATTTGTAAAGCTACCAATATAATTTTACTATGAAAGGAAAATTTTACTCCTCTTTGATATTTCAGCCTGGGGAAGACCTCAGTCTAGACAGAGTTTTTCAAACTAGCTAGTGCACTAGAAGCCTGTTCTCTATTCCTATATCTTACCTTAGGACAGCTAACTACTGCTGATGTGCAAACAGTTACATCTTCTACCACTATGTTTCTAAAGTGGTGAAGGATGGCTAGTGGATTAAATGAGATTACTTCATTCAGTAGTATGGGCGCTCAAACTTTGGTTTGGTTTCAGACCAGAAACTTTTGTGCATTGGATATAGCCAAATGTCAGTAATATCCAGGCTGAATGGGAAGAATTGAGCCTACTAGAGAACCCAACTCAAGAGAGGTGGAGCCCCATCAACTCCCCACACAAACAGCAATGCAGTCTGTCAGGCTTTCAGTGACAATGGCGAGATTTCTCCTGATAAAATCACTGGCACATCCTCATTTTGATAGGTAACAGGAACATCACCAGGCACAAGGAATTTAATTTATAAAAAGGATGTAAAAAATTTACATGAAAACCAGAATAAAATTTTTCAGTGGATCTAAGCAGTTGTTCAAGTGAGTGGAAAATCTAGCTGTTTGCTGAAATGAAGGACAGATGCATGGTAGCTAAAACTCCGTGAAATACTCTGCAAATCTATGGGTATATATTAGCAACAGAATAAAACACTCCCCTCCAACTTCTGACAAAACTGAAAACATGGAAACAAAGATGTTAGTTAAACAACCCCCTTCTGGAAGAATGCTAATTAACTTTTATAGGTTACATTTTCTTGATATACCGAAATCAAAATGACACAGCCATTTGTTTTCCCTGGCAAAGTCATGCACATCGCTGATTATTCAGGTTTTGAAAACTGTGTATAATACATACTACCACCTACACAACAGCACAACGCTGACATTTCAGCACAGAACATGTTGAAGCAGTATTTCAGTACTGGAAAAAAGAACAACTAACAAAGACATTTCCTAGAAGGTATCCATCGAAGAGAAGGGAATAATGTATAAAACATGGGCCTTTTCTTGAGAGCCTGAGGTTACAGATGCCTTTTATACCACATCATGTTCCCAACATAACAAATCTGGCAGAAGCTCCAGGTTGAAAAATGGAAAGCAATTTCGTTTTGATTTTGTGGAGCAAAAAAGACTTATCAACTTCTTGCAGTAATTTTTGTGAGGCAGAGTACATTTAGGAGAATTACAAACACGTTGCCTGAATGTCTTTGTTCCATCTTCTTTCTTACTTTAAAAATGTATTACTTGTTACAGACACCACTTTTAATAAGCTAAAATAAAATTACTGTATTCTTAACATTAAATCAACAATCTTCTGTACTCCTGCTTATAAGAGCCTTTACTTTTCATCCATGAGCAAATCACAGAGAATCACAGTCTCACAGAATGCTTTGGGTTGGAAGGGACCTCAAAGGTCATCTAGGTCCAACACCCCTACCATGGGCAGGGACACACTCACTAGACCAGGCTGCCCAAAGCCCCATCCAACCTGGTATTGAATACCTCCAAGGAGGGGGCATCCACCACTTCCCTAGGCAGCCTGTGCCAGGACCTCACTACCCTTGTAGTGAAGAATTTCTTCCTAATGTCTAACCTAACCCTGCCCTCTAACTAATTGTACATGAGTTCCAGCCAAATAACTCTCTAATTACACAGAAAAAATGGACAGAGCGCCCTGTACACCCCACTGAGCAACAGAGGTGTTTCCTGCTTGGCAGGAGCCAAATATATTGAACATCATCTGAATGACGGGTGACTTGAGTGAAGCCAAATTGCCCAAAAAAACAGTGCAAAGGACACAAAACAGAGGGTGAATCCTCACAGCACAAGGGTGAGGAACCAGCTGTGCTTTCTAGGGAGAGGTGTATGGCAAGTGCTCTCATATACAAAGCAGAGAAACATGGTAGATGACCCAGACCAGGAATCCCAAGTCTGGATGAACCCCTCACTGAACTCTTGATTAACCAGCCTGTAAAAAGAGGTTAAACTTTCTGACAATGCTATGTAGTTGGTCAATAATAAACCCAATTTCCCCATTAACTTCAGCAGTGAAAATTCAGCATTTTTATTTCATAGAATCATCAAGGTTGGAAAAGACCTTCAAGATCATAAAATCCAACCATCAGCTCTACCCCACCATAACCACTAAACCATCTCCTGAGGCACCTTGTCTACCTGTTTTTTAAATACCCCCAGGGAAACCACTTCCCTGGGCAGCCTGTTCCAATGCTTCATCACTCTTTTGGTGAAGAAATTTTTCGTAATATCCAGTTGGTGAGGTCTTGTCAAAGTAACAGTGATTTGAGACCCAACGTGGCTCCATCACTGGAGGCACAGAGTGAAGATGACCTACTGGTATCAAGCAGCAACACACTCAGCTACAGATTACATGATTTAGAGGTCATCCACATAGCACTAATACAGCAGACTTCCAGTGCTGCCATAGTTGCAGCAGCACTGTGATGCTGGGGAGTTAGGCCATGAATCTAAAGAAAGCCAAAGACTGATAGCAGTTTGGTACCCCTAATATTTTTTTTTTGGTTAAAAAAAAAAAAGAAAAAAGCTCAGAAGACAAGAAGATCATACATGAACTCAGAAAACACATTAATTTCAACACATGAATAAATTCACTTTACAGGAGTTGGACTCTGCTTCCAATTTAACCCAAAGTTCTCCAAGTGCCTGAATTGATGATAAATTGTGACTGACACTAAAGAAAATGGCAACCAATATAAATCAGTTTTAAGGAAAAAAAAAATCTCTCTTTCTTTTAAAAGCTATTTTCATAAAGGCATAGGCTGACAAGACCTATGTATTGATATTATTTTAAAAACATGTATCATGAAACATTTCTCAATCTAGCAAAGTTTAATTTTTCACATCAAACAGTACAGCTAAATGAATGTACAGTTTACATCAAAATAAGCCACTAAAACAGTATTTTCAGGAGTTAAACCAGAGTTAAAGTAAAATTACTTATTTACAAGCATCCATAATTTATCAGTTGTGGTTAATTAGTATGCTACGATTGCAGGAATGTTTGAATCTGGTAGTAATCAAAAGATGGTTGGGGTTTTCAGTCTACCGTTCTCTTCTTACAAGCTCTCTTTGTTTCCAGAAGTTTCACCAACTACTATACCCCAATTAAACTACCTACCCTACAATTTTTTGACCACACACCCGGGAATTATCTTTCCATTTGCTTACAGTCCTCATTAATTTAGGCAAAACTGTCTAGCTAAAAAAGGAATGATTTTAAAGTTGAAGCAGAAGCTGCCAATTCAGGACTGAACATCAGCATTAGGAGAAGTGATACTCCCGAGTGGTTAAAAAAACCCAAACAGTGAAGAGGACTTACACTCTTTGTGACTGCAATGACATGAATATGACGGCTGATGAGGCAAATGCCTTTTCTTTGGAAAAAATTATATTAAGCTCAGTGTGGCTCTGTCTGCGGGGTAGGACAAGGATCACTTCCCAGGTACTGGGACCTGTCACACAGTCTGAGCGTACACTGGGATTACTCCCAGCTTCCCTTCTTCCTTCTCTCCTCACGGCCGGTTTCTGTGGGAAGGATCACACGAACAATTCACAACAGAAAAAGCCCTTTATTGTTACTACCCACTTCTTTCATTTAATTATTTTTCTTAACAATTCAGTGATAGCAAACTGCAGCCAGCTCTGTGCAGCTGAGGGCTACCAGAGGAGCTTCTCAGGGGACAATGTGCTCACAAACTCAGGATGGATTTTATTGAAGAATTACTCTCAGTTTCCAGACACCCCAAACAAAGAAACAAAAGATAATGTCACAAAATCTTTGAGGCTCAAAAGCCACTTTGCCACTTTTAGCAGCTACACAGTTAATTTTGTCATGACAATTATTGAAAATTCACATCCAATGTGGTCCACAGCTGTAAGACAGTTCTTGACTGTGTTCTGCATCTTACTGCTTACAAATAAAAACAGGCTCTAAAGGCTTCACCTTCTCCACCACTGAAACTGAGTGCTTTTACTCTGTACAAGTCAATAGAATTACACCTCCCCATCTTTTTTATGAAAGAAGAAGTTTCACATTGCTTTTAATACATTAGTATCCCAGCGGAAAACACCAGATTGGACTAGTCAGCAGATGTGGTTAAGCACAAATTGATGTGTTTATGGGAAGAAAAATAAGGGATGAGATAAGCAAAGGACAGTGAGTGTGCCAGCCCCAGTTAGCCACATGCAGCCACTAGCATTACAGACCCAGGGAGAAACCGGAGAGACAAGAAGCTGCTTCACAGCTTTAGGAATGTGAAAAAAAATGTTTGCCTCCTGATCAAGGCCATGTGGCCATTACACTGTTACGCAATCCAAATATATGCAATACCACATAAGAAAGGAAACCAAGAATTAGCCCCAGCCTTTTTAAGTTGTCAACCAGCATGTGTATATGGATGGACGTGAAAGTTCTATTTTTAAAGAACCTCAGCAAGAAGTGGTCTCATCCTCCATGAACTTTTAGGCAATTAAAACTGCATTCCTGCTACTGACTCTTCAAGAACTGATGAATGAAGGCATTTTAACTATACCAAACCAAGAAATAGTACCACATTTCCCCCCCCTGGAATTAGTAGCACTAAGGAGAGGAAATACTGCTGCATATGTTGTAGTTTTGCATGGCTGGGTTCTGGTGGAGAAGGGGTGGCTGCAGGGGTGGCTTCTGCAAGAAGCAGTGAGAAGCTCTCTGCAGGCCCGACAGCAAACACCAGCCAGCTCAAGGCTGGAGTCGTTGCTGACCAAGGCCAAGCCCATCAGCGACGGTCACAGGACCTCTGGGAATCACATTTAGAGGAGAAAAAACCACAAGCAGCTGCACTGTGCCACCAGAGAAGGGAGTGAGAAGATGTAAGGAACTCTGCAGACAGTAAGGTCAGTGAAGGGGAGGGAGGAGGCACCCCAGGTGCTGGAGAGAAAGATGCTTCTACAGCCCGTGGAGAAGCCTGTGGGAGGCCCCACGCTGGAGCAGGTGGAGACATACAGGAGATGCTGTGACCCATGTTGAAGCAAGCCTTTGCCAGCACCTGCAGCCCATGGAGAGCAACAGGGACACAGAGATGAGTGACAGAGTGAGAGAGATCCATGCCAGAGCAAGTTTTCATGAAGTGGGGGGAAGGCTTGTGACCCCATGGAGGACCAGGCTGGAGCAGTCTGGTCTTGAGAGACTGAGAGACATTCTGTGATTTATGACTGCACCCCACAGCAGTGACCGTAAGAGCTAACACAGTGAATTCCTCTGTCCCTGCCCCTAGTACTACTGCTACTGCCAGAGGGCTTCTGCAGGCACAGCTATGTTGATGAGAAGAGTGACACACCACAACCTCATCTTATACAGCCAGATCAGACAAAACTTTGTTGGTGTGTAAAGTCACTGCAAAATTCACTATTGTATATTTTCATCCTATGGAATAAAAATGCAGACCCCTCTGCTACAAAACCCAAAGCCATTGAAGCCATTTTTTGGTAGAAGCTGGACCACAAACCACAGCTCTGTTCCCTTTTCAAAAGCCCAAAGCATAAGGATTTGCTGTGATTTTGAACAGTTGTTCTTATGCAAAAGTATTTCAGTTGTTGCTGACGTGTTATGAATCACAAAAGCGCTAAACCTACATACACGACTTACAGAAGAGATTATTTCATTTGGCTATATGATAAAGCTGCAGCCACTGCAGAAGCTCTTCATGTGAATGAAGGTAAAATCCCAGACTTGCTGAAATTAATGGAAAACCTCAGCGATCTAAAGTAAGGCCTAAAAGTCATGTTGAACACTGCAATAATCTGGTAAGGGTCTGTTAACTGCTTTAACATGAGATTAGGAGAATTAGAGGCCTTAAGGTTAGAAAACACCAGCTGTAGTAGATATTTTATCAAGAGGAGGATAAACACAGTTCAAAACAAAAGGGACTTGAGATAAAGAAAATGCTAGACTGAATGACAGAAAAAACTGCCAGAAAAAATCAAGGAAGACTTAAATGCACTAATTTTTTACTCTGTCTAAAACTGTTGAAAATCAGTTTGATCAGGCAGTCAAGAAGATTACACTGGTGTCAGGGCAATGACAGAATTACATAAATGAAGAGAACAGTGACGGCTGTAATCCCTTCCCCGGGAGAAGGAAGGAGTCTTGCAGAAGGCAGATGTTGCAGGAAAGACAAGAAGCTTTCAAGCTACTCTTGACCAAGCCAAAGGTAAGGAAGGACCACAATGTAGCTCAAGGGGAAAGTTTCAAGCTAGATCAAAAAAGTGCAAATAAATCTTGATCTAACATAAAGCTAGTGAAATTCATAAATGTCAATAATTACAAATTCAATGGCTCAGTAAACTCCATCAGGATTCCACATACATTTTCTTCAAAAGACAGAGCACAGATCTACCTGGGACTCGTGGAGACCGGCCATTCCTAAGTACATTCAAGCTGCCATCTCATTCTTGGGGCCTGAAATTAATTTAATCATATTTTCTCATGAAGTTCATAAAACCTAATACTACCCTCACACTGAAAACAATATGCTCCTGGGGAAGGGTGTGTGTGTGGGATGATGATAAATATACTGAGCAAGACTAGGGGAAGAATATGGATGCAAATGCATAACCGAGGGAGCTACCAGGAGCCTTTGGAAAAGCCAGTCTCTTAGGTCTGCAGAAGCAGCAGGCTTCTGGCATGACCTGAGTTGTAAGGAAGTGATGAAATGAGGATGAAGTGGGATGGGGAGAGGCCAATTACAACCACAGGACAGGGCAGGATGCAGGATGAAATTTCTCTTCCTGCTGCATGTTGATCATCCTAATTTGTGCTCTTTCATTCTCCCTACCTCTGACAGGAGATGCACTCCATCACAACCTGCTCTAGGGTTTCATCCCATCCATTGAGAAATAAATCCCACATGAAGAGAACAGAGGGGAAATAAAGGTCAATTAGAGGCACTGGACGTTAAGGAGTCACTCACATCTGCTGACAGCTAGGTTGAGGATCCTGGTGGAATTGCCAGGTGACTTACCAACAAAAGCGCTTCATTTTTTTATTGTCATTTTGTCCATGGAAATCCCCTTACAGGGTCCAGTGTGATAAAAGCAATTAGCAAAACCCACTCAAATGAAACAAAGAAGGGTCTCATTAGCCTAGCTTCCCCCTGAGCAGAGCAATGGGAATTCATGAGGACAGTTCCTATACAGCGGAGTGAGTTTTGTGAACAGTAAAAAAGCAAATTGAGAAGTCAAGAAAAAAGCACACTCTAATACCTACTGGGAAAAAGGGATGATACAAAATATAAAGCCTGCTGAAAGAGTAAAAAGTGACAAATACCAACTTCATCCTTTACTGACATAAATCTAGAATTCCCCACCAGCCAAACTCTGCAGTCAAGTCATAATGATAATCAGCAGAATTGCAGTAGTGTCCAAGGACCTTATTTATGCTACAGAATCCAACTGTGCTGGTTGCCTTCAACCTATGGAGCACTTTTGAGAAATTTTGCATGCAAAGTCATGGTTACTGAGGCTGCTTGGACCAGCCCAACCTTGGGAAGTGAAAGAGGTGTCCATATTCTGTACTTATCTGCAGCAAAATTAATACTCCAGCTGACAATTAACTGATCTGACCCTTCCACAATCTTGAGAAATGAACTGACTGCCATGAGCTGGGTATACCTTCTACTGCTTTGCTGCCTTTAAGGACATGATTTGATATTTGACACAAAAAAAGTAAAAAGAAACACCTAACAGCAGATCTGCAGCTGTATCTGATCCGAGTCCCTGGGACCAAATAGGATACCAGAAGCACAAAAATGGGTGGTAGCAGCAGGGATTTTGGCTTCCAGAGCCTTGGATCCTGCCCACTGAGAAAAGCAGTGGGGGACGGTGATTCCACTGCATGCATTGGAATCATGGGGCAGCCTTTGCTTTGGAAGTCGCCATCATCACAGCTCATATGGGGATTTTCTATCTTCTTGTCATTTCCAATACCAGTTGCAGTCCTTCACTGAAAACTGAGCCCAGTGCAAAGTCTTTAATTCAGTGACCCCTGAGGGACCAAAACTGGGACTCTAGAGGACATTCCTAGCACTGCCAATTACCTACAAATATAAGCATACTGGGTTTGGGATTTATATATATATATATTTTTATATGCTCTGATGACAGAAACCTTCTGACTTCCAAATCAGCGCATTGTCTTTGTGTATTTGTGCTGAAAACAATTACAGCAAAAATCTTTCTGGGCCTTCAGTTTGATGAAAAAACTACAGTTTAAGTTGCTTTGTCCCTGACATTTTCTATTGTACACTATGCATTTATGGCTCTGGAACTGCTGAAACTCAATTTGGAGGCATGAGATCATGCATATTCCTGGCTACTAAACAATAGTCTCAGAGGTAGTATTAATAACAAGATACACTAGTGTGCAAAACAAAACAGATGAGATTCATAAAGTCAAAACCAAAAAATAAAAAACAAAAAAACCAGCATTGGTTCATCTGGTCCTGTCTGAATTGTCTGGTTTTTGTAACCTTCGTTAGAAAAATGTGGCTGCTCTTCTCCTTTTTCCCCAAACAAGCAAGCAAGCGTGCAGTGCGGAGGCTTTGGAACAACAACAGGGAGTTCGCAGTCACTGGTCCACCCAAATGTTCTTGGGGCGGGCAGAAACAGCAAATTGCTTCAGTCCACACTAACCTGCCATTGAGGCACAATTAAAGATGTGTCAGATGAGCTCGCTGGCACCTTTGCAACAGCAGTATTCAATACTTTGAACAAGAGATGGCCTTGTTTGTTAGTTCTGGATGTCACCTCTGGCTAACTTTCACCACTTTTAATTTTTTTTTTTCATGTTTAAAAGGACATATTCAGCCACTAATGAGACTGAATTCAACTCCCCATCACCACCTTTCTTAAAATAAAGAAAAACCTGTGGGATAAGCACTGAACTGCTCATCACTCAAAGGAAAAAACAAACCAAAGGCAGGACATCTTTCCATGCACAACTTCAAGCACAATTGAGTTCAACCACAATTTAAGGTAGTGGATGCAGGAGACACCGCAATGGCCTAGTCTATGCAGGAGGTGAGACTGGACGGGTCACAATTGTGTTTGATTTGACATCTGTTTGGGAGGGCAAAGCTTGAAGGGTATATCTTATTTCTGCAGATGTGATCCCAAAGCAAGTAAGCCTGAACTTTCTCTAGAGCCAAACAGATCTCATCATTGCCTATTTTAGCTTCTTGCCACTACAGAGTGAACAGGAGCGGCACACTCAGCTTTATTTTAAAGTCTTAATAAGAACAGGTTTTTAAGACTCTACATTTTTATACCTGATGTGGTTCTATCTTGAGAAAGTCCACAGGTTAAGAAAAAACCTCTTGATTCATTATGTGGTAATACCAAGTAGGATCTAGCAACCACTACATAGGATGCAAGAAATAACATAAATAAATCTGACTCATTCACATATGCAAGATTTCTTTGAAACTTAATTATAATTTTTGTATCTTAAAGCAGCAATGCCAGAAATTCATCTGTCTGTTCAACCACAAATTAGACACTGAGCAAGCAGCTACTTCCTAAGCCACCAAACACCGACACACATGGGGGATCTCTCCAGTCCTGCTATGAACAATTCTGTATCGCTCTTTAGTGTCCAGAGATAATTGAACCTGGCTTTAAAGGGCATTTTGTGGAAGCTGCTAGGACACAGGCTTCAAATTTGGTCCTCAGAAGGAGTCCAGGCTCTGAACCCGGCTTGTTGCAGTTGTTCTAGGGCCTGGAAATCAATCTCCATCAGTCACTTATTTTTGGATGGCAACTGTTACTGAAAAGCCCAAACATCTTTTATGTACTGTCACACAGTGTAAGTTTAATCTCATCAACAGATAAGACACATCTAAGTCCTAGTGCTGTTGAGTCAGAATCTTTCAGACACGTACTTGCAGTTAAAAAGAGCACCACGGACAAGCCTACACTCCCAGTACTTCAATTTTTCTTTCCCGTGTTGCCCAATTCTGCAGGTTCATTGTGTTTTGCAGTTGGTTCTTGGATGACTCCTGAACTGAGAGACATTTTCACTTCTTGTACAGCTACACAGCTGCTCCTTTTAAACAGGAATTGCACACGAGCATTGCAGTGTGGGCTCTGGCAGCATGCCTCGCCCTCAGCTGTAGGGCTTGGAAATTTGCTAGTTAAGCAAAACAGTTATTCTGATGAAAAAGTTATCCTGGACATCTGAAAATATTAAAAAAAAAATAAAATTTAAATCCCATTCAACAAAATAATAAAGTTTTTTAAAAGGAATAAGGAAGACACACATGGTCCACTGGGAGTGTTTTACAAATACTGGTACATACCAAAACAAAAGCAAACCTTCCAGGCTTCTCTCCTGATGAATGAAGTATAAATCTGAGATCAGTAAATATCACAGATCAATTCCTGAACAACTCAGGGAAAAAAATTATACCTTGTCATCAATCCACTGTTTGAGCTATTTTCTGAGAAGCTTCCCAAATGTGACTCCCAAAGCTTCTCATGCTGAAAAACCAGCTGGAGAGAATTAGTACTGCTATGATCTATCACACACCAGAAGCTCTGAAGAGGAGCTATTGTAACCTCAAAAACCATGCCAGCACTGAAGAGGAAAATATGGAGCAGCATTTTCCAGCTAGGAAAGCAGTGACCACACACTATGGCAGCATCAGTTGAATGGACCAACAGTGGAAGTCACTCAAATTCTCTTCGAAGAGATACCAGTAACTGTCCTTCCTTTGGTAAGCATCCTGCTTTTGTTAATCAGATTAGAGTATCTGAAAATAATTTGATTTTCCATGGGGCCTTATTAGAAAGTTGGAGACCATCTCTCTGAAGGCTTCAGACTATAGTATTAAACCATGACAAAGGGGAAAAATCACCCTTCTGCTGGCGTGCATACAGAGTACAAAGAGACCAGAATACTGATGTGGCAGGAACTTCATTCTAATCACCAATTTTCAGTCAATTCTGTCTACTGTGCTTTAACAGCAGTCATTTCTCTTGTTAAGGAATATAAGGCTCCTTTCGGTTCTGCTGGGGGTTTTTGTTTTGGTTTCTTTTTACTGCCAGAGTAATAATTGCAAAACTTCTGCATTCTCACACGGTGTTGAAATGATACCTTTTAATTTTTTTTTTTTTCCTAAATACTACCTCACTTAGAGGAGTAATGAAAATAAAGCAATTTTCTATATTTTTTATTGTATCATTTAAAGATTCCATTTTGTTTGATCTTTTTAGGCAAAGCAAGTGACAGGAGAGAGCAGGCCAGTAAGCAGTTTGCTGATTTCTCTGGGGTCCCGCAAAAAAACCACACAGGCAACGACACTTAGCAGTGCTGCACTCCCATCTCAGCCATCAGTAGCAGATTGAGTCATACAAACAAGAACTCCATGGGTGCAGTGCGATGCTGTCAGCAAGCAACACCGGTAGCTTGTGACAAACATGCACAGGCTCCTTGACAGGCCTCTGGGATGTCATGGACCGGGAAGGAGATGCTTCTTCAATTTCCCACTGTGGACATGCAGTGTGCAGTGTTGCAATCTGGGGTTTCACTGCAGTGTCAGGAAGGGACAGCTGTGTTATGGAGAGGACACGTTAACATCCCATTTCAGTTTCATTTTGCTCCTCTCTTCTTCCTTCACATGCCTCTACAGGGCATGAGCAGGCCACCCTGCTAAGTCACCATGCAATACTCTCCTAAATCAACAGGGACGCAGCCACTGCATTCAGCTAGAACCTCCTACCATCAGGCCTACAGTAGGAGAGAGAATTTTTTTGTTTTTAAGAACATTAGAATATTGCTTAGGAAACTACAAGATTAAATCACAAGAAGCACAACCATAGCATTTTTCTGCTGATTTGAATTACGAATAGAAAGTACGAGCAGTTAAGAGGAAACAAGATATGTTCTATACAAGAGCCAAGATTTTTTTTTCCTGACATGTGCCAAACAAGGAGAAGAAACAGAAGAATCTGGCACCATTAAAAACAGTTTGTGGAGAAAGGAACTGAGTATCTACAGCCAAGCTCCATGTGGTTTGTAAAGAGGAAACTTTTGTTTTATGGGACTCTCAGTCAGCCAAAATTCTCCCAGACGGCGTGCAAATGGATATTAGCCTAAAACCCTACACGCATCTTGTAGAAGGATCAGTAAATGGTGGAGAAAGAAAAGGAACACTACTGAAGTTTTAAATCAGAATTCAAAATCTGCTTCATGGTTGAAAAAGTTAGTTTACCAGACAGCTATAATGTCATATATGGTAAGTGTGTTGGAAAGGAAAGGCAGCAAGTTAAAGCATAAAACGAGAAGTCAGGAAATGAGTTCCAACCCTGGCTCCACTACCAAGTAGCTCTATAAAACTTGGATAAAAGAGAGAAAGACTGCCAACTCAACTGTGAGATTTTCCTTAACTTCATATAGTGTATTAACATTGCACTTATGCTGTTTCTTTTAGCTTCTGTATTTCCCCCGCTCCCTGGCATTGCTATGCACCAAGTTAAACAAGCGACTAGATGGAGTACTGAGAACAGTTACATTACTACAGCAAAACAAGTTCTGCCCAACTTCTTAATCAAAATACTTGAATGAAAAAATCCCAAGCAATTTTATATGGGACTGTAACTCTCATAACTGAGCAAGACACTGAAGTAGTGGACATGATCCAAAAGTTTAGCTGAATGTTGCAATAAAACGTAGCATTTCTGGCATGAAACAGTAACTAGAACTTGTACTTCAGCATACAGGAGAAAGGGAATGGGCAGGCAGCAGTTCCTCAGCACATGTTGAGCGGTTGGTTATACCCTGGCAGAATTTGCTTCAACTTCACTGGCAACTGAGTGCCCTGAAAAGCATCCAGTTTCATTGTCTGGAAATTATGAGGAGACCACATTGACCCCTAGTTTACAGCAGATAAAAAACTGAGGTGGAGTCTGTAGGCAGGACTGCAAGCTTGGGAAGCGTCCAAGTCCCTGCACCCCACTTAAGTCACTCCTTGCTGATGGAGTCGGAGGCCTGGGCAGCTCTGTGGGTCAGGACTCCAGACCTAACAATGTAGCGCTCCAGTTTTACCTCCAATGATGACAACACATCAGGCTTAATGGAGAAGTAGGGAATATCTCCTGAAAGAGGCTACCTGGATTAAGATACTTCCCTTTGTGTCTTCCTTCACACCGGTCTTTACATGTAACGTTTCAGCTACGATTTGTCAACTAGCGTGCTTTCCTACTCTAAATACAGTACTAAGCATGAATCTCATTTATTAAACAGTCTGTATTTGCTTGAGTTTTCCTCATTCATGCCTCTAGTACCATCCGCTTGGAGGAGAAGCAGAAGGTTTAGTTGTTCAGTACTTTCTGTAAGCTATGTGCTTTTGTGTCCAGTGCTCTAGATGGATGCTTCATACTTCATGTCACACTGAGTAAGAAAAAGAGCTGAAAGCAATTCCCTTTAATTCCTCCAAAGAATAACGAACAGAAGACAACAAAACCCACCACTTCAAGGAAAAAAAAGAAAGATTACAGATATTTTTTATAAAAACATGGGAGGAAAAACCACTGTGAAAGGAAAACCCATTGTACTGTAGTGAGAAACCTGAGGTCAGCAGTGCTTATTGACACTAAAAATATCTCCACACCCCCCACAAACATTTACCAGTATGGTGTCCACTGATGGGTTCTGGATGCTAATCGAGGCCAGACCAGGTACAAATGAAAGCTAAACAACTCCTGACAAAGTAGGTCAAGAAAACTGGGAGGGAAGGGAAACTGTTGCTAGGTGGCAGTGTACCTTAAGCAAAGAATACTGTAAATCATAGATTATTGGAAAAGTTCATTATCTGCTAAAAGAGGTGTCATCTTCAGTGTCATCTTCAAAGCCTTGGTAGGAAGCAGAACCCAAGATGTACGTGATATCCAGACTACGTATCAGAAGGATGAGAAGCAGCACTGAAAGCAAAAAAATAAGAAAAAGAGAAACACCTGTTTTGAGATACACTTTTGTAAAAGACTCTCCAGGTCTATTAGTGCCATGAGAGAACCCAAGGGCCACTGACCTGACTCCTGTACATCTTGGGAAGACTATAGCTTTGCTTACTTTGTTTTATTCAACCTTTGCTATGCTCTTACCAGAAGAAGCAAGTAAAGTAATAAATTTCCACCACATCTTGGCACAACACCGAAAAGTTGACAGAAAACCCAAGTGTGGTGGTGAGAAAGAAAGGTTTTTTAAGGCTACTCAAGAAACAGAACTGTTACTTTTCTGCCTTAAACAGTTTCAGTCTTCAGTCCTATTCTTGTTGGAGTGGAGTAAGAGTGGACAGTAACATTCTACAAAGGGAGGTCACGAGAAAGTATGCACTCCTTAGGACTCCAACCAAGGGGACAGAGAAAAAGGCCTCTGTAGAAAGCCAAGGTAAGAAAGAAGGTATGAGGGAGATTTTTCTGGTATCCTTCTATCTGTCCTTCCTGATGTTCTCTCCAACAGAAAACTACCTTAACATATTGCCTAAATTAGCAGAAGTGGTAAAAAAGACAGGCTGATGACATCTTGTGAACTACAATTCGCTTGGTAAGAGAGCTGTTAGCAAGCTCACAGCTTGTCACAGAGAAGGATAAGATGTTCTTGAAGGCAAAGATGAAATCTATATTCTTTTCAACAATATCTATCTGGGTTCAAGAGAGCAATTTTTTGGAAAAGTATCTTAGATGAATGTGATTGTAGAGATTGGAGGTATTTTAGAGGATAAAATAAAAGAAAAAAATGAAATACACTTTGCTCCAACAAGGCTTTAAATCTGTAATTCAGGCCATAGCAGAATCCTTCCTGAGAAATTTATGAAGTAATTCTTCTTATGTTTTTAATCTACAAATAAGCTGTTTAAGTTTTTTATACCATGTTCTGGCACATTAGAATCTGGTTAGAAATAATATATTTGAACATATGTGCTCCGTCTAAGCCAGCACGGGAATTCCTACACAGGTTCCACCTACCATACACTGTATCATTCCTCGAAAGCAACCTCGACTGTGAAGTCCATTCATAATAATTAAAATACCAACCTTACTAACCTATAGAGTGGCAGAGGGAAGAATTTTTACAAACCCCTTTACCTGTGCAGCTCACATAAGACGAATGTTAACTTTTCAAGCAGACACAAACCTCTCATGAGTATTTCCAGGCTGGGTCTGTACCTTCTCTATGTGGAAAACTTTGGGACTCAAACCTCAGGACAGCAGGACCTAATTTCAATAGTTAAATACAGATGCAACAATCTTTGTTCCACTTCTCTCCACTGTCCACTTCCTCAAAGCCGGTGGTTTTAATTTGTGGTCAGCCTGAGCCTCTTCCTATTCCTGGTAATCTGGAGCATCTGCCCCACAAGGAGGGAGGCAGAGAGTGTCTCAGCCTTGTTCCCAAACTGCTGGTGACAATTTGGGAACAGTCATTGCCATGCAATTAACACTCACACCCAAAAGTAAACATCAATTTGAGCAGGAAAAAGTAGAACAGGACCACAGCTATAGAAGCCACTAGGAGCCAACTCCTGTAGATCTTAAGGGCCCTTCCCTGACTTGGAAAGTATTCTGCTGGAGGACAAACAAAACTTGGCTTCACCGTCCCTCTCACCTCCTGCACTTTCAGACCACGCGCAGCCAGCAGAAAAACAGGTTGAAAACAAAAGAAAACAACCCATAAAGCTGAGGCTGCCATAGGCATTTTATGAAGACAAAAGAGAATAACTGGTACAGTCTCCAGGCTAGAAGTCATGAGGTTTTACCATAGCAGAAATACTTCTGTGTGGCAGCACAAAGGAATCTCTCTCTGGAGGATATACATTTCCCAGCACACAGCCTAGAAAAGCTTTTCTTCATTAACCAGTAAGAAGATCTTTCTGTAGCATGCAGAAGGCACTGAGCCTCATGTGACACTGAAGTTTAACTCAAAATAAATTTTTCTGTGATTAAGGAAACTTTTGTTCTACTTCTGTTTCTTCACCATCTGTGATACGAAACCTGGCAAAGACTCCAATTAGTTTCCTTTGTGCTATTACAGCCACCAGCACTCAAATTATAAACATTTATATGGAAGGAAATTCCTCTTCCTTTCTTTGCTGTCTGCAATGAGTAGATGTAAGTACCCTAATAGGAAAGCCTGGTTAACACTAGATTACACCAACCCCACTACAGAAAAAGGAAATGGCTGATTAAGTTAATACACCACCTCTCCTGACAACACCTTTACTCCAGTAATCAGTAATGAGCGCTCAGCCAGAGAGGAAACAAAGCAGAAGCAATTCACACCAAGAGGTGAAATCCTGCAACATCTGCTTAAGGAACATCAGGGACAGATTTGGGGAGCTTTCTTCTCTGGGACATAGGCTCCTGGACACATTAACTCTCAGAGCCACATCATCTGTGGTTCTGCTTTGCCTCAGTCGAACAGGACAGAGGCATCCTCTGGCAAGACAAGCTTACCAAACTCTGAAGAGCAAGTTAACACTTCACAGTGTATATTTACTTACTTAAACTCTTCATTTATATACACACACATTTGACCGCTGTTGCTAACCTAGATGTAACCCATACATAGTTGTGGTTAAAATGTTAAATTTTATTATTCTGGTAAAGTTTCTCTGCGTAGCTTAAACACAAGAAGACAATCCCCCTACACAGAGCTCACACAGTGGTACAAGCACTCCAACATTAGGGCAACACTAATTTCTAGGAACACACCTGCAAAGTTGAAATTGCAACATTTTTTTCTAGCGTAGGCCACCTCTACAAAACCAGAATTTGTTTGCCTTTCTGTCCAAATGTTAATGAACCACAATGAAGAGTACAACCTTGGCTTTGGCATTTATTTGTGCAGTAATTTGCCAGCGGTCCTATGTCAACAGGTTCCCCAATGCTCTTTGTGGATTCTTGATGGGGGGTGGCCTCAGCATAGAAGGCAAGGAGAGAAGAAATCTGACACATGGAGGACACGTGGGGTTGGATAAACAGATAAGGGTCACAGAATCGTAGGGGTTGGAAGGGACCTCGAGAGATCGTCGGGTCCAACCCCCCTGCCAAA
>VZTU01006211.1:210757-280881 GCA_013400835.1 Zapornia atra | reverse complement strand
TTTTTTTTTTTTTAGTAGTGACTAACAATAAGGGAGAATTAATATAGATTTTAATGCTGGTGTATTAAAATGAAAATACACATGGCCTGGGAGAGCTAGAGTGGGAATGTCTTCCTCCTCACCAGCCCACAGAGCTTTGCACATATGGTAGCCCACTTTGAATTGCTCAGAAACTTTATCACAACATTTGCAAAAAGTGATTTGTGTTTTGGGACGGTAATTCATTTTTTAGAAACTTTCTTTTTATTGACTGCTAGAGATGGGCTGAAGCCAGTTGTGTCTGAAATGAAACCAAAAGCCTCATGAGCAGATGGCCTAGCATGTTCAGCAAAAGTGCTATCTGGAAATGTGATGTGTTCTTCACTAATGAAGAACCTCGAGGACTATCCTCTCTGTTTATCATCAACCTCTGAATGTGTACCGCTCCCTTATTCTCACAGGCACTGCTACAAATGAGAAATAACAAATAGGAATAAAACTCAGGTTTGAAGGTTGCACCACATTTATATTTTTTGTTCCGTATCAGTAACATTAGATTTGGGGACTGGTTTTGGGTTGTTTTGTTCCTAATGTCTAGTAGCACAAATACTTCTAAGAGTTAACTTGTCTATACATATATGAACGGGAACATGTCTGTATCTGTAAACTCAAACCACACTAAGCAAACATTTTGAAATCACAGTTTCCTTAGCTATCTCATCTGATTTTCCTCCCAATTTATTCACTGTAGTGGTGGGGAGGAGGAAAAGGAGGCATGGTTCCTACATGCTTTCAGCTAGTTTCAAGGTTACAGCTACCTTCTCCATCCACTATTTTCCTCAGGTTAATGTCATGTCTGCCTGGCTTTCACTGCCAGACTCTCAGCTTGCCTCCTGTCACATCAGTACCTGCCACTTCAACACAGCCTGTTATGTTCAAGATCAGGACATTCACATGTGTTTTAATGTGCAAATATGAATACATAGGTGTCTACGTATGAGGTAGGTAGTTAAACTCCCATTACGATCAATGGGGACAGTCACCCTCAAATGGACAGGCATTACCATGAGATTATCTCTGGGCTCCAGGCAGCACAGCTCACCAGTAAGCACCAAGGGGAACTGGACACCTAAAACAAGGACAAACACCTACAAAAGAAGTCTAAGGTGTATTAATATGGAGCTGATTCCCACCCTGGCTGATTCCCAGCTATACTCTTTTCTTCCCAAAATGCTCATTCAGTTCTTTTTGTCTCTCTGTTGTGTTTCCACACCACACACTCCCCCCCGCCCCCGCCCCCGCCTTGCTCCTACACGTCTTGTTTAATTCATTGTGTTGTCTCATCTCATAATTTGTTCTGTAACAATATATTTGAAATCTGCTCTTTAACAACAGCCTTTGTTCATACCTGGTTTAACTCCTGCTCTGATAACATGGCTCCTCCTCTTGACATTGTTCGACACAAATCTCACCTCAGTTTCATATTTAACAATACAAACATACTTGTTTTCCTGAGGAAGGGAGATTCATCTTTAAATTTAGGTTCTGTTAAATAAAAGGGAATTCATTGTGACTGGTTAGTGTTTCAGCTATCCGTTTCTAAACAAACACTGCCTATGGTCTTGTTAACATGCCTGATCCTTGGGGACGCTAATTTTAAAAATACTTTAAAATCAATGGGAGTTGTGGAAGCTTAATCCATCTCCTGATTTCTGTGCAAGTTTTTCTCCATGGTGGTTTCTGACTGTCTGTAGGAACAGCATGGTGACAATAAAGCAACCAAGGCATAGAGGGTGTGTGCAGTAAACAAATTATGACTACGACACCAAAGAACCTTTAGTTTCTCCCAAATATATGTCTCTGAGTAAATATGAGAAGACTAGCTCACATACAGTAAAACTGTGGGCTATACGCTAAGCTTCGTTGCACTGGTTTAAATCTGGAATGGTTTAATTTACTCCATCCTAACTGAGATCAGAATCTGCCCGTATAATCAATACAGTAGGCATATTGACCTAAACCTTCTGGAAAGAAATAAATACTGTCAGGAACAGTCCTCTCGCAAGGAAACAGACAAAACCACCTGACTTTAAACAGACTTTTAAAAAACACATCTCTTATGAAATCTCTTGGGAGCAGGAGTTCTTTCACTCTCCCAGGGCATAGCAAGCAAAGCAAGGTAAGTTATCTTGACACCCAGTCCTCGAGCAGCAGATCTTTTGGGGAATGAACAAAGTGCTCTGTAAAGCCAGCCTGGCTTATCATCAGAGTCAACTGTATCCTTGAAAAGTACAGCTGGGGTTAGGGAAGCTGCAGAGAATGCTTCTGCTACACTGACGTGCATCTCCAAACGAAGGAATCATCATGACTTCAGTTTCAGGGTAAGTATTTTTAGTGTTCCTTCTGAACACTTCTGAACCCTCCTGAGGGAGGGTTTCTATCATAACCCATTGATTTCCATGGATATTATTGTGAGATATAGGGGTTTGGGGTTTTTGTTTTTTCTTAACAATGAGTGAAATAAATTAAAAAATTTACAAGCTTTTCAAGAATTTTCCTTGATACGGTTACACTCTAGGATTTCCAGCAATCCTGGACTTTGAAGTGGGAGTCATTGTCATATTACATAGTTCCTATGTTATGCAAATAAATATACACATCTATATGTGTGCAAATCTCAGAAAATATTGCCTTCCTGTGTTTTGGGCAACCCAAATAATTTGTCGACACTTTGGGAGTCATACGACTTAATGAGAACAATACCCAGCTGACCAGTCTGCCAAGAGAAATGAGTCTGTGTTGTAAAAAAGGAACAAAGATTCTTTTTTTTTTTTTTTCTCCTGGAGTTCTGATTCCTCATTAAATAGTAAGTTACTTTTGACAGATGTGCTGTAGTTGTATTCATTTTTAATCTTGGCCATATGGAGGCATAGTGAAATGATGTTTCAGACATTCTACCAGTCCAGGGTTTCTCAAGATGAGGAAAGCAAATGTCAAATCCACAAAAATGATGCAGAAATAGATTTTTCTTTTAATTCCAACCCCCCCAGCTCCCCCTTCCCTGAGAGAGTCAAAATTTCCCAAATGTATCAACTAAAATTCTCAGTAGCCCTGACAAGACTCTGCTACGTCACTGAATGCAGGAAACACTTGAAATCCTATGGTGAGTCAGTAGGATTTCGAGGAGTGGGTGTTCTTGGTTCAAGCAAGGGTATTATTATTGGCACTTCCTGCTGTAATCTGTGTTTAGAAGTAGTCCATTAGTACAATTTCACGCCAAAGCTCCCCAAATTATATTTATTTTTTCTTATTAATTGTATTTGTCTAAGCTAAACTAATAATGTATGGGTTGGAAAGTGGATGGCTTGTGCTTTCCATTCATACGTGCCAGCAACAGAGGAGTTGCTCTGTTTTCCAGAGGAATGTGAATCGCTAAGGAGAAGCCATGTGGGTAGCCATGCCCCAGCCAGTATTTTCAGGGTGGCATTTCTGAAAGAAGCAATTCAAAATCTAACATTTCATCTGTTTATTTACTACATGCAGTAGCCAGGTTTTCTCAGTTGGTTGTTAAACAAAACAGCTGTCTACTACACATCTGCTTTCAAAAATATTAGCAGATTGTGCAATGGAAGATTAGGGAAGCTTATTTTAATTTGAAATGAGATAATGGGACTATCTTAAACCAGAGATCTCATCCCAAATCTTTGTTTTGCTCTAGATAATGGTGCTGAGCAAGTAATGTTGGTATCTTCCTACTGTCTTGCCTGTCAGTCCGTCCTACATGGCAGCAGCCTTTGCTCATATCTCTTTGAAGTTTGGGGAAACCAGTGATCAGGAGACAAGTCAGTGAAAGATTTCTCCCAGATTATAAAATTATAGCAAATAAATTAATTAGCTATCTATGAATTTTTCAAATTGTGGTTGAGAGGACTAAGCACTGGATTTTGAAGATTGGTGACAAGAGCAATGTTGCTTTGCACAATCTAAGCCATTACACTTCACTCATCATGGACTGAGGTAGGTTATTTAACCTTTTCATTGCCATGGATTAAGAACGTGTTCACAGATAGTTATTGACCTTCATCTGATGTGAGATAACTAGCAAAGCTGCAAGAATTCAACTAAATGCTTGAGCCCTGAGTTCAGATTTGAGCCTAACTTCTACCTGTGTGGCTTCTGACGGTGTCCTTCCGTTTTTGCCACACTTTTTCATGGGTGGGAAAGAATTTACTCACTTGTGAAGGATTCTGTGCCCAAAAAACCCACTTGCAGGTTGCTTTGAAGACATAATTCAATGTGACATAAGTTAATGACCCAAACCCCATTTGAAGTAAGGCCTATCTTTGAGCTTTCTTTTGGGTGCTTCAGTTGTGACACTTTAAAAAAGCCCCAGTCATTAGAAAGCTTTCATCAGGTGTTCTCTCAAAATCAGAGCCACTGAAGACAGTCTCAATACCAGTTGTGTTTGGGTGGCTGTCAAAGTGGATGTGACAGAGCTTACTTGAGGTAAAAAGAAGCAGTGACTTTAAAAAAAAAATTAAAAAGAGACACACACACACATACATCACCTCCCCTGACCCAACACACCCCCCCAAAACAATGTGTTAAATAGCCAGAGATCAGGAGAGCTAATCTGTAGGTAAACTCTCTTCTTCACTTGAGCTCTGTAAGATCGTTACTTAAGATTGGGCTTCTTGCAACATACTGGGAGATGTATAATCAAACTGGAACAGATTTTTCTGTGACAAAGTTTCCTGTCTCTGTCTGGGTAGAATTTCTGTATAATAACAATTATTCTTTAAGTATGAAATTCACTCCTTTTTGTTATGGAAAATTCCCACAACTTCTCATTTCTCAAGGGGAATTCCAGTCACACCAAGTGAAAATTGTTTAAAGGAACATCTGTTTTCTCTCATAAATTATATGCCAACATCTTAATAGAAACGCAGCCTGCCTGTATATACTTCTGTGCTTTCACCCATTAATTACAGAGAACATTAAGGTTCCATTTTACTGTGCTTTAAACATCTGGTGCCAAAAGAAGCAGCAAGGAGAAGGGAAGCGTGATTATGTTATTAGACTCAGCTGTCCCAAAATACTGATCAGCACTCATTATTGTCTGTTGTTTCCATATGAAGCTACTCTTCAATGTGCAGCTCACTGACTACACATAGATATATATATCTTGTCAAATATATTTTGAAAATAAATATATAATCATAGATACAGTTTTATGGATTTATAATAGTTAACGAAAGCATCACATGGCCTAAATTCAGCCAACTTTAAATTTGGATGTGTTACCAACTTAGTAACACATCCAAATTTAAATCTGGCATCCCTGAAATATATGCAAGACTTTCTTAGAACCCAACAGTACACCAGGAAGAATGCTGCCATCAAGTTTTTGATTCAGTCCCATGGTCACCATGCGCTGAATAAACAGCAGAACAATCGGCCCTAATGCAGTGGGAGCAATTCCTCCTTCCCATCTGCAGTGACTATAGCCAAAGCACAGTGTTGAACATCACATGATAGTGAGACTCAACATCTTGACTTGACTTCCCACCCTAAGCTGGCCACAGAAATGCCAGCCCAGTCTGCATCCAGGAGAGAAAAGCAAATGGTGTTGAATATCCATAGGGCTCTAAAGGAAGGCTTCCACTTTATTTGAAGCTAAAGCAGCTCCAAGTTCCAACATCTGTTTTTATGTTCTAAATTACCCCAAGTAGTTTCTTCATTTTCCAAAATTGCACTTCCTTAAAATGCCTCCTATTACACTATCACATTTTGCTGTGCATTAAACATCTGGTATCAACAGCCTAAACAACAAAAAGGCATGATTATGCTGTCAGACTTAATAATTCAGAAATATTAACCAGCTCTTACACTATCAGGAGTTTTTCATGTGAAATTGGCCCTTGATGTGTATTTTGCACTTATGAGACTTTGCACATACCAGCATAAGATAACAGTGTTCAATCTTTCATGTAACTAACAGAGTTAATTTGCCTAAATGAAATCACTTTATCAGCAATACTCTTGCCCTGGAAAAACCAAGGGATTATCACAGTTTGTTAAAACATACCAAACTGCGATCTAGAAAATGGGGGCGGGAGGGATTTCTTCTGTGCAATAATAGATTAGGAAAGCTATTTAGCCTTAAGCAAACTTGAGAGCTATGGAGGCTGAACCATGTGGAAGGAGACCATAAAGCTCCTTGCCTGTTCAGTAACCAAATGACTGCTGCTTAGTTAGCTGTAAGCTTCAGTTTGAGACCTTTTGCTCCCATATTTAATTAAAACATCA
Organism: Zapornia atra; assembly: GCA_013400835.1. Classification (NCBI taxonomy): domain Eukaryota; kingdom Metazoa; phylum Chordata; class Aves; order Gruiformes; family Rallidae; genus Zapornia; species Zapornia atra. The sequence continues at coordinate 274,593 of VZTU01006211.1, read as the reverse complement.
TTGTCATCTTCTGTGAGTACTGAGCTGTAATACTGCAGGCCTATTCAAGATCTGTTTCTTAATTGGTCTTAAATAGGTTAATTGCAATTCAAAGAACAAGTCATTACCAGTGGGATGCAAGTGCATGATGCAATGGGACAGAGCATGAGCTATTGGCTGGAATGCCTGATGAACAGCATAGCTATTATTTTAAGGTTATGGTTGGAAACATTTTTATTGCATAGATTTCTGGAGTTCATTTCACCAGTTGCCTCATCCTCCTACCTTTGCTCTGTGGGATCTGCCCCCACAGCTCTCCCAAACTGCACGTCCACTGCTTGCATGTTGCTGCACTAATGAAAGGAATGGGAATCTTTGGTGAATGGGGCAACATCAATAATGGGAATTATTTGGGGGAATTTTTTCTTCTCCTTAGCAATCAGTTGCACTCTTGAGACAACAAAACTGATGTAATTTTGACTGCCTGTGAAGTCTCACCACCTACAGAAAACAGCTCTTGAACCCCCATGGGGTCCCTGAGGCATCTATGAGTGGTATGAATGCGTACCCAGGGTTTAATGGCACTGTCATTACATTACAAACACTTCCGTAATCAAAGCACTTCAAAATCATACTGCAAGCATTTTCTAGCTTGCCCAGTAACACTGGATTAAATAACTCTCTACAGCTTTGTTTCCCAGTTATACCAATGAATGCTATTAATATATTAAGGCTTCTGTGTGGGCTCTGGATGGACAGCCTTTTCAGGTAATATCCTTCAAATAGTGTTGTATATGGAAAATGTATAGTTATATAACCCCCTGAAAGTCAAAGTAATTTAGGCATTCAACTAGGTAGATACAGATTTTGCATGAATGTTTTAAGGAAAGTTGCATTTTTAATCCTTTTACTGGCTTCCAGTCCTGCCAGGCACATAGCAACATCCCCTGGAAATTGAACGGAGGATAATGTAAACCTCTTCGACAGGCAATGAAACTACTGTCTTCCACAAATAACCTGAAGCACCAGGGTCTCGCATGTTCCTTGTCATAAGGAATGAAAATAGCTGACCAACTGTCTTTGCTCAACTCTGCTTCCACAGACAGGTCTTGGTGCAATTGCACCACCTTTGCACTGAATGGCTGTAGTCCTGGGAAGCACAACAGTATTTCTTCTGTACATCTCAGGTTTTTCCACTGCTGCCAGGAGCACTGGCACAATATGAAGGCATGTGCATTAGCAGCAAAGTGCACAGAGGGATTCAGAGAATGTCCATTTGAGGCCAAAACTCTTTGTTGGGGTGTGGCTTTCTCAGATAAGAATTTGAGATGGAAAGAGCAAAAGGTGTTCAAATTACGCATTGTCGTTTCTGGGGATGAAAAGCTTTCTCATGGCTTTTGCAACACTTCCTAGAGCTGTTTTCCTCTGGGCTATTGTTCCTTAGCCAGATGCCCTGAACAGAGAATGCTTGGTCCCCAGCTTCACTCTTAGCTTTGTGGTCAATGTAGTCTCCGAAGAGCTTAGCTGTCAGCAGGATTCATAGATGTAAAAATGATGCAACTGGGGGCTAAACCATGAAATATTTTCAAAATTAAGTCAAAGGACTTAGTTGGCATAGAAAATATCAATGCAGTAGATATTGTGTGCAAATCAGTATTTAGGAAGACCCTGATCTCCTGATCTGCTGGTGCTTTGCTGGTTGGTACTAGCTTTAGACAATAGAGTTTTCTGTCAAGATCAGGTAAATCTGTATTCTTCCCATTATTCTTGTACTTGGCATGACAATTATCTAAAGAGCTTGTTTTCAAGGAGGTACAAAAAAAGCATGTTTAACATGCCTGAGAAAACACCCCAAGCACACAGGCAATGGAAACGGAGCAGGTGGATGGCAAAAAGAAGGTTATTTTTAGGACTTAGCAAAACCAAAATCTGAAGACTTGAAGCATGTCACATAGGTCACTGAACAGCTGTTAGACCATGAGCACTCTCAGTCTGCATTCAAATTAGTGAGCTAGAGGTAAAAGAACAGATTTTCAAGTACTGAATGTTCTCCTTCAACTGTTTTTGTTAATGGAATTTTACAGCTCAGAAAAAGTGACAGCACACTCTTGGTGGGATTCATTTGAATGTGTAACGATATCTACAGAGGAGAATCTACGTCTGAGTTACTTGCCTCAACCCCTGTGTTAGCAGCTGGAGACAGTCTTCCAAGGTATGATTCGTGCCATTACGAAGCAGGTATCTACAACAGGTCAGATAGATAGATACATTCTCCTTCTCTCTGCTGACCACCAAAGAAGCCAAGGGAGAAAATTTTGGATATAGCAGTCAGTCACTACAGATGTCAAAACTGTTTGAGATCACAAAACCCTTATACCTATGCTAAGAAATTCAGGAAAAGGACCAAATATTTTATAGAATAATGTTCAGGAAAACTAGATCCAGGAAAAAAACTAGGTGACAAAAGCAAAACATAATGTTTTCACCAACTAAACAGCCTTTACAGATCCATTTAGATGGTAAGTTATTCCTGTGTGTGATATCAGGACTGAAAGGAAGACTTAGTCTCAAACTTTCCAGAGAAGTTGTAGACAAACTACCATTAGTCTTGAGTCTTTCTGCAGTGGGAAGACCAACAACATTTCAAAACATGTGGCAGAATTACTGCTGATCACTAGCCAAAGAGGTTTAGGGACATGTACAAGCCACAGTTTGCAGGTAGAGGTAATATCTGCCATCGAGACAGCTGAAGTGTTTAGAAACCTACAAGCTTTTAGGCATACAAACTTTGTCTCAGCTCTAAGAATTTAAGCTTTTTCAAACAGAGATGGGTAAATTCTGAGCTAAATACAAATGGAGAACACTTGCCTGATGGCATATTGTTCACTAACATAAAGCCTCATTTTAATGTACATTCACTGGTACCCTATTCCGTGAATAATTTTTATATCAGTTTGTTATTTTGAAATATGGTCCTTAGTCAAGTCTATGTGGCTAGTAGTCTCTAACTGATAAATAACAAAACTGTTTGATCATATATGATACTTAAAGAACACAAGCTTCACAGGTGAGGTTAAGAATAAACACAGAAAAATACTATAGAAAGTTGGCTGTTGGGGCAAGTGGAAGAGTCAAGTAACTTGGAAATACCAGTATCTATGTGAAGGTCTTTTCTATATTTTTCCTATACTTCGGTTCATATTTCATCAATTTCCACTGTTTCCCTCTGACACAAATGATTGAAACCTAGACTACCGCTTGATAAATGCCTTATCTTAAGCAGATCTCAAGACTGATGTAACATGATGGAAAATACATCCTTACACTTGAAATCTAAACACCTTTTTTGTCCCATTCTTCCAACTACCATAAGTTAGAAAAAGAAAGATGAGTCTAGGATTTTTGATAATCTCTATTAATCATGTAATTTCACTCTTTCTAGACCAAAACAAATTGTTTCCCCTTGATAATACTTTAAATGTAGTAAATATTTGGAAAAAAAACCCAACAAAAAAACCAACTCAGACAAACAAAGCTTTCCCTGCAGAAATCCCAGGTTACCTGGCTTCATTACCAATCCTCATTTGGCAGATGTGGACTGTGTGTGTTGTCAGAAGGTAAATACAAGATATTTTAATATTTTCAAACTACAAGATATAGATACAAGATATTTTAATATTTTCAAACGACAAGATATTTTAATATTTTCATTTGCCTTTTTCTATTTGTCCTAATTATTTGAGACATTGGTAGCATTTCAAAGGTATTTGTGTATTGCAGTACCTTCTTATTCTGTGTTGTGTTACATGCAGCTGCAATTTTGTGATATTACAAGTCAATCATTAATTATTGTATATATAATTAGAATTGTTAGCTTAGAAACAAACCTATGTGCACCAAAATGTAAATTTTCCTGAAGGACTGGAAAAGAATCAGGGAGGGAAGATTCAACAGAATAGGAATAAAGGGCCTTCTTCTGGTTGCAGGAAATGCTCTTCTCATCGGAAAAAACCCCAACCAGAAAACCAAAAGCATACATTCTAGCACTGTAAATGTAAACACTAATAAAGAAAGCAAAAGAAAATACTGATACATAATTTTATAAACACATTAAACCAATAATAAGAATGTTTTTCAAAGCAGAGAAGAAATTGTGTGAAACACCTTTTAAGGGCTAAGAAATATCTCAAGTTTGGAAAGACCAAGGATCGTAAAGCCATTGCAGAAGAGCTGGATGGGTTATCTGTGGTGACAGTTGCTCTAGAAAAGGATGCACATGCTCCTGTACATGAACTTTTTTATACAGGGAACAAGTTGTAGAAAGAAACGAGAATAGGATTCCATGAGAATCTTGCAAGAGATGTGGGTTGAAACCTCTGCTGTCCAAGCAATAAATAACCTGGAAAGAGTGGTGGCAAAGTTGCAGATGAGTCAAAACCATTCATGGTAGTAAATGTGTAGAGAGTTAAAAAAGGATCCGGCAGTACTGAATGACTAAGAATAATATAGCAAATTCAGTGTCTGTCAGTGCCAAATAATGCACGTGGGGAAAACCAATTGTAAACCATACATATACAGTGATGCGCTCTAAATTAGATATTATCAGTCAGCAAAGAGATCGTGACTCACTGCGGGTATGAAAATGTCAGCTCACAACTCAGAGGCTATAAAAAACCCCAAATAGATTGTTAGAAATTATTGGTAGAGGAATCACAAACAACATAGAAAGATCATTATGATATTGTAGATCCCTTGTGTGTCCCATCGGTTCTGTACATAGTGTTGGTCCACTCTGTACCAGGAAGGAGACAGCAGAGGAAGAGTGTGAAAATGGCAATCAGAAGAACAGAGAAAGACTTCCTTTTGAGGAGGCCTTTGATATATGAAGCCTTTCTTGGAAGGCTTTCTTGCAAGCCTTTTTCCAGCTTGCAAACTCCATAAGACTACACAGAATAGAGGTGAATTTGATAGAGGGTTGTGCTCCATATGCTCTAGCGCTGTCATGTTTATTATTAAAGATCAGACACTGAACACAATAAAACTGTGGCTGGTCCATTATGAGAAGTTGAGTGTTGGGATACATCTCAGAAGCTTTCCAGGTTTTCACTGTCAGTAGTTAACGCCAGTTTGTGCCTGTCTGGTAGATCCAAGTGTCTAGCAGTAACAGTGGGCTTCTCTGAGAAACAACTTTAAGAAACAACACTGTCTTTATGTGCCAAGTAGCATTGCTTGGCAAGAATAAATAAGTGGATTTATGAAGCGAAAGAGGTTCAAAGTGAGTGTTACTGGCCTATTTTGTGGGGTTGGAGGGAGGTCAGGAAATCTCAGAAATTTCAGAATACAGACTTTACTTTTGCTCTCTTAATACACATCCAAACTCTGTAAGGCAGTAAGTTCTGCTGTAGGCTGCATGTCTTACCTATCTCTGGCAGCAGACACAAACATCTCTCTTTATGGCCTCTTTTAATGATGGGCATTCTTCATTGCAGACAAACATTTTGCTCATTTCTGGTTGTAGAGATATTATAAATCTTACCTCATGCTTAGTGCTGTAAAACTGCTTGCAGCAGGAATGTGGAAACAATGGTTGCAGAAAACATTATGCTTCAAGAAATTAAACTAACATAGTACCAAAGCCTTCTGTAGCAATATTTTTGCTGTGTCCCAATATTTGGGGTCTTTGTGCCATGTTATTTCCCACATCTGGGCCTTGGCAGGTGGAGAGGTGCACTTAACTTCCTTCAGCTCCGTGCCATTACACTGTATTTGTTTTCACTGTTTGCACAGATGTAACTGTAAAAACTTTACTCTAATGGGAGCTGTGAGAGATTGGGAAAACCCACCTGGAAAACCAGCTTGTTTTTTAATATATTTTGTTCAGAAAAGCTCACCAAACTTGTAGGCTTAGGGAGAGATTAACTAAAGCCGGCGGAGAATTTTAAATGAGAGAGAGGGGAAAGGGGCATGAAGCAGAAGCATGAAATCATAATAAAAATCCTAGATGACAAGTAGGTAATGGGGAGTCAGAAGTGGGTGGTGCCAGTCATCATTCATCTGGTAGATGAAATACATGAAGTGTGGAGAATATCACAGTGAAACCACCAAAAATTCATCTGACCCCTCTGCCCTGGAAAGGACATCCGCCTGCCAGCCTCGTGCTAACCTGCCGAGGCTGTGGGACTCCATGCACAAGTGCACTGGACTCTGAAAAATGATAGTCTGGAGCTAGGTGCTGAGTGGGATTCACAGATTCAATACTGACATTTTGTCCACTGCCAAAAAATGAAGGGTGGCTCTTTGTAGCTGATAGCTGTGAGATGTCATGACTTTGCTGCAACAAAAGATGGGCTTTCAAAGGGCCCACGCAATTCTTCTTACACAGAGTAAAGGTCTACAGATGTGTGGTAGAAATGAAGGGGCTGAAAATGGATTCTAAGAAGTCCTCTGCTCCGGGCAATAATTCACCGGGGGAAAGAGCAGAGTTTCAAAGTCCAGAATGAGTTTAATGTACTCCACAGATTCCATATCAAAACAATGGGAGTAAGAGCACCTCTGAAGCCTGTATGTACAGAGTTACTGCTACAAGTTTAGCATGCTTGGTCAGAAACATTGCAAAAAAAATTTCAGTGATAAGGTCATAGATTGAGGAGGGAACATTTTTTTGCTGTTGGAACAGCAAATATTCCCGACACCCTAACCATCTCAATATTATTTTCATTCCCTTAAATCCTTATGTTTCCCAAGTGGAGCAAAGGCCAACAGTTCAAAAATGTGCTGGATAAAAAATAATAATGAATAGAAAGGAAGGCGTCCCAGCAATGTATAAATTTCCAGTGACTGAAAGACTAATACACATCCTTTGGAAAACAAGGTGCAATCTAAGATGAACGCTATAAAGTGACAAAGTTCCGTTCGTTTTTGCATCTTAATGTATTTTTGAATAAAGCCCCTGTTTTGTTTGTGGAGGTTGTGACTACTCAGCTGATTGCTGGTCACAAAAATGGGAACACCAAAACCTCAGTCATTTTAGCTCATGTGGGAAGAACCAATTATTTGTAATACAGAATTAGCCAAACACAGGCATGATACACACTTACAGAAAGGCATCAGTGTCCCAAAGAATTCAATGTTGATGAAGATAGAACACAAATTTTCAAACTACAAGGAGAATTTTTCCATTATAAGTAGATAGGACAGATAATTTCAAGTGCAATTCATGAAGTCTTCCATAACGGCCTTCGAGTAGATAATTCTTATCAGGACAATTTCTTAAAGGTTTGAAAAGAGAAAACAGGTTTGAAAATGCATATCTCCACCCATGAATTGAGTAAATCATGTTGTAAGAGTAGGTCATTCACATACCTGAATACAGTGAGTAAATTAAGAAAACAAAACCAAAACCAACCAACCAATCGAAAAATTAAACTTAAGAAACCATAGTCACAGGCCAAGCTCTGAGGCAGTACACATGGATGTAACTCCTCTGGCTAAAGTTTTGCTAAACCAGTTGGACCTAGCTCTTTGGAAATATTTTCTATCTATCAAGCACTTAATTTGAATTCAAAAACTAGGCAATCTTACTTCTTTTCCATTCATGTCTATCTGAAGCTTCAACGTGTGTTTTCTGCAAAAGGGTACATAAACTAAACCATGATGTCACATCATCAGTTCAGAAATTTCCTGCCTCGGGTGTTCTGGCCTGCCCTGGAATCCTTGTTCTTGTCAGCGTTCCTCATGAGAACAAACCCCTGAATTCTTAATATAATTTATGACTTGGCATACTTTGAATCTCGTTTTGTCTATTCTTAGTTTTATTGACACATTTCCAAAAGCACGGCTCTGGCAGAGTCTGCAATATGGAACTGGGAGTATCTACTATTGGAGGTGAATGTTTTGGGGTTTTTTTTAGCTATACCTTGCTCCATATCAGGTTATGAACTCTGTATCAGTATATGAACGCTGAGTCATTTTCATCTGAAAAGAAAAGGTGAACAGCCATGCAGGAGGCATGGCGATCTTTCACCAGAGACTTGTCCCTGTGCCAGTAGGAGAGAGCAAGAGGTGCCTGAGGCGTGCCTACAGTGAGAAATGACACAGACTAAGCCAGACACAACTTGTGACATGTACATGTGATGCACACAGAAGGGTTACAAGGGACCATGTGAAGTTATTAATGCTCCCCTACACCTCCCCTACAAAGAGTGGCTGAGGGAGCTGGGCTTGTTCAGCCTGGAGAAGAGAAGGCTGTGGGGACACCTCATTGCAGCCTTCCAGTACCTGAAGGGAACATACAAACAGGAGGGGAATCAACTTTTTAGAAGGGTAGACAATGGCAGGACAAGGGGGAATGGACTAAAGCTGAAGGAGAGAAGGTTTAGATTGGAAATTAGGGGGAAGTTTTTTACGGAGAGAGTGGTGAGGTGCTGGAACAGCCTGCCCAGAGAGGTGGTGGATGCCCCGTCCCTGGAAGTGTTCAAGGCCAGGCTGGATGGGGCCCTGAACAACCTTGTGTAGATCCAGGCCTGGAGGTTGGCAGCCCTGCCTGTGGCAGGGGGGTTGGAGCTCTATGATCCTTGGGGTCCCTTCCAACCCAGGCCATTCTATGATTCTATGATTCTCCCCAGGAAGCTGGCAGTGCAGAGTCTATATGGTGCTATGAACCTCTTACTTGGTTGTGTAATGGCAGGGGAATAGACAAAAGCAACATGACACATCTTGTTCTTCCATTTTGCAAACAAAGGATGGGATTTGAAGAAAACTGGTGTATACTATTATGACCAGCTTTTTGCATCAGTTCAGTGAAGAATAATTCCACTGCAGTGAATTAAATTACATACGAGTGACATTTGTCTGTGTTAACAGAATCTAACTCATTCCTCCTTTTCAGTGATATGATTTGGTAGAATCAAGTATAATGGGAATCTTGTAGCTGTTCTGAAGTACACACCAAATTTAATCCATGGACAATTGAGAACATCTTACTGGGCATTAAGGAATTTATTTTGCAACAAAACGTTTATGGTAGAAATGAATCATCGGCAAACAAATGTGCTTTACTAGATCACGAAGTGCAATATAACACCATGCAATGTTACCAGCTACAACTGCCCTCCTCCCAGCAGTAGCAGCATAAAATTCTTTGGTACCCTCCTTAGAGACTGGTTCACCTATTAGAGGCATTTCCTTTAATCTAATTTATCCGTTGCTGTCAAAGATACGTATTTTTAAAACTTCATTTCTAGAGAGCCATTAAGTGATTAAAACCAAATGAGAGGAAAGAAGACAGTTGGTAGAACAACATAAATCATAATCAAAAACATCCTGGTAGTATAACACCGCCAGACATTTTGAATGGTTTGCGAGGCTCTGAAGAGTTCCACGGTAGTATGGCTTTTTAACATCCTGCTCAGTAGTTAAAGGGTATTCAACCTGATCTGCCTTTGTTGATAGCTGATATTATTTGACATTTTAACAAGGTTCTGTATTTGCAGAAGCATCTTATGGCACCACTTTCAACATCAGAGCCTATCACAAAAAACATTTTAACTGTTTTGCAAACAAACTTTCTTCCAGTTAATAATTAAACAGAGGAACAGCTTGCGGTATATGCTTGGAACTAATTTTACTATATATAGTTGGAAATGACAAGAGCACATGAAGATGTGACTGAAGCCTGGTAGCATTTAAATACTCAGTACTTCCTCTGTTACCTTGACTAGTGTAAAGTTGGTTCCCAAGGTAAAAACTAAGTGGTCTGCTGGCATATGGTATAACCTCCATTTGAGCGCTAAAAGCTGGATACTGTTTTTGTGAAACAGATGTTGTTGAGTGCAGCAATGCACAACTGACTCTATCTAACAGCTGGGAATCCTTCGTGACCCATATAGCTAGAAATAAACATGGTCCTATGCTTGGCAAAAGTGTAAGGAAGCAAATTTTCATTTGTTAAGGGCTTATCAAAATGAAGAATAAATGTTTTTAGCCATAAACTGATTTTATTCACAAGAGTAATCTTTCCAGCAGCTTATGAGATGGCCTCATAATATTACAGGCACCCTTTGCCAGATGAAGGCTGCAGTTGCACTGACATATAGTGCAGATGGAAAATAAACATCTGCCTCAATCAAGAGAGAAGACCAAAGACAAGGTTGACGAATATTATCTGGCATGACTATCTTTGCAGGAAAGCATATAAATGCTACAGGACCAAAACCACTGGCATCGTCTGGTGTTGTCCTTATGTGGTTACTGACCATGAAGAGAGATGATTAGTATGCACTCTCCAAGGAGGAGTAGTGCAGATGCTCAGAATGATATGATTCCAACTCACTAGTATGTGTTTTGCTATAGCCATACTATGCTAGCAACAGAACAGTTTGAAATATTTTTTCTCCGTGTTTCAATTACATTTTGCTTCCAAAAACGTACTTCTTTACGGGGGTGCATGTGGGGGGGTGTGTGAGGGGGAAGAGGAGATTTAGCAGCAGTTATGTTGTTAAACATTGTTTAAAAATTGATATATCGGGAATTTTCAGCACTTTTTTTCTTAAGCCACTTCAGGAAAAAAAAATTTCTGCCCTGTTTTAAACACAGTCAGTTTGGTGAGAAGGAGTTAAATGTGAAGATACCTCAGTTGAAAGCAAACAACTCAATTGATTCCCATTTTACCTTTGGAAGAGTGACTCCATGTACGTGAATGTATGGACATACCGACTCTGAACAGATACGGAGCCCCTCTCATTCTCCCACAAAGGATTACATGGCGCAGGACAGATGCAGCTTCACAGGTTATTTTTTTCAAGGAGTATTTCTCTGTCAGATTAAAATAGGAATCTTAACAGTTTCTGTTAATTACAATGATGTCTGGTTTTGTATTTAATTTTTGACTATAAAAGTTTAAACTGCTCCTCTTTGCTCCGGAAGGCAGCTAGTTAGGAGGGGTGTATTAACTATTGTTCAGTCATAATTAGTTGGTGGTTTTGACCTCATAGGAATTCAATGCATGATGTGTGTTAGCTAAATTAATGGGAAGTTTATCATAGATAGAAAACATAGATAGAAAACATAAAAGAAGTTTAGCATTAGGATGTAAGTATGTATTTGAAAGTTGGAGATCTGAGATCTAAGCAAATCCTGAAGAACTATGGGTGATGTGCCCAGTAGAGGAAAGAAAAGGGTTTAGAGTGTAAGGCATAATATTTCAGGCAGCCGTGGCCAGATGAAGGCCGCAGTTGCACTGACAACCTTTTAGATGTATCTAAGTCCAAAAATCACAACTCGTGGTAATCTGTTGGACACAATTTTGTGGGTATGTACAAAGAAATCATATTATTGTAGCCATTCTTGCTTGTTCCTATAACTGCATTAGGATTCAGGCTTGCATTTCTTAGGTCTCCAGGAGCCAGGTGAGGCTATGGAAGCTGCTGGTATTAACATCAAAGGAGCAAGTGCAAAGAATTGGAATGGGCATCAAATACCACTTGCAGTTGAGGCATCAGCATCATCTTCTTTGACCCAGGTTCTGGACAGACTTTCAAGTTCAGCTTTGCTGTTTCTCAGTGATAGCACATGCCTTATTGGTATTAGGTGGTGTTTCCTTTAAGCTCACACAAGAATCTTAGTTTTCTTTAAGAAATTAGAATTTATTTGGTAGAAACTAAATAAAAAGTGAGTCTTAGAGTACATAAATCAGAAGGAAAAGGAAAAGAAACCGGTATATACAGTCTTAGAGTGTTTATGACAATCTTCTGGCTGTCACATCTGCTTTTCTATCTCACAAATAAAGCTTCTCCCCTTTTGGGAATGTTCTGGGAACTCAGAATTTGACTTGCAAAGTTTAATGGGTGCACAGAGCTTTACACAAAATTACTTTTTCCTGCCACATGTCATATGAGATGTATCAGAGGAGCGCTAAAGAGGCAGCCACAGCACCCTCTGCCCCTCAGCTTCCCAGTGTTATCTGCCAGTAGGCAGGGTGCAATCCCTAAAACATTTTAAATTTTGGGGGTGTTTTTTACCAGTACATTTTAAAAGTCAACCACTCTGATAAGAAAAACATGCAGGATAGGCTAAAGCTGGCAAAGCCTCTATTTGTGTTTGGAATATTAAAGAGGATCTGGACCTTTTTCCCAGCTTTGATTTTTTTTTAATCTTTTTTTTTTTATTTTTTAAACAAGGGTTATTTCAACTGGTTGCCTCCCAGCTCTCGCCTGATATTCAAACAGCAGTATGTTTCCTTTAGGCAGTTTTCTTCCCTTATGTGCTGTTTTTATTTCATAGTCTAGCCCTCAAACTTGTCTTTCCAACTGTAGCCCCAGCAGACATACTCTCTAATGCTCTAGTCTTTAAAAATTAATTTGAAGTAATAGACTAAAACAAGCTTGTGAAGGATGGTGCTAGTTGAGCCAATCACTAAAAGCTCTAGTTTTCAAAAACATATCCGTGCTTATGTGTGTGTATGACACAGGGATAATAGGAAAGTGACTTTCTCTGAACATGCATGGAGGTTCACAGCCTATGGTAGACTTCAAAATGGACAACAATGTCCATAACCGCACCCCAAACATCACCCCAAATGACTGCTCCGTGTTTTTCTTTACATTTTTAATTACATTTTCATTACAACCATTTACAACAATAAAAGTTATCTCTCAATGTATGTACACAAGACAAAGGAAAACTTGGATCATAAAGTGAAGGAAATGAAAAGATAGGGGTGATGTTCTTCTCCCATTGACATCATCAGTGAGGGCAGAACAGCTCCAGTGACTTCTCTAGATATGAATAAGCAATTACCTTCTGGAGCATGATCCAAAATAGCCCTAAACTTGTTCAAGCACTAAAAGTCATAGAATGATCTTTAAGCTACTTGTGTCACATTGCCATTTGGCACTTTCTTGCCGCTGCTGCTGCAGCACTCACTGCAATACTTGCTTCTTATTTTTTTCCAAATGTCTTGGATCTATGTTGAATTTCAATGGTTTTATCATTTAAGTCCCAGACTAGTTTTTATCTTATACACAGGCTGAGAATTGACAGACTGAAATGGCACACAGCCAATCTCTTATATCCATCAGTAAAAAATACCACTTGGCAAGTCGTGTCAAGATGTGATCTTTCCTACTTACGCAGACAAAACTTCAATCAATTTGAATATTTGAGTATGGGCTACAGGATTCAATCCCTTTTACAGTTATAGCAGAAGAAGACTTGACTTACCATGTTGTTATGATTTTTCAATTATATGTTGTATCTTGTTCTTTTTCTTAAGTAGCTCTATCACAGCTTAAAAACCAAGGGGAAATTTCATTATACGTTTGCCCTGTTCTGATTATTTCTGAAGCATTTTATTCTTTCAAACTTGTAAAAGTTTTCATCTGTTTTAGTCCTCTCCCTTCCATAGGCTTTCTGTTTGCTACTAAACAAGCAGCAGTGAAAAACCATGTTGAAATGCTGATAGAGTGAGATGACAGATTTTTGTCATTCCTAACAAGTTAGTAACTTATTTGGCCTAGTAGGATACCAGTCAGTTCAATAATAGTGGGTTTCTCACATGATATACCATCACCTGGAAATCTGTATGGTTCATACCCTCACCAGCAATACCTGTATATTCTATCAGAAACCCAGGCATTTGAAATTATCCATAGATATTCCATAACATTAATGACCCTGTCCTTTGTGGAGCCGAAAGTGAATTAACAATATATTTGAAACCGCTCTGCATATTTACAGTTCTTATATATTTTTACATTTTTAAGATTTTCAAGCAACTTGAAGGCTGGCTTCATTTTGCTCAATGCTCCTGTAACTTATTCCTAAATTTTAGACTAAAATGGTCATCTAAGCCCTTATATATTCAGTGAAAATATGAGGACAATATACTACACCTTCTCTGATTTGCAGATCAGAGAAAGTTCTGTGTTGAGGTTGAGCTGGTTTAGACTGGAAAATTAATGTATAGGTAGCTTGAGTTAACACAGACAGGTAAGTATCCAGCTTGACACAGCATACTACAAGATGACACAGTGGATGAAACTTGTCCCTTATACCCTCCTATGTTGGTGACATGGCAGGTATTGAGTTCTTTTTTGTTCTGACCTTTAAACATAGAAAGTTTTTTCATATGTGTATAAATAGATATATATACACATGCATAGTACGTTTAAAATTAAAAACCCCAAACAACAAACACCCTAGGTAGTTGACCTTGTGGTCTTCCTAAGACTACAGTTTTTTACTTGAAACTGCTTAATCCAATCTTGAACACAAACCTGTACCTAGAAAAAACACTGAATTAGTGCCATCACAACATGGAGCATTCCCAACTCAGTCTCTACTTTGTTATCCTAGGTGCAACGCTCACAAAAGAGCAAAGGAAAGCAGACACAGTCTATGGCTTTAAGCATGCATATCATGGCCATTTTTGCCAACTTCATCTCATTTCCAGCAGTCATTCTGCACACAAAATGTGGGGAATAGAAGGGACAATGCACCATAGAACTGAGACTACCTAAGCTTTTCATACAGGTTGTTCCAGCAGCAGGTAGACCACTGGCCATGCTCGTGGTTCATCCTTCTACACAGGAAGTATTGCTACATCCATTTTTACAGATGAAGATGCTAAGGCAGGCAGAGGTGTGGCAGGCTGAATAATGCAATGAACTAGCATCAAAAACAGGTATAGGAGAACCATTTTTTCCATATCTCAGCCCCATTTCCATTCTCCAGGAGCCCATTTCCTCTGAAGACCATGGCTTTCCTGGTTCCTACATAGCCATGGTTTATTGATTATGTTATTTTTTTCAAATAATGCTTACAGAAGCTGTCTGAGTTACTACCATTGTAATAGATGTATGAAAACCTAAAAACTAGGGAGCCAATTTTAGAGGTTACTTTGATTGCACAGAAATAAAGACATTAATAAAAGAATTTCAGGGCTATATCCAAAATCCCTTTCATAGGAAGAAAAGGAAAAAGCCCAGTAGTAACACATAGAAATGTAATATTTTATTTTTAGAAGAATGGTAATATTTTTCCACAAGTAACACCTGATTAAGCAAACTTATTGAACAAGGTCCATTATGTCTGCTTGAAAAAGCTATAAGTTGAGACATTTTAAGATAATCAGATTGTAAAAGTGCACTAAATTCTCACCATTAAGCTACCTCACCTTCATTGAATCCTGAATTCTCATTACAACTAATCATATTTCCATGCAAAGTAAGAATAATTCAGATACTTGAAACTGGGGTATATTCTGCTCTCAATACCCACGTACATCTCCTAGTAATGCTAATAGCAGTTAGACACAAGGTAGCAAATACAAATATATATATATATATGTATATATATCCCAAGGTATTTGCAGGGTGACACCTATAGAGGGTATTTTGGTGAGCAGACCAAACAGGGAGAAACCTGTATATTCCAAATATTGTTTTATCTTCATACTGGATATTTTAGATTTATCTATCTCCAACTGACAGCACAGCTTCGCTGAGGGTGGGAGTCATCTCATTTAATCTAAGCCGCCGAAAGTTAGATGCCTAAATCTAAACTAACTGTCTAGAAACGCCTCTCTTTGCATCACTGAGGGAGCTGAGGCAGTGATTTTAGGAGGGGTTGAGTATGTCCGTCTCCCTTCAAAACCATTTAAAACTTGAAATAAATTTAGATGAGGTACCTGGTAGCCTAGATAACCTTTAAAGAAAATATAAAAGTTTTATGTGGCTGAATCTTCATGTGAAGAAATAGAAGTAAGAATGGTGGCAGTCTCTGACTTCCAAGTTTGGTTTTTTGTGTTTTTTTTGTTTTTCTTCAATATCTGAAAGCTGATGCAGGAGAGAGATGTATATTACTTGGCAAATTCAGGAGAAGAGATGCATAGCAGCTATACATGTAAGAGTTTGCAGCCATATATCCTCTTTCTCTAGGTTTACCCTTACCTGGAATTGGTCAAACAATTACTTGAAAATAGCATTTATTATTAATCTCCTTTTTGTGAACCAAATCATTTGAGTTACCTTACCTGATATGTAAAGAAAGTCAGATTCAACACTCTCAGCTGCTTTTAGCTCTTGATTTCTTGGTTTGTGTCATATGTCAGTGTGTCTTTGTGTCAGTAAAACTTCCTAAAGAAGGTATTCTTGAGGCTGATCTCCAGATTGGCTGAACTTCAAAGACATGATCTTCATTTAAAGATCAATTCACATTTCTACTCCATCTAAGATATTCCTAATATTTTTCTCCTGTTTTCCCCACTAAAGCCTAAAGCTTGGTCCTGACATGAGATATATAATGTATTTGCTTAACGAATCTCATGATCTCTTTAAGACTTCCCAATCTTTTTACTTGTTTATTTCGAATTGCTGAAATCCTCGGTTTTATGATAGCGCGGGATTTAGTGGGGCAATTAATTTCAGATGATTTTGTATTCATATGATGTACATTGGTCACTTGTGTTTGTTGTTTCTGTGAAAATTAAACTTTGAAAATGGGGTTTTAGCACTTTTTCTGAAAGACTAACACAGTAAACCCCATCTTGGTCTTACAGGGTGCTTTCAGGGGTGAAATGCAGAAGTGAAGTGAAGCTGACGGGCTCTCTCAGTGGGCTTTTATGGTTCATCCTACTGTAAATAGAGCTGCACTGTGTAGCCTTACAACTTCCATGGTGGAACCACCACATGTATTTTTTTTTTTTTTTGGCTAAAAAGAGACGTTTTTACCACTGAAAGGGAGCCTTCCTGTCCTGCAGCATGGCTGAAAAGAAAGCCAAGCTGGTTAAAACCAAAACAACACAATGAAACAAAACAGCGTGCAGCTGCCTCCTCAGGAATATCCCTGCAAGGCAGACAAATGGATACGTTTATTTTCCCAGATTTATTTGCTAATGTAAAGATCCCAGTGCAAGCATTAGCACGTCAAATCATTATATAGTTCTGGGGCAATCTTGGGAGGAGTTGAATTTCATTAAAACAAATTAGTAATTTGAGATTGCAGTAACTGTAGATATAATCTTGTTCCCATATATTTCATGATGAGTGCAAAAGAAACCATTCCTCAGACAATGCTCCACAACTAAGTGTCACTTTGCTACATGAGTAAACTGAGAAAAATACACAAAAAAAATTATCTTGGCTTCCTTTTAACTTCCTTTAAGTTTGTTCCTCTCTTGACCAAATGAAACAGGTAGCACATTCATATTTTCAAATGCTTTTGAAGTAGTAGATGAAATAATTGCATGTTGTTTAAAAGAACAAAACACCATGTTTATTAATTTAAAAAGAGGAAACAGGACATTTTTCCCTGGTATTAAAGATCTAGATTGCATTTACATGCCTAGCTGGCACCAAGTGACCGTACCCTTAGTGTGAGGCATTGCATCCCTGCTGGAGCCAGAGGAAGGACTGTATTACTTTGCAGAGCGGGGGCCAGAACACTGCTAAAAGGCACAGCACCATTCCCACCTCACCACAGTAATGCTGAGGTACCTGTTGCACACCCTTCTGTCCTTACTACATGTGGTATCAGCTCTTGCAATGACCTCAGTATGATTTTGATGCTTGAATATGGCTAGTGCAATCACTATAAGGTGTGGTGTGCTACAGGCTGGTGACTGGGACAACCAAGCAAAGCCACTTCATGCTGCAGGCAGGATGGACATGGCTTCTCTGTAAGGGGGAAGTTGGGATCAGGCTTCCTCTCCATAAGCACTGAAGCTCACTGAATGTCCATGCCATAGCCTGGGCTTATGTCCATATGCTCTGGGCTTAAAGACAGACTCATTATAACATAGCTGTAGCCAGTGAAACCCAAGTCCCTCCAGAAAACATGTTAGAGAGGTTTAGAAATCTGCATATAAAACCACAGCAGATTTGTAGTTACACTTTTTTAGTGTCCCATCCTTAAGTGACAGGAGGCTTTTGTTACCGCTGTGTGAGTGAGAAGGGCTGTTGAGACCTCCAGTAAAATGTGGAGAGGCCAAATTACCCATCCCAGCAGGGCAAAGCAGTTTGACCAATGTTTCTAATTTGATTCTGGTGTTTTACTTTGGACAGTCTATATGGGTAAATAAATCCCACCCTGTAATATTTTTAAGTGCAGTTTTGGGTGCCACAGCACAAGAGGGACACAAAAATGTTGGAGAGTGTCCAGAGGAGGTCAACAAGGATGGTGAAGGATCTGGAGGGGAAGGTTTACGAGGAGAGGCCAAAGCCCCTTGGTTTGTACAGCCCAGAGAAAAGGAGACTGAGGGGAGACCTCACCACAGTCTATGGATACCTGATGACGGGGAGTGAAGGGGCAGGCACCAGTCTCCTCTCTTTGGTGACCAGTGATAGAACCCAAGGGAACGGTATGAAGCTGCAACAGGGGAGGTTTAGGATGGATATTAGGAAGAGATTCTTTACTGAGACATTGCTTGGCCCCTGGAACAGGGTCCCCAGGGAAGTGGTCACAGCACTGAGCTTGACCAAGGTTAAGAATGTCTGGACGATGCACTCAGTCACATGCTCTGACTTGGCTGGCCCTGTGTGGAGCCAGGAGTTGGACTTGATGATCCTTATGGGTCACTTCCAAATCAAGAGATTCTATGATTCTCGGATTTAACTCTACATCGTATGTTCTACATAGGGTAGATATTGCCTAAGCTATACAGTTTTGTTCATGCTGCTGAATGGCCTGTGACACTGATTTCTCTGAGATGTTGCATGGTACAACCTAAATCTCGACCTTCTGTCTTCTATGCAAAGTTTTCCAAGCCACCTCCAAAGACAGACAGCAGCATGCCTTTCACCAGCAATATAAAATAGGAATCGGGTTCTAATTCACATTTTCATAACCATAATATACAGAGAAAAGCAGCATCCATGTACTGAGAGGCAGCCTGAACATGTGTGGAATGTACCACTCAATTCGTTAATCCTGCAGAAGTCAAACTTGATTTTCTTGCGTGGAAAAATCTCAAGATCTAAATAAGTTCTCTTTAAAATGAGCCTCACCTTTGTTTTGCAGGAATTGGGCTGCATAACATTTTAGCTCTCATTAGAAAGCTACACTATGAATAACACAGTCAAGATCCAACAGGAACAAGACTTTTTTTTTTTTTTTTAATTTTGAGGAAGACATTGTGAACAAGTCTCAGGAGCATAGATCTAGTTCCAACCACTACAATAAGGATTTAAGCATGTAGATAGGCAGTCAAGAGGCACAGTTTTCTCTGACAGGGCAACAAAGAGTTTAATCATAAAATACATAGTTCAGAAAAACCACAACTTTTTTTCCAGCTTCTTTTCCACAAATCAGGCTGTTCATGATGTGTATTTGTGAAATCACACAGGGATTTAATAACTTTTATTAATACTGGTAAAGCCTTTGACTGGCACCAGGAGTGTCAGTTCTCAGTCCTTGTTCAAGCGCGTTTTCACAAATCCACAGCACAATTTTTGTCCTTCATTTCCAGCCTTCACAGAGCCCCTTACTCTGCCTGGACTAATAAGGCGTAAACAATCTTTAAATACAAGGGGGGGCCGGGGGGGAAAGCAAGCTTGTGACTGAACACCAGGCTCCAGCAGAAGGGTGAGGGCTCACAGAAGTTTAACCAGCTGTTTCCATGAAATCCAGGAAGAAAGCAGAATGCCATTCGACAATTTTTATTTCTTTGGGAAGAAACAGTTGGAGATCATATGCTCCCTAGCAGTCAGAATACCAAAATAAGTACTCCTTTTGCCAGCAGCAGTAGGAAAACACTTTTTTGTCCCTTCTGTACTTTGTACCATGTTTCCTAAAATCACATACTGATATCACAGCCGTGTTCAACCTGTGAGATTTGAATGGTACATTGAGCCAAAATTTGATGGTTCTGCTGTCTCATAGGACACAGTCTCCTTGTATCATTTAAAAGGAAAGGAAAGGAGGAAAAAAAAAAAAGCAAGCTTATCTCATTGTATACATCTGACATTTTTGCAGAAAGCAGTTCTTCAGAAATGCTTTTATGAGTCCTGAGAGTTAGTCATGTCTGGCAAGGATGGGGAAGCCAAACGTAGTGTTTTCATTGGTTAAAGGGAAATAGTCCAGCTCAGGATTCTGGAAGTTCCCAAGCATTCCCCTGGTGAGTGACTGAGCTGGAGTACCACAGACATCCTCAGTGTGTGCTACCAGAGCTGGAAATCTGGAAACCTCATCACAGCTTTCTTTGTTATATGTTAGTCATGTAAGAGAAATCGTGCCTCAATGGGGATGTGGCAATTCTCAGTTGCCCTCAATAAACTCTCACCTGTGACTAGGAGAGAAAACCAAACTCTGGAAAAGTCCCTCCCAGCCAGTTTTTAGAGAGCAAGGAGGTGAGCAAGCTGAGGATGGAGACAGAAACACTGCCTTGATTCTCTGAAGCCACGTTGAAAATCCAAATACCTTTTCATCACTGGTTCCTGGGTCTGTGTTATTACAGTAAACAGTGGCTTGCTGTGTGAGTACTTCCTGAAATTCTTTTGCTTTTTCAGACCTGCCTCGTTCTGTTTCAGAGGAGACAGTAATTGCAGCCTACCTTGTGGAAGGAAAAGTCAAATCATACAGGCTCTGGCTATGGGAACTCAAAAATAAGGATATATTTGGCAACATTCATCAAAGAGTTAGACATCTTTTTTTTCATTCGGAGGCTGACTTCATCCTCTGACTCATGCCTTGATTGCTGCTGGTAATTATTGAAGCACATTTAGCATGCTATGTATTAACTAAGGCAGAGACCCAGTTCAAGCACACCAAGTGCTGCTTAGGTAGGCAAGCAGCAAGCTCTAGAAGGCCATGTGGGAGTATGGCAAATCTAGCATGAGAGGACTTGCCTAGTCTAAAAGCCGGTTTCAGAAAATGTAGACATTTTTGAAGCATAAAGCAGAAAATCAGCAGGGTGGAGGGGAGATCTGGAAGGACTACTAAGCTGTCTGCTAATGAGCATCATTTCCCACCACCTCCAGGGAAGTTTGGCAACAAAGAGTATTTTCTTTCAAAAGATTACTGCTACCGGGTGATGTTTTCTTTGTTTCCAACCATTTTGCTGCTTCTTGACATTCTAGTTCAGGGTTAACAGCAAAGAACAACCTCTAACTTGAAACATCTGTGGACATGGACCCAATCTGCAAACACTGCATGCTACAGATGGCAAATTGTAACAAAAAAACTTAACTGAAAGTCTTTGGAAGCCACTTGTTTTAGTGCTTTGATCCACACTGTGCATTGTCCTGGTTCACTGTCCAACAAATTGCAAAATCATGTTGGTCATATTAGCAAGGAGAGACATTCAGGAAAAAAAAGTTTGCTATTATAGTGTTTAACTGCAAAGACAGATAAAAAGTCACCATTTCTTGTTGTGCAACCCATATTAATATCTTTTATTTTTTAGGAATGCCAAAATAAAGAATTAAAGAAACACATCTCCATTAATGCAGTAACCCCCCCCTGCCCCATCTCTCACATCTCTCCCACCTCATTTTTATGCTATAATCCTAGGCCAACCAGCTCAAATGGCTACTTTATTTCCTGGAATATGTCTCTCATTATTAAGTTTTTTCCAGAAGCTTTTGACAGAATGAAAAAAAGCAACACGAGGAATGTCACAGTAGCAATGTAAATTGTGTGCCTGCATTGTTTATTAATAAGGCAAGGCTCTCAGAGGGACTAAGTTACATTGTTTTATGAGATTAAATTATTAGACCTGGAACTGAGAAGGGCCTTGTCCTATTGTTGAAGAGGCTGCTGGGGAGCGTGGAACTGCAGGGAGCATTGGCGAGTCATGGTGATATCTTATTTCTCCATAGAGAACTAATATCCCAGCTGCTCCAAATGCACCTGAATGGGTACTAGAGAGATGAGGAAGCTAACTTGTGGCAGATGGGACCAGGCGAAATGGTCAGTGAAATGAACACATTCAACTAATGCACTAACCATCTCTAAACTGTTCTCCATCAATAATTTAAGGCCTTATGTCATAGTTTGTTAAAAATTATCTTTGATTAGTTATGTTATTAATACAATATGCATATTACAATTGTGTCACATTTTCTATCCATCAAAGTCAGAATAAGTCAATATGAGTGCGTCAATAATTTATATTGGGTGTACTAGTCACTTTTCAGCATGCAATAACATTGACTGCTGGCAATTACTGAACGCAACTGGTGCTTTTACCTCTATATTCACTCTTTAAATTAGGTTATATTTACTATCCAAAATACATGTAATACTGGATTATTTGAGCTTTGCCATGGATTTTTTAAAGCTGAAGTGTTTTTATTTTTTACATGATGCTCCAAGCAGAATGAAGCAATGTCTGTTGTTTCAGAAATAAAGAGTAAGTATATTACTTACTACATGTTGTTCCCATAAGATCTAGCAATGAGCAAACCCCTCGGTTGTTTTTTTCTGATACCAGTACAAGTAGAAAGCATTATCCTTATTGTAAATGCAATTACAGTATCACAGAACAGAATCTGGACCACAGGTTTGCAAACACCATGCATTTAGTTTCACATAAGATAGTGCCCCACTAAAAGACTTATTAGAATTACACCCTCAGGGAGAAAAAGTAAAAAAACCCAAAAGGATTAGTTGCAACTTGCATAGGGCTTCTAAATAGCCATAACCTTTTTTCTTTTAGGATGCCATCAGACTTGCCATCAGTAAGGAAGTTCCTTCCAGAGCTCCATGGAAATCTACGTTTAAGGAACTTGGTCTCTCATTTGAAAAGGTCAAGTCACTGCATTGCTATGTGCAGAGGAAAGCTGTTTATTCTGCTGAGTGTACTAGAGTCCATATCAATGCTAACAGACTCTAAGACTTACCTGTTTAAAACAAAATTTATTTCCCTGTGGTTTAACAGGCTGCAGGAACTTGTTTCTGAAGGCCAGTTGTGTTTGCTGGTAGCATCAAGCATTTTGTTTCATGATGGTTTTTTCCATAGTTTTGGATTCTTCTGTAATGCTTCTCCCTTCATCCATCCAGTCAGACTTTGCCTTTTGGAATCTTGGGGTGCTTTGTATGGATTATGATGGGGAGATTCTCATGTGGTTCTGTATATTATATAATAATTGTAAAATAAAAATCTGTCAGAGCCAAATTCTTCCCTCTGCATTTGCTTTTGCCGCAAAAGACAAGGGAAAGATTCTAGAGGCAAAGGACATGGGGTCCAGCAGAATGTGGAACAGGCTGCTGTGAATCAGCAGATTTTCCAGGTGTCATTACTCATGGAGTCCAGTCAAGAATTTCTGCTGTTGTAGCAGCTCAGTCCTTACCTATTTTGATACAGGCTCAATGGAGGAAATAATTCATTCTGGTTATTGAATGATGAGTAATTTCTAAATGCAACAGAAATGGTTTGGCAGTTTCAGGCTAAACTCCAGTGATAAGGGATTTATGTATCGCTGCGGCAGCTCTGAGCTGCCTCGGGATCCACCTCGGCTGCAGCTGCCTTCTGCTGCTGGAGCAGTAGACATGCATGAAGTGGGGTTAAGGTGCTTGGCCCCTGTCGCTTCCCACCTGCTCCCTGAACAATTTGTTTTCATACCATCAGCCCTACGCTTGGTGCTCCTGTTGTTACTCTTTTCACTCCGAATGGTGTTCATACTCACAGCCACAAAACATGACAGGGTTCAAGATACCAGCTGACACTTGTATACCATGGAGCCTCGAGAACTCAGCTTAAGGAGCTTGTTCTTGCTCTCTCTTTTACTGCTGGGATATGCAGCTTCCCAGAAGTCATCTCCTTTGTCTTTCTTGTGTCAGGTGTGACCTGAATTTCACACAAGCCTCAGTAACCTGGTTTACATGCTGGAATTCCCCAACTCAGGAGGATGACATCAATAGCATATACTATCACCATCACATTCATCAAGAGCAACATGTATTTCCATACAAAGGTAGACAGGTGTTGTGCAGTAGAGATGTGCAATGCAGCACCTCTCTGAGAGCCAGAGCCACTAGTCCCGTGCTGATTGCTCTGGCTGCTTTGCTTTGCTTAACAGAATCATCTTGTAAGTCAGTTGGAGGCCTTGTAGCATGAACACTGAGAAAGGAAGATGAACTGTTACTATCAGTATCAGACTAGTAGTATGCACTGTACCAAAGTTCCATTTTTCCAGACGTACATAGTGCTTAAAAACATTTAAGTAGTTTTCTAAAGCTTTGTGAAAGACAATTTATTTTTATGGACTATGAAAGCAAAAGTGCAAGCAAGCAGAAATCTTCTCAGAGTAAATGCTGAAGTTCTTAGGATTTTAAAAACTTTTAATTGTAACAAAGCTGTAGCTTAGGAAGGAAAAAGTGAAAACTGCATTCAATAAAGGGTTCCAGATCTAACTTCTATAATAAATTGAGGTCAACAGCCTGTTCTAGTCATCATCCTGAAAACCAAGTTCATTTAGAGAGATGTACCCACTCAGGTGCAAATTTTGGCTAAAAATTAGAGTGTTCCTGTTCTTCTGGTAGTCTTCACGTATCACCGGACAGTCTGAAACTAAACTTTCCAAAGCACAGTGTATTTTGAACCCAGTGCAACTGTCACCTCAGTCACAAACTCAGGATAGTTGTATCTGCTCTGAAGCCCACTCTGAGACTTGCAGCACAGGAAAGAAGAAAAGAGCCATGAAGAAGGTAAATGATCTCCAACATCCCTATAAAGCAGGTGACTTCATTGTTTGAAGTAGCAGGCACTTGTACTACTAATCTCAAAATTAACCTTATTAATTTATGGCATTCTCATTATAAAGGGAAAATAAGTCTTCAGTAGGAAACAGCTATTTCTACTCTTCCTGTTTGCTTTTGTGAAGAGCATACAATGCCAGTTCTGGATCTTAGTCAGCAGCTATCAAACACTGTCATTTCATCAGGGCTGTACATCTAAGTGGACTGTACATACTCGGACAATCACAGAGATAGCTGTAGTGGAAATGCATTCTTAAAGTAACTCCTCTGCCTACAGATAGTATAAAAGACTGTAAGGAATATTTAACATTATTTGGTTAATCGATCTCAGCTCATAAGCATTCTCTTCCTCCCTTCCACAAAGCTGTTTCCACTAAACATCTGCTGGTATGAACCACACTATAAAGAGGAGCTATTAACAGACGGGAATTTTAATAAACACAGTTCTTTGTTCCTTGTATTTTAATGACTGATATAATTAGAATGAAGGTTAAGGGAATATTTGTTTTCCTTCCCCTCAGGGCTACTTTGAAACAGTTTGACTTGCAAACAACACTTCAAACTCTCCCAGCTATAATGCTTAAGCATTCTGATGTGGTACAAGGGGGAGGAAAAAGAAATGGTTAAGCAGCAAGGGCACCACTTAAACTCTCTTTGTCCAGTGATTACAGCAAAGGACTACATGGGAGTTAGAAATCCCAGACTCTGTTGCTACATTACCCCACCTGCTCCAGCTTTGTTAAACCCCTTTCCAGAATCCAGGCAATGATGCGATATACAGAGATGTCACAAATGTTTGATAGCTCAGGTTTTTTCAGGAATTTCCTAGGGTCTATTCAGGGACTAGCTATTTGCCAATATGCATTGCAAGTTACATGGGTAATTCAAATATGTCAGTTCAGCTAACACCTTAAACTAGGTAGCCACTTCCACTAATTCAGAGGAACTGGCATTAGCAAAAGTCAAATGTTTCTTTCTTTACATCCACGTTAGAGGGACAAGCCCAGTGCCTTCTACAGCTGGTTGGCTGGCACATATGAAAAACTGCATGTGTAGTGTGAGAAAGGATGATGGTAGAACATTTACTGATAGTAGAACAACATCTTGATTCACCTTGCCAGGTCTGCACTGTCTAGACCAGCTTCTATGTAAAGAAGCAGGTCATTTCTCCCATGAAAAGACCTGGGGTTTTTTTTTTCCTAAATTACAATATTTAATTAGTAGAAATAAGAACCATCATTTGATAGCTCAGTCTTAGGTTTTGGTTATCAGGATATTCAGCCAAATCTGTAATTTTCCTGATACAGTAATGACACAAACAAAAGCAGATGATACTGAGAATCATTTTTTCAGGGAGTCTGTTCCAGGATTTCAGTGGCTCAGATTACTAGAATATTACAAAAGAGCAGGAAAAGGTCTTATCCATATTTGGCATGCAACAATGTGATACACATCTCTAAGGCAGATTTTAACTATATATTGAGGAACAAACAGAACCAGGTACTGTCTATACACAGAAGATCCATTTTTTTTCTGCTGAAGCAGTATTCAGTGTAGCAATGCGAAATATGAATTGCTTTTGTTTCTATCTGACACGAAAAATGTTTGTAAACAGGTTTGGTATGAACACTCCTAATCTAAAGTCATGTCCTTTAAGTGTAATATAGTTTAGATTTGAGGTTCGGTGGGAGGTCCGACATTTATTACTGAGAAGTTTAAAACAGAATGTACAAGCTGCTTCATAAAGATGCTCTGAAAGCTGGCTCAAATCAAAACCATCCACAGTAGCAGTACAAATCTGCTGGGTTTTTTCCTGTTTGATTTTTAATGGAAGCGCTTAAGCTTCCCATCTCACTACAGACTTTCATTCCATTTTCTTTCACATTTAAGCAATCTATGAATTTTTATTTATGTTTTTAATCAGGAATAATTTATTAATATCAAAACCAGAATTAGAAGTTGCTCTCTGATAGCACGAATTAAGTGACTACAGTCTGAAGTAAGGAAAATTTGCTCTAAAACAACTCTAGAGAAACAACTTCTGCAAACCTTTCACCAGAGCCGAACCTGCTGGAGCACCAGCATGCTGAGAGTAGAGTCTGGGGCCACCTCACACCCCACCCCTGGTCAAAGTCCCTGGGTGAAGCTGCTCTGGCACGCAGCACACAGCAGTGTTCACTTGGGTGAACTGGATCGCAGTAAATAAATAACTAAAGAGTGGCAATGCCAGGAGGAGCTCCACAGAAACCGCATCCTCGCACTCAGCTGCCAGCCCCGTGTGCTCGAGCCTGGGTGGCGAGAGGTCTTTCCCTCCCAGCAGACAGTTGCTGCCTGGGTCAAACCCTGTCATAGTGCCTGTGCTACAAAGTCCATTCAAATTTACAGGAAATTAACAAAACCAGACATAAACATAAGAGAATTAAATGACTGAGTTTAACTTCATGGATTTAGATAGCACTTGCCCTCCTGGCAGCAGATTTCACTGTCTTCTCTGGGAGTGAAGGCTGCGTTTTTCAGGATCCTTTTTTTTCTGATCTGCCTGAGCCCTCTGCAGAGAAAGGCCTCCAGAAACACAAAGATTTCACCAGCTCTGACCCCATCCTGCAGCTGACCACGTGTACTTCAGAAATCTGCCTAAAATGCGGTAACAGGAACACAAAAGGCCTTTTTACTCTCCATCCAGTCATCTTGAATATTAATCATTCCGAATTTTAGGGAATATACTATATCAGTTAGTCCCTGCTGAAATATCTATGCTGGTGGTAATTTGTAAGTAAGTGTTATTAAAAGCATGTGAAGACTAGAAACACCTTTGAGCATGATCCAATCAATAATAACAATTGACTATTGCTAGACCCAGTGCCTGAACAGTCTCTTGGACTTACTGATATATGATGCTGCCATTCAGGTTTAGATTAATAATTCTAGACGTCCATTTCATGGGTCATTTTAAATTGGGTGAATGACAGATGCAGTTACAGTTAAAAGAGCTCAAAGCGTGGCTGGGATAAGAACAATTTCCAGTCAGGGTCTTTAAAAAGGAATTTTGGCAATTTATCCAACATCTGAATTTTGTTACATGCAAATACAACGTTACCTCAGGCCAGTGATAGTTTGACCCTATTTAATAATAATTTTAAACTCTTATCATATAGCTGTAATAAGAAAACATTGTTTTGCAAGAACATGATGGTCAAACCAGTTTATCTTCTGAAGCATGTTTGGTAAACAAAGCCTCCTACTTTAGATAATGTTTTCCCCTCTCACAGAGTGGCCTGAAAGGGAAATGCCAAAAGTTGCACAAGAAAAATAATCACTGTGTTGCTATTGTATAGCACACCGTGATCACATTTTTAACATTATTTTCTTTGGATTTTTTTCACATGGAAGGCTGTGTTTGGAATATCAGTCTCATTCTGGTTATTGTTAGAGTCAGCCTGTTAGCCAGGATCTCACCTGGTGCAAACTTGCCTCACTCTCCTAAGACCAATTCAGTTTCCCTGGTTCATTGCAGCTGGAAATCTACTTTGTTTTCTCTTGATTCTCCAAAGGGGCTGGTCCTTTTGGTGAGCCCCATGCTTCAGTGGGTCTGTGTCCACCACTGACATGCAGCTGGCTGGGTGTGCCGTGGATCCCTGGGGCTCTCCCCAGCCCTCCAGGTTCAGCTTAGCTTGGAAGCACTGCTTGGGTGGTGTCCAGCTGAAAGGTTTTCCTTGCACTTTGCTGTAACGCAGCTCAGTTTCTGCTATTATTTACTCTGTAGCATCTTCCCTCATACACCTCAGGCTACTGGCATGAAGAAGCATCACTTAAAAAGTAATTTAGCAAATAAGTATACTTTCCCTAGGGTGCAAATAAGAGGAAAAGTTGTAGTAAATAGCTAATGTAAGCAAAAGGTGCCTTGGGGGAACCCTAAGAATCACTTCTTTGAAACCAGCAATAACTTCTGGTGCTATTGGTCCTGAGGCAGCAGCAGTCAACATTGTTTAAAAAAGCTCCCTTATGGTGTACTCATTAATTAACTGCACTGTTTGTTGATTCTAGATTGATTCAGTTTGTTCTCAGGAGAGTGTTTTTGGAAACTCAGTAATGCCTTGATGCAGAATTTCATCTTCAGGCCCTAAATTCCCAGGATGCTGCTTTACTGGGACATATAGAAGATGAAGTAAAAAGGAGAATTTGTTAGACAAAAATGATAATCAAAATATTTTAAATTCAGATGTAATTTTTGAAGATTTTCCCCACAGAGCTAAAAAATTACCTGCAGCAAAGTTTGACTGACAGGCAGGCTTTATCAAACAGAGAACAAGACAAATGGCATGCAAAACAGATAGGAAAGTATTTGCTCCTAATTACTCGAGAAAGCATTTTAATTAAGTTGTTTGCCAATTAATGCCTCATTTTTAACATTCCATAAATATTTAAACGTTTCATAAACTTTTCTTTACAGAGAAACACTTGTGAATGTTGTTGAAGAGATTCTTTGGGATCTCTTAACGCAATACATGTAACAATTTAAGTTTTATTTGCTCTTCCTGTCAATGAATAAGCAAAGAAAGATGCGATTTCACATCAGAAATGGTATCTCAAGATGCCTATATCAAATCTGTATCAATAAGATATTTGAAATATCTTCAAGCGAGGTTTCTCCTTCTACTGTATGAAAGAGAAGCTGGGAAACTGTGTCGGACCTGAACTAGAACCAGCCTACTGAAACGCAGAAGCAACTAAATGTGAATGCCTCTCCTATTTCATGCTACTTCAGACTGGTCACTGAGAACTCTTTACAACCAGTCCTGCTACTAAAAACTATTTCAGTTAAAAAGAAATTCACCTAAGAAAAAAATAAGAAGCAAGTGTCAATAAGGGAAATTGGAATAAGCAGCTCTGAGGCTTGATTCTGGGTCCATCTTAATCCACATGCAGCTATACTCTTGGCTCATTGGGACTTCTGCAACCTACAAAGTTAAACCCTCTCTGCCCCGGGGACATCCCGTTACAGCAGAAGGCTGCTCCCACATTTGCATGCACCGTGAGTGGAAATGAAAGTACCCAGACTCAAACCACTGCTCTCTCCATCTCAGCAAGGCTCTGGTTTTCTGCAAACAGAAAACAAATGCCTCTTTCTCCTCATATTTTAAAGGCTTCCTGTTTTTATGGAGTGGCTGACTCTTTATTTAAAGCTTCACACAGGCACTTTATCTGTTTATTTATTCATTCATTTGTTCCCCACAGAACTTTTCTTACTCCTCCAAGGTTTGTTTGCACAAATGACTGCAACTTCCCTTATCTCAGAGCTTTACTTTATATTTTGAAACCCTGATCTTGCCCCACCCCCGCTTTTGCTGTCATTAGTCATCTATGCCTGGAAACAGGCTCTGTCTGATGATGCAGGAGAGAGATGAATGGGGCATGAACCACTGATGTTCTGGACTGATGGGGGCACAGGTAGAGGGGTTTATGCACAGATGGGCAGGGAGACATGACGAGATGAAAGGAGGGAGGATGATGCACCTACAAAACTCACTGTCAGGTGAAGCAGCATGGCCTCGGCACACCTCAAGGACTACCCCAGCCCTCTGGCACCCATGAGGTCACTTCTTGCAGAGCCTGGCTTGCTGCTGGAGCTCTACCAAGCAGAGCTGCTGCTCTCCCTGTTCGCTAAACTCAGACAGCAGCAAACTCTGACTGCAGGGCGGGAAGGGGACAGGTCTGGAAGGATCCACTGCAGTTTCTCCTCCTTCTCAGCAGGGTTAAAACAGGATTCTGCAGCTCCTCAGCCATGACTGTCTAATGGACAGCAACAGGCAGTCACCTCTTTCTTCAACAGGAGTTAAAAAGTGTTGTTCCTAAAGGCTTGTCAATTTATAGCTGTCATCAAATTAGAGCACAGTGGAGCTGACCGGTTCCATTGAACTTGGGTTTTTCTCAGTCTGTGCATCTGTACCATGGAATGAAAGCTGGGAAATGATGTTTGCCAGATGTTAACTAGCCTTCTTTTCTTGCCCATTTCTCTCTGTGTCCCCCAGTACATCCCTCAAACTTGGTGCAATTCATACCTGCCGTGAAACAACCCTCACCTATCTATGGAGACAGCTGACTTACAAGGTCAGAGTGAAGATGTGTTTGCAAAACACAGCAATAAGTTATTAATTAGGTTGGGAGGGGGGTAACTTTTGCAACCAGTGCTCTGAAAGCCATAAGGGAATCAGGCAGAAAGTTTCCAACTAAAATTGTTTATTCAGAAAATGCCTTTTAAAAGAAACAAAAAATACTGCCTGTTCAAATGGTTCCAATCACGAGGAAGGAAGGCCTCAAAGGAAATGTTCCCTAGCAGGAGGGTTTCTTTGTAACTTAGTCACCAAATAAACCTAGGAAGCCTGTTAAATTAAATACTTTTACTGCTTTCTGTACCAATTTTTAGAAACAAGACAAAGAAAGAGGTGACGAGCCCCTGAGAAAGACACAAAACAAAAAGACAGCTTAAGAAGCTAAAAAGCAGTGAGGAACCATATTAACAGGTAAATCTGACAAAAAGTCTTTGACTGGAGGTTAGCACAAGGGAGTCCTGATGCTGACTTAGGCTCCTGGCTCCTGCCATATTATGAATATTAAGCAAAAGCAATATACACCTCCTCTCAGAGACAGGCTAAGACAGGGCACCTGATCATTCTTACAGTTCAGAGAAGGCAGACATCAAAATAAGAAGCCTTCCTTTCTCCCCTCCCCACCCCATTTGGAGTGGGGTGTTCCTCCCCCACCCCAGACTTCTTTTCAGATTGCCTTCAGGGGTGGAGATGGCCTCCAGAAAGGTCCTTCAGCCATGCAGAGTAGGACACCTCTTTGCAGAGCAGCAAGACCAGGAAAGATTTCACCTCTGCTCTTTAAAGTGCTGAGATCAAGAGCTGTAAGACTTCACCTATGCTCACTAACAGCACCTCACTGATGAACTTAGCTAGAAAATTCTGTACACATGTAGGTACTCACAGAGAAAATACACAGCCTAGCTAAACTGCAGGAACTCAGAACATCCAACAACCTCAGTATTTCACAGGGACTGTGATTCTTACAGCTCCTAAGCTTGTGGGAGAAACATTTTTAGGGCTGGGGTGGACTGCTCCCCGATGGATTAACATTGTGCACCTGGGAGAAGCAGCTCTGCTTGACCTCCAAAGCACTCCTCTGCTTGGAGGACAAATGCAAATACTACAAGTACATAATAACACAATGTTCATAATAATACAATGTTCATAATTTTTCTTTTACCCATGTTACATGGAGCATCCTAGCACTGCCAGAAGTTACATGCAACTGGTTTGCAAGGTTTCGATAAGGTTTGTAGGAAGGATATTTCCTTTTACCACATGCTGTGCTCCTGAATTTTTTTTTAAAACTTTGTTCTATTATTTGCTGAAATCCAACAAATTTCAAGGTATTTAAGGAAAAGAAATCACACTGTGTCTTAATAACGGTGATCATTGGAAAACAAGCTTGATGTCTGAAGCACAGGATGGGAGCAAACCGGAGATCTTTGCCCCCTCTAACAAATTTTTTACCTTTGTCTGCATTAAGGAAGACAACTATGAGAATCTGGAGTAGGTCCAAACATTTGCCAGCTGGTTTTGAATGTTCTCAGCTGTGTGTGCTGTTGGATAATCTTAGACTTATTTTGTGCTGTTTGTTGCTGCCAGATAGAGTTACTGTTTAATGACACTGTTAGAGGAGGCAAAAGTAGGTCCAGCTTCTGAGCTAGAAACAAGCCTACATAGCTCTGGCTGAAAGTTAATGCAGTCTGAAAAGAGAAAAAAATAATCCCCCAGTGTATTCATTTGGCTGTTTCTCCTTATACTTGTGGGAAAATAAACAATTTTCCAACCTTTGGTTTTGTTTTTCTTCTCTTCCATTATTAAGGCCAGTACTTTCCTCTGATCTGAAAAAATCAAAGTACAAACTGAAAGCCCTTGCAGAACATCTGTCAGATCAGTCTGATGACCAGCAGAACTTCTCACAGTTACTCCCTTTAACCCCACAACAAGTTTTGATGATTTTCCATCCAGGTTCATGGAATTTTTCTGATCTACTCCTAGATCCAAATGGAAATATCATCAAAACTTGTCATTTGCAGTCATATGATATGTAGTCAAATACTCCTACTTTTTGAACATCTACTCAGTGGTTCAATGACCCCCTATTTTTCACTCTTAAAAATAAAATACTCCATCTTCATCCCTAAAGTCACAGTCAGCTTCTTCCAAGCACAAGATGTAATTAAAGATCTGATGGAAATTTTGCTAAGCTCTGTGAAAGCCGTGCATCAGAATTTGCTTAGAAAAGGCAGTGGTTTTGTTCTGTTAATTACTTCAAAACTGCTGAAACTCTTAGTTGAAAATACTCTGGATCTGTTCAATAACGTATACTTTGGGGTTTTGTGTACTTTTATATTAAAAAAGAATCTTCCCTTCTGTTTTGTTTTTTTTTTTAATTTCTCCTTCAAGTTATCCTCCTGCTTTCAGCTCCTCCTTTCTTTTGCCTTATAGAAAAGTTCCACTCTGATTTCAAATATGGAAGTAATCAATAATTCAGACGCTGTTCACCTGTTCACATCTCTTCAGTCAGTCTGATCTGTGGGACATTTATGCCATGAAAATAAGTAGTTAGATACATATAATTAGCTCACATTTCTAGAAATGTGTAATAAATCAGCTGGTTTTGCTCTCTGAGTCCAGATTCAAAAACCTGGTGACAACCCTGTTCTTGCAGACTCCAACTTTGAGCTTGTGGACATTTCTTGGTGGGAAGATGCTATTAGAAAATAACAGTATGTCACAAGCAAAAGCAAAGAACCATTTAATCCCAAATCTCAGCTGGTTTTGGATTGTTGGAATGCTTCATTTTATTCCCTGGAAACAAACAAACAAGCAAACCAAAAACCCAAACAGACTAATGTAAGTACATACCCTGTTCAAAAGGCTTTTTCATTGCAAACTTCTGATAAATACAGTTAAAAAAAAAAAAAGTTCCAACATATTGTTCCCTAAAATAATGAGAGGTAGCTTTTGAGTCTACAGATACTGTTCCCACTGAAAGGAGTTCCCATGAATCTGCTGGGTTTGGACTGGCCCTGTTATGTGGGCAGGTGTGGGTTNNNCCACCCCCCCACAGAAAGGCTACCTGTGTGCAGAGGCTGGGCAAAATACACAGTGTGCTTCCAAGCACCTCCCCTGCTCAGAGGACCAGAACCCTGATGTGGGAATCCACTCATATAACAGTTTCCATGCAGCCAAAGGAAGGGGTCTATTGGCTGGAATAACTCTAATGACCATGTAACTGAGATGATAGTTTTGAGAAGGTCTGGAAGCACCCTTACAACTGGCATTTCATTCTTACCTCTAGGACACTTAAAATGGTTTGGGTTGGAGATCCCATGCAGTGGCCAAGTACAACCATGAAGGAACAATGTTTTGCAAGGGGGAGATTCTCTCAGAATGACTTGAAATTCTAATTGTGTGCTGTCCTCATCCACCTGACACAGGCTTAGGAAATGAATAGTAGCCTTGTTCAAATAGAGCAGGAAAAGAGCTCAATACGGTACCGTTTCAGACGACTGCATAGACACCATGAAAGCTCCTGTGTGTGTCTGGTGCTCCGAAGATGTGCAGCTGGTGCAGGGGGTAGGATGAGCAGCAAACAGCTGCTCTCTGAGGTATCGTCCCCTCGGGACCGAGCATATCTTTAGTCAGAAATATGTCAGGGAGTTAGTGCTAGCTGAACCAGAAGTCTGACCCAGCTGAAACAGCCATCAGAGACTGCCTGGCAGGGCTGCCCGGGGAGTCACACTGTGGAAAAGACAACAAGCAACAAGGGATGCCTCTGAGTGCATGAGTGCAGCCTTGTACTTTAGACCCTCAGAGCATAGCCCACATAGACATTGGGAATGAGGGCAGGCAGGGGCCAGCCCTCATCTCCCCCCTAGGCTTTCTTTATTGCCTTTCTGCTGGTCCCTGGCACTAGGGAGCTTCATGCCCAGCAGCTCCGACTATTCGGCACAACCCTCTTCTTTGAAATGGTTCTCTCACCTGTTAAGAAATGCTCCTAACCCCATGCATCCACAGGGAGACCTGGAATCCATACCAAAAATCCTAACCCACCAAGGAGGCTTGGAAGAATTTAGGGATCCACCAAACAGAGGAAATATGGACCTGAGCACCATATGCCCAGCTCTGCCCCAGGAGCAGGGGAAAAGGGAAAAGCCACCTTCTTCAAGTCCTGCAACCTAACACTCTTGTGCCCTACTTGCCTGCTTCAAAGGAGACCAGGTCTCTGCTTTAACAAGAGATTTCCACAATCTTATATTCGATACTATTCCCAACAATGATATTCCCTTATTCATCTGAGTTTAAAAGGTTGCGTTATGCCCTTGCTGCCTTCTGGCAGCTCCTTGCTTCAAGGACCGTCCCTTAAAACTGCACTCCAAGACACTGAGCTGCTTCCACTTACAGTGCTTGGAGTCCAGTGACTTTCCAGCCTGAAGGCCTATATAATTTTTAGCTGCAGTACAGGACTTGGTTTGTAGGCCAAGAATATAAACTTGACATAAACTGGCAGTTTATCCTTCACCTTAAATGGGTATTTCTTTTACCTCCTGAAGGGAGCTGGGTCTCCTTTGGAATAAATGCACCCTTTGGCAATTTTCGTTTCTCTTTTAGATGTCCTTAGGTTAGTGTAGCAAAAGGAGCTTTCTAAAGGTGTCATGGCTTAGTAGTAAAAAGAGTCCCTATGAGAAGGAAAAAGGAAATCCTTGCTGAGCTTTGCTGTAGCATGTAGTTTGCAGTCACTAACTCCCAGAATTACATTGAAGCTCCCACGTCCTGGCTCTCATTAAAAGCAGCCTATGGTGGTCCCATACATATCATGGATTTACTTCCCACTCATTTTTGCCAGGCTCTGGCAGATATGACAATCTAAGGTTGTCTATTTTGCAGAGATATAAAAGAAAGACTAAGAAGAGGCAGGGTGTGTTCTCACCGCTCAGCATGTGTCTCAGGTCCTCCTTGGTTTTAAATTGCCTCACCTGCATCCATTAATATATAGGCAAACATATGTCAAACATAAATCTTCCCCCGTGTTCTCCACTGACACATTACAAAAATAATGGCTGCCACTAGATTTTGATTAACCTTTAAAAAAGATCCTTTAGTAACCTATCCTCAACCTAAATCTCTTACTGCTAAGTGTATTTTGTTCCACATCCAGAC
The DNA here is from genome assembly GCA_013400835.1 of Zapornia atra. NCBI lineage: Eukaryota > Metazoa > Chordata > Aves > Gruiformes > Rallidae > Zapornia > Zapornia atra. The sequence continues at coordinate 238,666 of VZTU01006211.1, read as the reverse complement.
AACAGCAGGATCTATGTCCTGGTGAAATCTGTCTTACATAAGTTAAGAAATAAGAATTTTCAAGTTGGTTTTAAGAACAAGGTAAAAAAACCCAAACAAACAAACACCTGAATCCCCTTTCTATATCACTATCTTTTAAAAATGGTCCCCTGAGTCTCTTAGGTGCATCTAGGAAGAAGATAGTTTATCCCGTACCTAAGTATACTAGATTGCTGTCTGGATTTTGCTAGTGAATACAGTTTTGAGATAGCAAGTCATATTTAAGCTTAGTTGCAAAGACAGGCACACAAATCCATTTTTATATATGTCATCCACTTCTGCAGGGATGAAGATCAAAATCCTTAATATCCTTCTTTAGCCCTCTTTAAACAGAGATTTACACACAGATTTATTTCAATTCCAGTTGATAATGACTTGTAAGAGTCTTGATGTCTTTGGAAAAATCAGCCTTGGCAGTTCTCCATTGACCCCCATAGTCAAGAGCACCACATTAGCTTGGAAATGGCTTATTCGTGTGGCTGAAAATCCAATCTACTTACATATTAGGTCAATTATTTAAATTAAATATTACCATTAATCTTCCTTTTAAGTGTGCTTGGCATGATTTGGGATTGTTATTCTCATGAAATAGTTACTCATCTAAATATTTGCCGTATTGTTATTGCTCTTTAGCTTAACCTGCTCTCAGCACCAGGGGCTAATGGATTTACCTTTTGCGCTAGGGGAAACCAGCATGTGGCTTGTATTTCAGCTGCAGTAAGTGGCAGTATATCCGTGAAGCAGCAAAAACTTTTGTGCAGCACAAGTTATTTAGAGGAGAAAAAAAAAAAAAAATCAATGCAGTGTACAAAATGACAAGAGTAAACATGGAAATTAACTCCTGGCACATATTTCGTTCTGGGCTGTAATAGTCATATTAAGATTGCCCCTTTCTAATAGCTTTCGAAAGAATTTCTTGCATAATGGCATTTTAGTCATCATGTTAATGTCAACAAACAAGGCAGATTAATGCTTATAATCCTGAGCTGTCTCGCACTCTGCTTATTAGAACTGTAGGCAGATCTTCATTAGGATGAATGACATCTGAATCTATAAGCTCGTCACAACAGAGGCACCTTCTTGCTGTGGTGTCACCCTGCAGATGACAATGTCGGCCATTATGAATGACACTCCACAATTCGTTACTTCCTGCCTCAAATTGCAGTTAATCTTTCATCCAAACTGTACACATGTGCAGCTTTAAGTGGGCTATCACAGCAAGTACCCAGTAATGCTGCAAGCACATGGAGAATGACAGAAGGTAAATTGCTTGTCAGGAGGTCTGTATTTCAATTCACAGCATATTCCAAACACGTTGTGGTGAAAGCTCTCCACAACAGCTGCTTTCATTGCTAACTATTTTTGATGTAAATGTCAATAAAGCTCCAGGCCCTTTCATATTTTTGGCCAAGACTGTGCATCTTTCCCTATGCAGGCTGGCAGGTTGAGCTCCATTTATCTACTCTTAGGAACATGTCCTATAATAATGATTGTCTCTGGAGACCGTTTAGAGTGATTGAAAGCAGTGATTGGGACAATAGGCTGCTGAATTTCATTGCTGGATTGGGTTGACAGGTGACTGCTTTTATATCCTCTAATCTGGAAGAGATGGAAATAAAAACACAGTTATATCTAATCAACAGACAGGCATCTACCGATTGCAAATCTATACCTTCAGCTTGCCCTTCTCATTGGAACGACTTAGCTGTGAATTATTACAGGACTCTCATATTTCTCCAGTGATCAGAGGGTTTTCAGAAGGGAAGATGGAGCAGGTAGGTGTTGCCTCACTGGAAGTGAGAAGTAGGGAAAGAACAAGTCACAGGTAGTATAGCTCTACCAGTAGAAACGCCAGCTGCTGCTTTTAGTAGCTGCAGTTAAGATCTTCGTTTTGCTTAAAGAAAATCCCTTAGTGTTACGGAAAGAATGGGTTTAATTTTTAATCCTGGAGGCCATGCATGTTAGACATTGCAGGTGAATTTTAACATACCTATGGTAACAATGTACGCTTCATTTGTCTTGCATTTCAGTAAAAGTTCTGTAAACTCCCTAAGCTTACTGTGGATATTTTATTTTTTTTTTCTTTCTTTCATGAAGTTGGTAATTAACACACCACTGGGTTTTCCAAAGGAGATGGGAAGATGATCAGGTAGAATTCTGAAGACAGTATGGCAAACGGTCTAAAATATTCGCTTCGCACCAGCATCTGGCTCCTTGGCAGACCCCAAAGACAGTTGTGCTGGCACCTTTGAAATTCCCTGTGAGTCCGTGTAGTTGCCCATGGTTACACAGCAGCTGGGCTCTGGCTTCCTTGCTACCACACACATCCTTCCCCATTCACCTTTGCTTCTGTAAATCGTACGCACTTCTGCCCATTAGCGATGCCCATGTTACGTCCACTTCCCCCTCTTATTTGCAGATTAGGGCACAGAGGGTAAACAAGAGTTTACCCTTGCCCATCTCCTTTTTGTCTAAATCCACATTAGTGTACTTTTGTTCACATTTTACACTGATTTTTGTTTACTCAAATCTCAATTTCTGCAATAACTGAGCAGCTTTCTACAGCTCTAGGCAATGCAAACACAAGTTCTAAGAATAATATGATTAAAAGCAGTTAACTATCCAGTGCCTAGCTGTCGGAGTCAAATCTCTGACAACAAAATAATTCAAAAAACTCCATGCCCTAGTATCTGACTTCTGGCCTTCAATTAAGAAAAAACAAGCAAACTGAATGCTTTTTGACTGTGGTAAGCTTTTAATAACAGCAGCTTTATTTTGGATTTTTGAGGAGAAAAATGTGACAAATATTCATAGGAAATTTTGTTTCTGCAAGGAAATGAAATCAGTTCTTCTGAATAAGAGTCACACTAGAGATTTAATCAAAATTTTCTTAGGAGAGACAAAAAAAAAGTCATTCTTTCTGATTCTTGAATAACAGTTTTGTTACTTGCCCAAGTAAGTGTAGCTGATAGGTTGCCAAAGCAATTCTTTCTAACATAAGACCCTAAAATCAGTTTGGAATATTTAAAACTTGGTTAAAACTGTAAGTGTTGGACACCTCTTATCAGCCTCCCAGTTTGGGTAGACTTCCACAAACCAGGCATAGAAATTCTTGGCGTCTCACAGGCCACGTGAGGAGGAAAGAGCATTACAGCTTTTCTTTTTAATGGGGCAGTTTTAAATAGAGAAAAAAAGAAACTTGATAAATGAAATTTGAAAAAAAAAACCCCCACACCTTAACAAGCTTTGATAAATGCATGCAAAGCAGCTATTATAAATTTCTTTAAATATATTGGCTAAACTGGCAGATTCTAAGGAACAAAACAAATAAAAATGCAAAGGAATGGAATGTCCAAGAAAAGAAGATACATGACACAAATAACCTACGCATGGTTTACATGCAAACATTCAATTTCTATGTCATGGGTGGTTAAACTGTTGGGTTGGGAGGGTCCATCATGAGAAGCCTGTTTCACAGAACTGGTAATGCAGCTGTCACTCAGGCCCTGCCTCTCCTCATCCTTACTGCAAAGAATATTGTGTGTGAATTCAGAGCTCAGATCAGTTGTGGTTTGGTTTTATTTTTCCTTTATAAAGGTACTGTTTCTTGCTAAAGGGAAAACTGGATAGAAGATTGATTGCATTGTCAAGAAATGAACAAAAATGCAGCAAATCCATAATATCTGGAAGTTAAGAATAGTTTTGCATGCACTAGCATCCAGTAAGTCATAAAAATAAAGATACTGAGCTTCACTACATCACTACAGAGCCAAAAGCACTCTATTGAAAATACCGAATCCTGATCTATTTTTTAATATATATATAAATAATAAATAAAAGAATAAAAACATAGCCTATATTTATTCACAGTGGTACTGAAATATATTAGCTTTCCATCAGCAGGGAGAGAATTGCCTTGGGTCTACACTCAGAAAGAAGGACAATATTGTCCAACTACTTGCACTAATTGTTGTTGGATTGTTTTTGTGGGCAAGCTACCAAAGAAATCTCTTGCTGGTCAGCCAAGGCAATTGTGTGTTAATTTGGAAGCGTCTTAAAAGTGAAGAAGCTGTTTACTGGCTTGGTTTTTTGGTTTATGTAACATCCTAGGACACAAGTTATTTTCAGATGTCTTCTGTGACCAGCTTTCACCCCGATTCTCTCTGCTTATTCATATAAAAAAATTTACATATGGCCTCATGTGCATTGAACGATTTAGGTTTGCTAAAATCTTTTGTGAAAATGTAAGATTAAGCCTGAAGCTCTGGTCTGCAAAGTGCCATTGGAAAAGGCATGTAAAGGTGTAAGTCTGAGTCTTTATTAAGGTGGAATAAATGATTTGTCAATTCTAAACCTACCAAGTCAGTCAAAAAATGTATACAGCCTCTCAAAGTGGATATCCATATCCTGGATTTCACTCTGTCTCACACATGAGCAAGAACTTTGACTTTCATGGGTTTGCCACAATATCAACAAAGGGGTGAATTAAGACAGTAGGTGTAAATTGGAGCCAGAGCGTTCTTCAGGCGCCTTGCTCAAAGGAACAATTCATTGACCCAGAAGGAATCCCATGGAAAATATGAACACAAAATACCTTTTCTCACTAATAGTGTAATTCCCAGGTTTTCCTCTTGCCTTTGTCAGACTCTGGAAGTCCTTGTTGGAAGACCTAGGTCTAGAGAGACGTGACATGTGCAGATGTGAAGCTGATATTAAAGCCTGCTGTGTAAAGGCTTTAAACTGGAGAGGTCTGTGTTGGCTAGACATCTCCCTCTTTATTCAGAAGGATTCTAATTCTATACATTTTCTGTTTCTGAGGGTACCTAGAACTGTGTCATCAGCTGGTGCCCTCCTTTGCTCTGCTGAGCAGAGCAAAGAAGAAACCCTTGTAAGGTCAGGTCCAGTATCTGTTTTCAGAGCAATTTGGATACTCCAACCCAACAGGGCATGGTGGAATGGCCAAACAAAAAAGTCAGCAGCATTGAACAAGTTCAGTGCAGTGAGTAACCTGAGTTTCCCAAACTGATGCGAAGCTTCATCCCCTTGATGAGACTCTAAGTACAAGCCCAAGAAAGGTTGTAAAGACAAGTTTTATTGCACAGGTCTTTTTAAGTGTGAAGTACAAAAGCAAGCCCTGAGGACTGAAGTGGGCCATCTTGTCACCTGACCTCAAGCTGGACTGTTGATGGATGTGCTCCCAGAACCTCAGTTGTAACCTACATATCTTTAAAGGTTGATGTGCCTGTCCACAGAAGACATGCTCAGATTTTTCTGAAAGTCCAGTATGTCCCAGGCAGATGTTACCCCAGCCTGGCTGCCAAACAGCTGGATTTTCTAGGCAGATTTTCAAGATCCTTAAACTCTATCAGTACAAAATTTTTGGCAGGAAAAAGGAATGTATCAAGGGAAAAGTTCACTATATGGGAGTCTTTCATACAGTTCCAGCATGACTTTCTGCATGGAGGCTTAGCTCACATACATAAGCTGCAGTTAAAATGCATGTTGAGTGCCTTCAAAATATAACTGGAGAGAAGGGAAATGTATTGCACAGTTTGAAACATCACAGTGGCCTGAAGAAATATGTGAGCACATCTCAGACTATAAATAAGATCATCAATATTATGCTTTCAGAGAATTTAAAAACTTTTTCTAACTTTAAATTATTTTTTCCATGAGAGGGAGAAGATACTACATATGGCTTGTTGTTTCCAAAATTATGGTCTCTTCCTTAAGTGCATGTTATTAATTCTAGGTAAATTTTCCTTTCTTCAATATTGTTCTGGCTTAGACAAACTCTCACTTGAACAAACTCTATACATTATTATACAAACTCTATACATTATTATACAAACTCTATATTAAACCCATTCAGTAAATATTTAGATAAAAACACTATCACGGAATAAATGTCTACCAGGACGAGTTGATATTCTTGGTCTTTGGAGTTGTAAGGTGGATGGAATATGTATGTGTGCACTCCTCTGATAAAAAGAACCTGGCATCTGTTGAAGATTTTGAAATATCAATGCTAGTATAAACCTAATCAACTATCCTCCTCATGAGATGAGCTAAAATCTGATATTTCTTTTGTTTACAGAAATTCTTCTTTAATAGTTGCAGGGGTTGTGGAGTTTGGGGATAATTTTTTGGACATTTTTTTTAGAATGCCATTCAATTGTAATTTAATTTAATCTAATCTATCCCATATAGCTTTTTGCACCTCACCAAGGTAAACTAGGCTCAGTAGAAGGAGAGAGAGAGGCATCTCAGGGGTGTGAAACTTAATGCACTAACACAAAACCCAATAAACCTAAGTTGTAGGCCACCTAGACTGCTAACTTAGTCACTTCAGTTCTGTGTCTAAAGTTAGATGGGAAGAATCACTCTCAGTCAGGTTAAAGTCAATGCAGATAGAAACCCACTTTATTACTCCCTGGCATAGTGGAGTGTCATGCACTAAGCTGATGGGAAATGTTATGAGCCCTGGAGAGCGGATGGTTTATAGATGCTCCAAACCCTGTGAAGCACCGTATGAAACACCACCCTCACGCACTGTATGAAACACCACCCTCATGCACACTGCCAGATCTACAGTTTTCTACTGAAAACATTTTTCTAAGGAATGCCAGCATTCCCCCAGGCTTGATGGGGCTTTCAGCAACCCGATCTAGTAAAGGGGGATTGGACTAGATGACCTTCGAGGGTCCCTTCTAACCCAATCTATGATTCTGAGATTCGATGATTCCTGGTCTTCCCAGGTCTGGAACCAATTTGAATAAGAACAATTTAATCTAAAACTATTTTTTAAAAAATTACTTCTGTTTCATTTCATTCTTCAACAGAGTCCACAATGAAAAACTTCTACAAGATATTCATTGTGTCAAAATGAACTCCAGCTGATTAAACTATTCCGTAATCCAACGGATGCTCTAGAAAACTGGATTGAATACCTGATAGTAGTCTGTGTCACATCAACCATTCTGTATTTCCACTCTGGTATAGGAAAGTCATGGTACTTTTGGTGAGCGTATTTAGCTTGCAATATTAGATGAATAATTAATCTAAACTTCTCTTTTAAAGAGATGCAAGGCATAACCTGAAAAATGTCACTGGCAGTAAAGCAGATCTTTGATATATGAGAATATGAAAAAGTCTGTTAGGCAAAGGGTGTAATAAGGTTCTTTTATTTACAGTAAAGTGACTTTTTATTGTCTATCATTTTTCCCCTTTAATTGTTCACAATGGAGGAGTTAATGTTCGAGAGACGAGTTCCAATGAGCTTGCATCAAAAAGTCAGGAGAAGAGTTTGTCTCCAGATAGGTCTATTGCTGCCCTGCAGTTCCTGCAATCCAACGTGGTGTCAGACACGTCTCCTAAAATCTCAAATCAGCTTACCGAAAACACATCTACCACGGTCTTACAACAAATCATTGAGGAAGCAAATTTATGCGGTAGTGATTGACTGTTACACAATTAAATGTGATGGCATGAAGTATCAGAGTAACATGGAAAATTTGTCCATTGCTATATGTTATGTAAAGGATGATTCATCCCTGAAAATATCTCAGAGAAGAGGTGCAACTCAATCATCTTCATGCCAACTGCACCTCTGACATGATTATTGCTCCTTTGAAAGCAGCTGAGTTCTTTTCTAGTGGCATCATTAATTTGTGCTATTATAAGACCAGTATGAAATTTATGAAGACGAGTTGGCATATAAATACACGTCCAGAAGGAATGTGAAAAGGAAATACATTGAAGTATGCATGATTTCAGGCATCTATTTCATCGAGTAGGGCATGTCTTGAAAAGAACATTTATGAAAATGTTCCAAATGGTGATTGCTGGGGCAATGGTGGTCGTTTGTTTGGTTTTCTTAAAAAAATGTTTTATTGGTTGTTGTCATTGGCATGATGGTAAGGAAGAAAATGAAGAAATGTGCAAGGAGAAGCACAAAACTGACAGCCCAACTTTTCTAACATTGCTAAATATATTTACTATTCTGATATCCTATAAAATATAGTTACAAGGGGAATAACAGTTGGTTCATCCTTTCACCCACTTGGAGATGGTGAATTGTCTTTGTTGGAACGGAACACTGCAAGCAAACAACATACGGGCTGTTTTCATGATCAAGCAGAGATTTGACCTTGTAAAGTCCGTAACTGAACTACAGTTTTTGACCCCAGCATAAATCTGTGTTGGGAGTGTACCACAAAACCCAAACAGCTATTTCACTGGTTTGTTTGATTGCAACACCCTTATGAAGTTTTCCTGCACTGCTGGTTAGTCCCTGTAAGATTATTCAAGCCAGCAGTGTGCTCTTGCAGCTCAGAAGGCCAATGGTATCCTGGACTCCATCAGAAGAGGGGTGGCCAGCAGGGACAGGGAGGTGATTGTCCCTCTCTACTCTGCCCTCATGAGGCCCCATCTGGAGTACTGTGTCCAGATCTGGGGCCCCCAATACAAGAAAGATGTGGAACTGTTGGAGAGGGTTCAGAGGAGGCCACAAGGATGATTATAGGGCTGGAGCACCTGCCCTGCAAAGAAAGGCTGAGGGAGCTGGGCTTGTTCAGCCTGGAGAAGAGAAGGCTGCGGGAGGACCTCATTGCAGCCTTCCAGTACCTGAAGGGAGCATATAAACAGGAGGGGAATCAACTTTTTGAAAGGGTAGACAATGGCAGGACAAGGGGGAATGGATTAAAGCTAAAGGAAGGAAGGTTTAAATTAGATATTAGGAGGAAGTTCTTTACAGAGAGAGTGATGAGGTGCTGGAACGGGCTGCCTGGATAGGTGGTGGATGCCCCATCCCTGGAGGTGTTCAAGGCCAGGCTGGATGGGGTAACCTTCTCTAGATCATGTCTGGAGGTTGGTAGCTCTGCCTGTGGCAGGGGGTTGGTACTGTATGATCCTTGGGGTCCCTTCCAACCCAGACCTTTCTATGATTCTATGATTCAGTCGGAGACTAGAAATAGCAGAAACATTATCAGATAGAAAGTTTTAAGTTGTTAATGCTGAAAAAACTCTGTTAGAGAGTCCCATGACTCACTAAGAGAAAACTCATGAGAGAGAAAAATCACCCTGTGTGAAGCATCAGGGAAAAGTGTAAAACGCAGAGAAATTCCAGTTAGGACCTAGAGTTCATAATGTCATGTCTGGGTCTTGAGTGGGTACTCTGTATGAGGCTGAATCATAGCCTAGGAAAACAAAGCTGTACTGCACAAATACTGCCGTAAATGACTTTATATCTTTATCACTGCTTGCCAGGGCTTTCATTTTCAAGGGATGTGCTGAACTCTGATTAGAATCCATGATAGAAATAGGGGAGAATAGGTGTCAGACACTTTTTTTTTTTTTAAGGGTGTAAGATGGTAAGAAAAATTTTCCCACACTTTTTGCATCCTGCTGGGCTGTTGCTGAATCTTGAGTGCTGCGGGCATCACCAATAAACCACTTTGATCATTTTAGACTAACAAATCTTCTTGCATGGGTCAGAAAGACCAGGCAACAGATGCCACACAGATAACTTGAAGTGTGTTCCCCACAACACAGTGAAAAAGTTTAAAAGCCATGAAGGAGAAGTGTGGAGGAGACAGCTACCTCCTTGTTCAGTGTATGGGCGTGGAGGAGTGAATCAAACAAACACACAGCAGGAAGCTGGCTCCTAATTTCCCCAGCTCACTGGCTTGTGTTTATTTGCAATTCCTCATCACTTTTGCACAGGCACCAAATCTGCATGGTTTAGCTGGCTGCCGGCAGGGCAGGAGGTTGGGATGGGGAGGGAAGAGTTGAGGTGGGGAGTCTGGGAGCTCTTGCTTTGGTGCGGTGGCATGGTGTTGTCAGAAGTGAGCAGCCGGCACCACAGACAATTGCAAGCAGGGAGGAGAGCACACACTTCTCTCGTGGCTCCCTTTGATGTCTGGATCAGATCCTCTCTTGGACCAGCAAACTCTAACACCTCTTCTGAAATCAGCTCCAACTGGTGATGAGCTACATCTGGCCTGTGAAATGAAAATAGCAAAACCTTTGATTGAGTCCAAGTTAAGTGGATCTTCATCATCTGCTCAGTCAACTTTTGCCAAGATGAATGATACTATGACAGTATTCTAATAATTTCTGAGGTGGGTTCCCTCCTTTTTCATCCATCTGAAAAGAACAAACTGCAAACACTTGGAAAATTTACTGCTCTGTGAGGGAGGAATTTTGCTCTTCATTTTGAATACATCCGTGGCATTTCACCGAGTGAAATGGAGCACTATGTAGATTCAATATAAAAACACAGACCTTGGTGTTAAAAGGAGGATCAGGGGGTTTTTTTTATTTTAATATGTTACAATGCCTGTTATTTCAGTGTTATTCTTACAATCAGTTGTTATATTTGACAGAACTTGGATATTTTCTTTCCAAAGAGCTTTATCTGTGGATAAACCAGCCTGACAGAAGTAATGGTCTCCCCTTGCCACCTCTGCCACATGGCAAATAAAACCATATCTCTTTCTACATACTACATTCACAACTGAACTTATCAAACAAGCAGAAACTCAGGCACTTTGAGGGCAGCTGTACCAAGACCATTTGTACTAGTCTGCAAGTTTGCTAGAAGGCGTTAGATTTCTGTACTTACCTGACAGTGCATTGAGAGCTATTAAATGACTCCAACTTAAATTTCCATGTATCAGTCTTTCAGTACACGAGAAGGTTCAGCAGCCACACAGATCAGACACCTGAGGATTGCTTACTATGCTGTCTGTCTGTGGCAGGCACAGGGCACGGTGGTGACTCTGATTCCCTCCTGTGCTTTTTGTTTCAGTGTAGGTCCCAGTATTTTTCTAAATGAGATACACAGATACTCATGTAATGATAGGAAAACTCTGCCATCTCCTAGTGATGAAAGGGTGAACCCCCCTAAAACCCAAACTTCTCTCTCCCCCTGGGGTCAGGCTTCAGTGGACTTTTCATCTTCCCCAGGTCTGCAGAACATGCAGAGACCATTTCCTTCAAACACACAATTCATTATGCTGGAGCAAGACTAAGACCACAGGAGGCCAACAAAAGAGTCTGGCTGTTTTGTTGGGGTTTTTTTGTTTTCTTTGCTGTGGAGCCATCGTAAGACTTAGTTTATCTGGGCTCTCCACTTTATTGAAAACAAAGAGTTTTACCATTCTGCAGAACAGCAGCCTAGCTAGCATTTCTCTCCCTCCCTCTCCCTCGCAGTCTGACGTCTGCCCTGGCTGATTAAGCACTAGCAGCTCTTTCCCGACATAGGAGAGTGGAATAATGCTGCTCCCTATCACAGATTTCAGTAATGGGATGCTTCCTTTCCCTGCTTCAAAAGAAAGTATGCTGAGCTTTATTTTCCTTCAGCTGATATGTAAAGGATCAGAGGAAATGTCTGATTTTCTAAATACCACTTTTGGCAATATCTTTCCCCCTTATCCAGCCTCTCACTAACAGATTTAATTCTTCTATTTTCCTATCCATTTGTGCTTCTGTCTTCCCTTTTCTTTCCACTTTCTCTCTGTATTCAGTCTTTCTTCATCTCTTACCTGATGACCTTAATTTTCTCCAGACCCACCTGCTGGCCCTGTCTCTCTGAAGTAATTTCTGAGGTGCTGCTGGCCATCCCTTTCCTGTGGTGACTACAGCCGTATGCTTTTTCTAACTTCCTCCTGCCCCAAAGGCAGACTGTGTCCAGTTTTCAGGATTGTGCTATTCCCTTTTAAAGACACCTTGCTGCAGCCACGTGTCAGCATCTTCCCTGGATCACGGTGCTTTTCTGATGCCTTGAGCTGAGATGCCACCTCACCAGAGGGTGTACAGTTAGTTATTCAGGGTTGTTAGATTTGATCCAAATTGCTTTTAGGGCTTGGGGGGCCAGTTAGTGGGTTTGAAGATATGGATAAATGCTTTGAAGAAAGGAATGATAGTTTTGAACAAATCAGATTTTTTTTGTCAAGCTGTAACCTGCTATAATGGCCACAGAAAATTAGTCTTTTCCTGAGTCTGGTCTTCAAGAAGTCTGAAACAATGGTATAGATGGTTGGTTAAATAGAGAGTTATGCATTACATTTTGTTATGGAAAGAGGATACTTTCGATAATAAAAAGAGTATTTTGTCACTGGGATTATTCAGACCCAGATTTTAGAGGGAAAGAGTAGTGATTACTCTCAGTTTAATCGCTAGTGGGAGATAGTTCACATTACCAAATGATTTGATGTTTCAGCAGAAATGACAAACTGTGTTCAGAGAGGTCCAAGACTCTGCCAGCATGGCTGGAGACTAAATCACCTTTCCTCTTTATAGTAGATTGAGTTGTCCTTCCAAATCGGGGTTAAGGTCATTGGCAGGGCAGTCTGAGAACGAGAGCATCTGTCTGAAATGTACCTGGGCTGCGGATGTAGTCAGAAATTCAATTTCTGACACTGCCAGTCCCTTGACCTTCACAAGCACACATGCTTACCAAAACATATGAAAAAAGGGAGAAAAAAAAAAAAGAAAGGAAAAAAAAAGCCTGGATATTTTAGTCTGACTTTGGTTTCAAACTCCTCCAAATGGACCAGTGAGAGCTGCTGGATAGCATACATTACAGAGCCAAAAATGATCATGTGCCATGGAGAAAAAATAAATGCATTTTATCTTAATTCTAGCATAGATGCTCTCTTTCCTTTCGTCATATGCACACACCACTCTGCCTGCAAATTATTTGACTTCCCCTCACGCTCTGTTGACGACAGCTAGACATTTTCTAAAGTCCTTGAGCAATCATGCCTTGGAGTAGATATTCTGAAATCGCCACACCAAAAAGACAAGCACAGGAGCCCTAAATACACATTTGAGCTTTTTTCTCCACAAGTTGACATTGGGAGGGATGCTTTGCATATGCTGATGAAGTACAGGCTTCCAACTGCCTGGGGAGCCGGTGTCCCTCGCAGCCGAGCTGCGCTGGCCCGTCCCGGGGGGCTGCAGGGCTCCGGAGGGCCACGCTCGCGGGGGCTACCTGCTTCAGCTCTGCACAGCAACAGTGAGAGCCATATGTGGAGCTGCAGGAAAACAGATGCTGTTTTTCCATTTGTGAAATCAAGTTGTTGGAAAGTAGTCAGCTTTCCGATGTACGAGAGAGAGCTCATCCGATCAACCTGCAGAGACAGTATGAGCTTTTTTTTCTTTTCTTTTTTTTTTTTTAGGAATATTTGACAACATTCCCATATTATTGGTGGCTGGAACAGTATAAGAAATAATGGTATGGAAATAATCAGCAGATAAATGGCTTTGATAATAGGCAATTTTATGATGGCTGGAACTGGAGACTGTGATTTTCATAAACAAAGAGGGTGTGCAATCTGGTTTTTGACTGCCAGATCTGTTTCCAGGCATACACCTCGAGATGTACTGTAGGTTTACTGTAAATTATTGGTTTATTATATAGCAGACATAGCCACTCAGTTACATTTCTTCTTATTCGCAAAACAATTAATAACGTTATTCCCCCAGAATAAAAGGAAGACATTGTCCTCTTGTCAGATCAGCACCAAACATGTTTGTGTTATACTTACAATAAATAGCTTTTGGTTGCTTATTACCAACTGAAAATAAGTGTGCTATAACAGAAAAATGCCTAATTCTGCATCTTAAAAAAAATAAATCCATTTATAAACCAAAGTAGTTTTCTAAGTCACTAGTTTCATAGTGAAACATAGATTTGCATAATTTGTTGTTCTTTAAATATGCAATTTATTTTATCAGAAATGCAAAGATTTAAAGTATCGGCTGGCTCCAGTGGCTCCAGACTGATAAGAGGCATCTTTTCTATTACTCTGATTAACAGGACAGGTTAAGATACTAGAAACAAACAAAGAAGACTTATTGGAAAATAGCAAACACAGAGTAGTGTTATTTTACCACGATGATGCTGTTTAAGAGTCTGTGCCAAGACCTACAGGATATTTTATCAGCATGTTAGAATCCTCCACGATTCTGCAGCATCTCTATTTTCTGCTATTTGAGAACTATGGGAGTCTGTCCTACATTTAGCATCAAATCTACCTCTGTCCAGAAATATACCTCTTCCCTTGATTGCATAAAGAATTTAGTACATTAGTTGCTCTGAATTACATCTAGCTAAAATAGATGGGGTAGGATGCATTATAATCAGAAGTCAGACTCCAGCCTAAATTTCTGTCATAAGACAAAAATTATTCTGAGACCAACTCCAGAAGTTGCATTATCCATGCAGATTTTGTCCATGCTTTCTGAATTTCTTTAATTAAACAAGCTGTTTCTCACTGTTGCAATGCAGTCCTCCTCAAAGGTAAGGATTGCGGCCACACCAGTGCAGAAATTTGTGTTCAAACATGGGGTCTTGCACAAATCATAAAAGGTGCAACAGTCCAGCTTATTTTGCCTTGACTCCTGACCAGCAATATTACACAAATTATATAAAATTAGGTGAACTCCATGGTAGAAGTTGCTACCAATAGACTTGTAGCACAATAACAATTTCTATAGAAGGTAAAGGTTTTCTTTGTAGGGAAGGGAGAACCTTCTCTGGAGCTGGTCGGAGGCCAGTAAAGCTCGCCAAGGATTTAAAGAGCATCATATTCAACTTCCTTCATTCAGAGAGCAAGGCACTTTTCACCAACTTTGCTGCCTCTGACCAGCAATAAATGTCCTCTGGGGAGGATACTATGGCATTGTATGTGGAGGCACAGACGTAGAATACATAATACATATGTATTATGGAATGTGTGTATTATGGAATTATACATATGTATAAAAGGAATGTATCACCATTCCTTTTACTTTTAAAAATAAAAAACATCCTATAGCTTCAACATCTGGGGAAAAGAGAATAAATACAACATGTTAGTTGTGCTGCTTCATGTGCTGTTGGATGCTGGTCAGATGTTAAGATTATGAAAGCAGAAGAATGTAAAGTGGCAAGAAGTCTGTACAGCCCAGATCGCTTCAGCTGCACATTCCTACATCTCCAAAAGCAAATCACCCCTGTTCTTGTGATTCTTTGTCAAATCACAAGGAAATTCAACCTGCATATTCAGATTTTTTTTTGTAAGTGATATACCTTCATCCAAGCTCTTAGCTTTTCCACTTCAGCCATTTAAGCATTTGAAAAAAACAAGAAATTTGATTAGAAACAGGAGAAATGTATATACTTGCCTTAAAAAATAACACCAGGCACAGTCTATATGCTTTATTCTACAAATAGAGGAACCCCTTCCCCTGAAAAAAATAATCTGAAGTTGTTTAACTTTGTTTAATGTAATGTCTTTTCATTCTTTACCAAACAGTAGCAACGCAGTTGCAAGCAATGCACAGGAACAGCCAAACCTTGGACCTCATAGATCTTACAAACTCATGCTTATTTTTTCTTTCATCTGGAATTCCTGCTTCACTGAAAGTGACGAGGTAAAAAAAAAGTTCATAACAAAATTTGCTCCCCCAAATGTCATAACTTATTTACACAGCTAAATGATGAACTGTTTAAAGAAGCAGTAGAAAAATTGGGAGAGTGTGGATTTGAAAAGCAATGACAGTGCTGCAAAAGGTCTCCAGTCAGCTGCATTTATTTCTGGAAGAAGCTTTTCTACAGCTGTTTAGCCCACCTTGAAAACTGTGTACTGAAGTCCCATACATACATAAGTTCCTACTTATCTGCTCAACTACAATGCGCAAAAGCATCCAGACTTCAGTTCCATGCTCAAACTCACAGGAATGCTGTCAATGGATGTTCGATCATCAGAGTTTTTTTTTCAAATGAATAATTCATGCTCAGCAAAATACAAAAACCTCAGCCAAAATAGCTGCAAATCTAGACATCAGTTTGGTTACACAGAGGTCAGGTGAAACGTGAAGCAGTCACTCACAGAATAAGATGCATTTTTCCCTTGGCAGTGTGCTTGCTTAAAGGACAACCCGTCTGTCATGGCACGGTGGATCTACTCCTGTAAATCCCTTCCTGTACACCCAGCCATTGAATTACATTGGGTCAGAACCAGTTTTCCCTAATCCAATACCCAGCTCCATGTGTGACTGCCTTAACGTACAAAACCATCTGGGGGTTGATGTGTGGGTTTCCTTTTCTCAGTGGCAATTTTTTTAATGTGATAAAATATCAGTGGAGATTTTAGAGATACGGGGAAAGTGGCTTGCTGGGTAAGGTTACAGACCTTGGAAACCTTTTGCTACAGATTATTAATTTTTTCTCAAAATATACCCTTACCTCAGAGTCCAAACCTTTCTTCCTTTTCAGCAGTTGCAGCTTTTGTAGCCAATTACCAGACGCTTGCAAATGAAATTGTGTCGATCCCAAAAATATGTGAGGATTAAAACCATCCCATGAACAAGTGGTTACCCTTGTGTCAGACTGGGCAACTCAGGGTAGGAAGAAGAGCTAACCTCTCTGTCAGAGCGCGGTGCTGTGAGCAGTCAGTGCCAAGTTACTCCTGATGATTAATTCTGACTTAGAGAAATATTCTTGACCTTGACCACAACTCGTTGATTTTTTTTTGTTACTGTTGCATGTGCACGGGGTTGGTTGTTTTTTTATGTGTTCTATTATAACTCTACATCATGTTGGGTGGTTGCTTTGTGGGTTTTTGGTTGGGTTTTTTTTTTTATCTAATAAGGAATAAAGGAAAAACAGTTTGAATCATGTGTCCTGTTGTGGGGACCAAGTTAATTAAAATCCTGATGTATATATACAGCTGATACTCCTCACCCTAATGAAGAACATTAATTCTAGAACATGTGTGGCTGTAGTCACATTGCTACAAATTACTGGACTCTTTCCTTTATCTGTTTCCAAGAAAGTCTCCCCCGGTTAGTTAGGAAAAAAGAAAAATATGACGCCTTAGTTCTAAGCAGCATAAATTACATGCATCAATCAGAGGAAGCTTAAATTAAAATACACATTTGGCAAACAAATATGAATATGTTGATCTCATCTGTGAATCAAAATGATTTAATGCCAGTACTGACCCCCCACTGATCAACATGAAGGTCACTGCAAACTGCTTGATTCTCATTGAGAAATGTTGCCGTGTCTGTTAAAGATGCAGTTTTATACATTCCCTAATGTTCAATCTAATCGGTAATTCCAATGTAGCAGAATTGATTTATTTTAGAAAGAAAATGCAGAATTCATTTTTTTTATTTATGTAATCCAAAACAGATAGCTAAATTAAAATGCTAAAAAAATACATGTGGTTTATGGGTCTGGGTTGAAGGTTTTCCAATGTGTTTATGATGCTTTCCAATCTAGAGGAATACTATTTGTTAAATAGAATGCTACACCTTTCAGATACCAAGTGATCATAAATCAGTCTTCCCTTATCATCCCTTTCATGCTTTCTGGCTATAGGAATAACTAGTTGTTTAACTCAATTATGAAGCGAAATGTTGCTATGAATGGATAATCCAAGGCCAGTTGGGCTGTCATTGCTCTCAAAGGTCTCAAGCAAACACATGAATAGGACAGCGGCCGTACTGAAACTTGAACTGCTCTTTGCCTTTTAGAATGTCTTTGCCTGCTGTTCAAACATCTTTGAAGCATGTCACACCATGGTGCAATAGTACACAGGCTCAGCAGCTCCTGCCACTGGATTTCAGTGCAGTTCCCCACGGGAGGAGAAGCATCAGGGAACATCATCAGACACCACCCATGGGGGCAAAGTTCCCGGTGAGACACGGGGGAAGAGGTAGGTCCAGGAAATGTTTCTTTTTGCATTGCCTTGGCCTCAGTGTGTATAATCCAGGAGGCTAAGGTGTATTTGTATTCATGCATTTGTGGAAATGGGGTTTTCTCACAGGTATGAATGTTTCTGCATTGTTGTTTGTGAAAAATTGCACTTCCTAAGTAAACACTTCACACCTCTGTAACTCGGGACTACAGTAGCGGTGAAAGCCAGCTTCTCAGTTCTGCTAAAAACTAGAGTCCTTTGTGGTTACTGTGTGAAATTATGACTTTCAATATTCAAGACTAAATATTTTTCTTTCTTAGATAATCCTTGCCGGTCTCTCTACTTAAGTATTATTTCCATCAGAGGATTTTTTTTGCTATTTACTTCCCTCTTCTTCTCCATGTGGAGCTGATACATTCACAATGGCTATTCGATAATTGTGTCTTACCTTCTAAAGCTCCCAATAGCCCACCTGTGGTGTGAAAATCTTTTAGAACATACTCCAATTTAAACTATCTATCTACTGGGAAAAAGCAGGAAGAGACAGCTTAAAAATGCATTTTGACAGGAACAGATCAGATGTACACTAAAGCGCAAAATACTTTTGAAATTATTGTGCACCTTGAACAAAGCTTAATTTGCAAATCTTTGGATTTTGTGTGAGAAGAAGCAAGAATTCACTCATCTTTTTGCTTAATAAAATAAACTCATCAAAAGGTCATGCTATTTTAACAGTCCAGTACAAGCCATGAATGACCTCTTGGCATCTCTGAGTTCATTTAGGTATCACTGACCTTACTGAAATTCTCAAATAAAGTATTGCAGGGCAGTGCTTTACTGAGGGATGATACTTTACTTTTCTGCTCTCCCTACCACATAAACACATGCTACATAATGTAATAAACCACGCAAGTATGAGAATTGCAGTTCATCACCCATCTTTGATTACCTTCTCTATCTCCCATTTGCTATAGTAGTTTCCTTCCTCTGTCCAGCAGTCAAAAATCTGTAAGCAGCCATAAGTGACCTCTATTATCAGTTTTGAGCACTTAGATATAGAAGTATTTCGCGTCTCTCAACACTGAGATAATTTTGTCATTCGTTAGCCCTGGATGTAGAATTTAAGCCATGTGACCTCTGTTCAAGTGAGGCATCTCCTGGTTCTAGGGATTAAAAACACTAATGTATGGTTTTTAAAATTGGAGAAGTAACTGTGGCTCTCAGGTTGGTCTCAGGGTCTTGATTTTAGACTGAAGCGTGTTGCAATAGCAAGCCACCAGAAAAGTGGCCTGGAATGCTAAAAAGGCCATTGCAGATAAAACTCAGCAAGCTATGTAATGTGCAAGTCTGTTCTGCACTTTGGGGCAGAAAGACCTTTCCAATGAAGAAATCAAACAAGACTATTCACCTGTGATGACAGAAAGAAGTATGGTGTTGTTAAACTAGTCCCCCAC
Organism: Zapornia atra; assembly: GCA_013400835.1. NCBI lineage: Eukaryota > Metazoa > Chordata > Aves > Gruiformes > Rallidae > Zapornia > Zapornia atra. The sequence goes on along the minus strand of VZTU01006211.1, from coordinate 219,477 downwards.
ATCTCGAGTTACTTCGTATCAAAGCCTACTGAGACAGACCAAGTATCATTTTACACCAGGGCCTTGAAAATTTAAATGTCCATAAATTCTAATGCTTTTGACAAACCTGAAGGTCATGAATTTTATGTAAATGAAACATTTCCTGATCTCAGTTCTGATTAAAAACACATAACATAAATGTATGTACTGCTTTTTCCAGCTCTGAGTCTTCAAAGTCAAAGCTCCCCCATTACCAAGCTGTCAGAATAATTTGATCATTGATTATTTGCTAAAAGTCATGCTTTGTCATCTGTATAGAGTCTCTTTGGTTCAAATTAATCTTACTTCTGAGTGAGCAGGTCTCACTGTTCACTAGCATTCATGAGTGGAGTGACGTCAAATGAAATGTAAAGACACAATGCCAATTCAAACAGGACAAAGGCTTAAGACAAGGATGTGAACACCCACCTTCTCTGCTGCAGCATCTGCAGAGCCAAGCAGAGAAGCAGAGCTGAGTAACTTAAACTGTGATTTTTTTCTTGAAACTTTAATTTCCCTCCTCAGAAGAAGACAGCTGACCCGAGAGACCATCCCTGATATAACGATACTCAGGCAGAAAATGGTGGTCCTTCTGCCATCTGTGTTGGAGTGTGGTACAGCCACACACACAATCAGACAATCCACAAGATCTGACCACTGAATGTGAAATAACCCTTTGGATGATACTGCCCCTGCAGAAAATGACGGCCTTTGCCACTGCTTCCACTTTAGCCAGTATCAGTACTAGATACATGTAGGAACTTTATTCCTGTTGAAGGTTGAGATGAAAGTGCCAGGAGTCAGAGAGACCATTTCAGTATATAGGGAAAAAGGAAAAGAGAAAATGGACAATGGCAAATCAATGCTAGCTTGCAAATGGGGAATGATGTTACTGGCGATTTTGCTTCATGGAATTCCTTATCATTGTCAAAAGTAAAATCATTTTAATGTAAAATGTCTGTACTTTTTACCTGCTGAAATGAAAAAACAAAAGGACCCTTTCCCCTATGTCTTTATAGTTTCTCTCAAAAGATTGTGGTTTAGCTATTGTTTTATTTTTAGTCAAATTTCAGACTTCTCTTTGAAAGTATATTTTTTAGCTTTATAATGCAAGAGAAAGAAGAAAGGCAGGTTTTATCTGTTATGACATACGGGTCACTTTTTGCTGAACAAGTACATCAAAACATCCTACTAAGATCCTTTTACTCAAAAAGTTCACTTTTGGATGAGTTTCAAACTGCCTTCTCTTTGCTATCATTCATAGATTTAGTCAAGACTGAATAATTCCTCAGAAAATAAACATTATAACTTGCAACATTGATGGATATTTATTTATCAGTAAAGAGGAACATTGCTCTTTTAATATATGCAGATTAGCTCCTAACTGATAAACAATTTCCCAGCTATCCAGCTAGAACTGGTTGATCAGAAATAGATATATGTGTTTGAGTGAGTTGACCTTCATCTATTGATCAAGGGTAGTTGGCAAGATCTTAAGTAATAGCATTCTTGGCTTCGCACATCACTTTCATATTGATAGTGTGGAATTGTTTCTGAGTCCAATACATATCTGCTGGTGAAATAGGGGAACATATGAGTCTAGTCAGTCCCACCCAAAATATTGTGGAAACTAGAAGCAACATATGTACTTCCTTGAATTTCTCCCACTGGTGTGGAGCATTTGGAAATGCAGCGACTCTTTGGATAGGCGCTTGCTCAGCATCTAGCTAGTGTGTTGCATCCCTTGTTACAATCTGGAATTGCTTAAACTGTTGGGGAAAATCAGCTGGTACAGTGACAACGCAAACCAAAATGAGTCTCCCTGTTAATGTTTCATTCCCCAGCCTTTTAAACTGTCTCTGTTAAAACTACAAAGGCAAAATTAATTCATCTTCGTAAATGCATTAAAAAGATGGAAAGAGGACCACCCTTTTCATTGGGTGCAATGTATCCTGCTAAGAAGGGTTAGTCATCTTCTTTGACCTTCATTCCCAAACAAACTGCTCTGCAGAGAGGTTTCTGTGTTTTGCTGGGGAATAAATGAGCCTTCAGCATCCTGCCTGGCACCCACACTGTGTGGTGGAAGAGGAAGAATTGCTCAATGTAGAATCAAGTTCTTATCCTTTCCTGTCTTTTAGCAGAAGAAGTTGACTCCTCTTCTTTAAAATATATAGAAAATATTTTTTACTTGCTCCCATCTTTCACTGAATGTAAATCGGGGTAAATAGCTCTGCAATGGCTCTACAGGTAAAGAACTATTATCCATGTGTTTTGATCAGCATTAGCAGCAATGTCTATAGACCACAATTTCCTGTTCTGCAGAGCTAAAATTTAAGAAAATACATCAACCCACCCCACCCCAAGGCTTAGTAATCAAACAAAATTGTCAGTATGAATCTACCTATGCTAGTGTAACTTCATAAAATATGTTTGATAGTAGCTTTTGGCACTGTGAAATCTAAAACTGCAATACACTTCAAATTTTGTAGGATAAATTTGATACATCAGCAATGCTTTGTGTTTATTTTTTCTTCCCTTTTCCTTCCTTTCTGTCTGTTTTACAGTGTTTTCTCATCTTTCTCTGTGTAACCCTCACCATTTTAATTATCTGTCTGTTTTATAAAATCATGTCTAATTAGAAGATTTGAAATTCCTCATTACAGCATATTCTCATGCAGAACTTGAAATGGGAGTGATTATGAACTGTTCTAATAAGCACCAGATTTGCGCTCTTTAAAAGATTGGAATTGTTGTTTATATCTGTATGCACATTAGTTTACCTCAAGATGTGTTAGATTACATTAATTATCTTTGCATCTGCAACAGAGAACATTTACTGGTAGATGCAAACCTCATTCCTCTAAATTTTTTAAAAGGTTGATTGTTGGGTTTTTTTGACAATGTTTATTTGTTGTACAGGAAAATGTAAGAGGGATGGGCAGAGCTTGTTTCTGGAACCTGTAAGGCCACTATTTTTCATTTTGCTGAAGACTAATTGCAAGTGTGATATCTTGTCTCATGGAGCTTTGAGACACCGTATTGTCAACCCATGAAATTACCTGGGTAGTCTGAAAAGTTGAGTGCAGAGCACAAAGGATGTATCCAGATCTGGGGTCCCCAGTACAAGAAGGGTACTGGAGCAAGTCCAGAGGTGGGCCACAAAGATGATCAGAGGGCTGGAGCACCTCTCTTATGAAGACAGGCTGAGAGATTAGGGCTTGTTCAGCTGGGAGAAGAGAAGGCTCCAGGGAGACCTTACTGCAGCTTTCCAGTACCTGAAAAGGGCTATAGGAAAGCTGGAGAGGGACTGTTTGTCAGGGAGTGGATTGACAGGACAAGGGGTGATGGGTTTAAACTGAAAGGGTAGATTTAGATTAGGCATTAAGAAGAAATTCTTTATTGCGAGGGTGGTGAGGCCCTGGCACAGGCTTCCCAGAGAAGCTGTGGCTGCCCCCTCCCTGGCAGTGTTAAGGGGAGGTTGATGGGGATTTTGGGTCTTTGGGGGGGGGGGGTCCCTGCCCATGGAAGATAATCTTTGAGGTCACTTTCAACTGAAAGCAGTTCTGTGATACCCTGAGGCAAAAATGTTGACTTACATATGCTAGTCAAAATAATGGTAGATACTGTTTATGTACTTGCAAACACAGAAATATTTATGCACCTCCAGCACTGATAGTGCAGTATACAAAAAAATAGATGGTGTATGCAGTATTTCCTTGTTTGTAAATGACCTAGTGAAATATTCTGGTACTTTCCACCAGGTTGTGCAGATGGCAGACCTCTTCTGCCATCACCCGGGTTGGGCCATGACTCTGGCACAGGTGTACCGGGTTGTCAGGAGGTGATCAGTTACCACTGATTATTACCAAGTAGTGAGGGGACAAGGAAGTAACGGTTCAAGCAGAGATGTACCAGGCTGTTCCCATTACCAAGGGGGATAGAACCAGACCCATTAAGAGGGTGCTTTAACGCTCTTGCCTACTGCTCAGGCATGTGGCCCAGAAAAAGTGGGGGAAGAGATCGCACCAAGTGCTGAGCAGCTCAAGAGAAGGCGGGTTGCGTCACCACACAGGTACAGAAAGGAGGACAGTCTTGGCTAACCACCGCTTAACCGAAAGTCAGGCCTCAGTAGCAGAGGTGAGCCAGCAGATATGAGCCTATTGTTGGGTACTCCAAACTGCTGGGGAATCACTTCTCAGGGAATGCCGTTAGAAATGAGATCTTATGTTTGGGCTATAAAATAATATAGCTTGTCTATATGGAATTTGGGAGCAAGTTATTTAATTTAACTATAAACTATACCTCTACCTCTTGAAGAAGTCTCACTTTGCAACTAGCAGTATTTTAATTTCAGTCCCAATCTGTCTCAAAAGCAGGCACATTTATTGCAGCAGTGTCCCCATGTGGACTTCTACCAAAACAAATCTGACCAACTGAATTTTGGCTGTGGTTTTGATGCAGGCAAATCCTTACTAAGCAAAATACAAATAAATGGTTCTAATAGTTTTAACCAAAGTGATGTATGTAGGCACTGAGAGAAAATAACTGTCGGGCAGTATCTGGCATTAGCCTTCTGGAGCCTCTGCCTGCTCAGTTCAGGCTGTACAAATCTCTGTGGCCAGGGGACAGAACCCTGCTGTCATCAGAAGCAGTATCTCCCTTATACACACAGATGCAGATTGGGCATCCCAGATGACCTACAGACATGGTTTTCAGAGACCTCTAAGGCTGGCCAAGTGTACAGAGGAATGACGAGAGCGGCATGCAATATTCAGTGGACAAACTTCAACTCCTTAACACTTGCTGTAAGTTTGAAAATCGAGAGGCAAGCCAAGAATTTTTCTTTCTGGCTCATGAGAATAAGTACATCTTTTCAGGTCCTTCTAACGTATGGCCAGAAACAAAGATACTGGGTCAAGCTATCAAATTATTTTTATTTTCTATTGCTCAGGCATTTCCATTGCTGAATCTTTATATTGCCAGTCACACCAATACAGATCAGCCCACTGAAATCAATGGCATGGGTTACAAAGTACTTGCTGCTAAAAGGATACAAGAGTATAACAGCCTAAACTCTAATTAGCACCGAAGAATTTAATTCTTTTTACCGTATTTGCCCCTTTGTGAAGTGTCTGCTTGCAGACAGTAATTCCACGGCATTTACTTGTTATTCAAAGCAATTTGTTGAATAATTCTGTAATAATTTGTCTCAGATAATTGTGAATATTCAGGATTTGAAACATGAATTGCGATTGCTCTCCTAAATCAAATGGTGTGTTACTATTTCTTCAGTGAATGACAGTCTTAGAATCAAGTGAATGACTGGAGGGAAGAAAAGAAAAAGAATTAAACTGGAATATTCTCCAGAATTTGCATAAAACTAACTCTTTTTCTGGATTCTCCTACCATACAAAAGCAAGCTTATTTATAAGTAAGCATAAATGGCAGGCATATTGTTATAAACATATCTGTTGGGCAATAATGCATGCAACTTGGAATTATGCTTTTTACTTATGATATACTATAATTTGATGGGGAACAGAAAGGGGAAAAGGCAAGTAGCAGGTCTGAGAAGATATTCAAATGGAATCTCTTGCAAGGAAATTTTCTGTACAGTGATAATTTAGGGTTTCGTCTCAGGCTCTAGAAAACAGACATTACAGCTTCACACTCAGGAATGTCACTGGTTTAAGTGAATGCAGACATATACATGCAGTGTAAAAGCAGCAACCTCAGAGATTCATGTTTGTAGGCTGATCATTACCTCACAATTCTTTGTTAAGTTGCTAAACCCTGCATGTTTCTGCAGGAAGCCCACCACTATTTTCTGGATGACTACAAATCACAACTTGGTTTGGCTTTTTGGCGGCATGGATGGAGATGATGCTTGAGGGTGCGGCTGACACCGCTGCAGCTCCAGCAGCCAAGACATTTCTGCAGGGTGGGTACCAGGCTGTGCAATGAGCCTGCCATTACCACCCGCCCTGGGGAGGAAACAAACTTGCCGTGAAATACCATAACTGCTCGTCCTTGAACATTTATCCTGAGAGGGACCCCTGTGCTGCTGCATAACCCATCACCCTTCAACAAGTGCATGGAGTTCTTTGGGGGAAAAAATCCCCAACAAGCATCTGACAGGGAAAAGCTGGAGGGATGACACAATTACAGGAAATTACATGGACAAGGAAGACAAACTTAAAAGGAAAAGCAAGATTTTATAAATATGTTCTCTGGAGACCCTGGTAGATATGGCCCAATAGCACTTGTGTCTCTCCCGTGCATCTGTGTGACTCCACCATGGTGCGGTGTGAGGGACCTGTAGCCTATCCATCCTCACAGCAGTTTTGTGGACTGGACAAGTGCTAGGCTCACTACCTCACAGGAAGGCAGAGAGATACTTAATCTAACTGGGGTTTCAGAGAGTCTGCAGCTAGCAGAAGTTTCTCCCTAAGTTCAAAGAAATCCATGAATCACATGGGACATGAACTATGGGACCACTTGGGCAGGAGAAGGTACTGCATCTGAATATCCATGAATTTGGCATCAGGCAAAAAGAAAATTGGCCAGAGCAGATTCATCTGCAGTGCTTGAGCTCAGCATTAGGGGCTGTGTGAAAGACCTCACTGGTTTTATTTCTGCAAACCAGTGGAAAAGTTGATTTGTTTTTGAATCTCCCATACTCCTTTTGAAATGTCCATAATTTTCTGGAGAATATGTGATCATTTCTGTGTTGGCTGCAGCCACATTCTCTCGCAGTGAGACTGGAGGAGTGGATGGTACAAGAAGGCCACAGCTTTGTCAGGACTTAAGGAAGGCAGGAGACTGGGTTCTGCTCCTCCAGGTGTCACTGCTAAGGGTGCCCAGGGGCATGACCCCCAACTTATCACTCACTGCTGCTAAATAGCAGAAGCTTTCACAACATAGAACCACTAAATTAAATTGGCAGGAACATGGCAAAAGCTCTTCTGTGCTTCTGAGGAAACAAAGTATTTACAGGCAGAAACAGGTTTACAGGCAGAACAGTGTTCAAGCATCTTAGCAGTGAGTACTCAGCATGGATGCAATAATTGTGACAGTAAGAACCCAGTGCCTGTCACAGGACTAAAATATAGATTCCTTCAATGCGTTTCTTGTAGCAAACATATCAATAAATATATTCAGGTTACTGGTAGAGTGACACAATAAATAGTGCTTAAGAAATTAGGAATCAGCTTAGACTTGACTTCTTTTCTTGCTTGCTGCAAGCTGTAAGATTTGTGGCTTACATTCATCTCCTGTGGTGATTTTCACTTCATTTCTAGCAGGAGTACTTTATGATGAGGAACAACCTTTGCTCTCAAAGCGTTTGCCCAAGTTCAGTACCATTTACCTCCACTTCCAATACCGTAGTTTGCTCACAGTCATGCAGCAGACAGCTGCCAGATGGCGAGTGGTCTCTGGTGCTGCCCATGCTACACCATCTGGGGGCATCGCTTCTCTCCTGGACACCCATGGGCATGTCACACTCTGATCACACCACTCTGCTGTCTTTCTCTACTTACAAGAACGAAAGGAAAATCAGACCACAAACTTTGCTTGTAACTGGCATTTCACAGTTAAAAGCCTAAATACATGTGAGATTGTTTAGAGGAGATCCTGGTTGTCAGTGCTTCCCATTGAAGCCCAGGGAAGCTAGTGGGTGACCAGAGCTCTGCAAAATCTGCAGCAGACTGGATGTGGCCCAGGACTGTTTGCACACAAAGCTTCATCTGCTTTCAGAGCGCATTAAGGAAAACAGCCTTCTCACAGTTTAGATGTGATTTACGGTCAAAATGATGTGAGCCACAGCAAAGGTATGACCAGGTAGCAGGTCCCTGCAGCAAGCCAGCGGCTCTGGGACTGCTGAGGACACAGAGACTGAAGAAACATCTCTGACAGCCTTTAAAATGTGTTACATGATGGTGCTTGTGACCCTGCCTTTGCCCCGGGCTATGCTATAGCTGCTAGAATTTCAAATCTCTTTCAGTGAGGGCTGAGTGGTATCTGGGCAAAGAAAAGAAATAAATAGGTTTGGACGTTCCACATTTTCTATTTGGGGAAAAGTTAACTTTCCTCAACTTTTGTTCCCCTTGGTTTATTTTATTCCTTTTCCTTTCCAATAGTTGAAAGAGTTTTTTTTTCCCCATTTAGAAAATGGAGTGATTTCTGGTATCTCAGGCTACAGAATCCCAATGGTTTAAAATTCTTCATCTGTGAAGGGTGGAGACGATCAGTTCTTTATCAAAATCTGATAATACTTAGACATTTCAAGTTTTTGCTTGAAAGAAATGAGTATCCGCATTTTCTGTGCATATTATTAAAACCAAGATACTGACTTTGAAGTTGTAGGTCAAAGTTTTTGTGTTACAACCAACATGATGGCAACACATAGAATGTCTCGTACCATATCTGATTTAATCTTGTTCAATTTGTCCACATCTTTGTTTTTTGTTACATGTTCTTGGTTGGATGTGTGTGGAGAGGGGTTGGGAGGCTGAAGGGGTTTTTTTTTTCCCTTTAACAATAATATCCTACTTCCACAAAAGATATGAACCAGAAGACTGAACAGAAAATCTAGCTATTTTATTGCCCCAAGGCATTATTCATTTTCCTGACACATTATGTTTTTAATTAAAATTGCACATGAGTTAATTAAAATGTTCATTCAGCTTTTTTTTTTTTTT